>LPNX010073353.1:0-118218 GCA_001517045.1 Pseudotsuga menziesii | reverse complement strand
ACAAATATTACAATAATTTTGGCAGAGTGTTCATACCCAAAATATCCATCCAATAGAGCTGAAAGAGCCTCTATTTTAACAAATGAGAGAGTGCTAAAACGCTAAAACCAAAAAACCAACCCTAACCAGCTTAGCCACCTAACAAAGAGCCCAGACCTAAACTGGAGAACCGGGAGTGAGGGGAGGCCTCCACCCAGGCAAGGCGCCCCCACTCCAAACCTGTGCACTGAAAACAAGCCAAGGATGAGGCCACACGTGTGAGTCTGGATGTAGGTGAGCTCATCCTTTAGGTCTGGCAGGAGCCTGAGCCAGGTTTGGGAAGCCCACTGATGGTGTAAGCTTCAGTCTTCACCTCGATCAAATCACCGGACCAATGAGAGCTCTCCATCTCATCTTTAGCTGGAGATGACATGTCTGATAACTGATAATAAATTAATTGCTCTCTTAATGATGATTGAAGCTGAGTTATGATAACTCCAATCATCATAAGTGTTCCATGAGATGTCATTTATTCTTTTATTTTACTAAATTTGGATTAATTTGGATAGTTTTAGTTTTTTCCAAAATAATCATTTTTTTTAATAAAAATTATTTTTTTACTAAAAATCATTTTTTTACTCAAAACTGACTCTTTTGAGTAAAAAGGCATTATGTGTCCGATTGCTGATCTGAAAGTTGGTTCTGACTGGTTGGCTGATCAAGAATGATTTTTGGTTTAAGGTTAGAGCCTTCAATCACTGAATTCTGAGTCCGGATCACGAACAGGTTTTTTCCATTTAATTTATGGAAAAATTAACCCAAAAAACTTAGGAAAAGTAATTAAAAGTTAAAAAATAATTTTTCATTGTTTGAAAAAGATTTTTTCGATTTTTTTTTTTTATGTGTCCAGATGACTTAGGACATGACCATGATCTATCTAAATAATGTCTGGTAGGTTTATAACACTCAGTTGGGCTCTAATAACCCCCCAAGGCCCAGAATTCAACATCGGGCATTCCAGCTTTGGAGGAAGCGGGAGAAAACCTCGTCAATTATACTCGGCTGAAGGCAAAGCATAATTGTCAGGGGCAAAAAACTCCCTGGAATACCCTATTTGCAATTCTACGTTTTAGGAGACCGAACCACTCTAAAAATATCCTACTAGCACATTTTATTACAAACCCCGCGGGGCCATGGTCAAAATTATTCAAATAAAAAAGTGACTAGCCAATATTGGCTAGACAAGCAGACGGATCAACTGATACACTGGAATTAGACTTTGAACAAGTCTGTCAATCGACGGCTCTTCAGGTAACCCAACTATGGTACAAAAAAGTTGGTAACACACCGAACATGCATCTGCAATACATCAATACTTTGACTCATGAATAAATGTAACCTCATCATGGCTGTAGACCAATACAAGACAGAGCCATGAGAGGAATAAACAACCATGGCTACTAGAATACAACGTAGATCCATGTGATAGAGGACTCAAACTTGGACATAGTTACCAGATATACAACGTAGATCTATGTCATACAGACGCAAATTTGAGCATAGCCACGACCATACAAATGTGGATCCATGCTGGTACTTCATACAATATACTCCATCGCAACCTGGGGAGCAAGCTATGAGCGCTTAACAAATACCCAGGGTTTTTGTCTTGTTTTCTACAAAGTACGATTCTATCCATGTGATTACAATGTTTTGAAGTCGAACATGGTAGAAACCACTTGATTATCGCTTAATGAGGTGTAACGAACATAAAATATATAAATATTAAAAATAATATTAATTATTAATTAATAATTATCTATTAATATTATTTTTAATATTTATATATTTTATGTTTTATCTATTAATATTATTTTTAATATTTATATATTTTATGTTCAATACATGAGGTGAACCGTTAACAAGTGCGAGGGAGATCACCATTGATGTCAATGATTCTCGAGGTACCCTAGTACAATCTACTGAGTGTGAATAGATGTCTTGGTGTCGAACACCCAACAGAGTCTTCCGATCAAAGGCCAATGATGTGAACCTTTGTCGATAGCGAGAGAATCTGTCATTGAGGCATACAAATCTCAAGGTACTAAATTTGTTTCTAAGACTATTTCCCGGATGATGAGTTGATGTCGACAGGAATAGTCTCGTTGAAGGAGGGCCATGATGAATCCCACATCGATGACACGAAACTTGGAACAAAGTTTTGGAATGTCGTAGATAATGTAACCATAGGACTGACTCAAAGTACTGACACAAAGGCTATTTTAACTGCAGAGGTAAACTTCTTTCTTCCTTTGAACATCGGGCGGCACGACAAAAGACTTGGCAGCATGACTAGACCAGACAAACACACAATGCGATAGTGGACAATGCATTCTTTTGAAAGACTCAAAGGAGTGACATGACTCATGAAAGTGGATCGACTTGTAGGCCAGCTGAATACCTAATTGACTGAATGATATGCAGACAAGTGCCATGTTCAAAGGTGACAAACAACTGCCATTGGATTTGCAAAATGATTCCTTTCCCTTAATTCCCTAATCATGATTGACGAGTGCCTCTTTTCGTTTTTACGAGTTCAAAGAGGGTAACAAACACTCATTTGAGCTTATCCGAAGACAAGTCCATTCCCATATATTTCACGACCCTGAGAAAGGAAGGGTTCAATCCCCCAAAAAGGTCTCTCGGTGTTTAATTTAACAAGTCCAATGAAAGCAAACTCGTCATTGTTCATATTTAGAGAGTCTGAACGAAGACAAAACAAAACTCCAAAGGGTCCTTTTTCGTAAAATAGTCTATCCGAACCGAAAAAGAGATAACCTACCATCGAAGAGACGACTCTTCAAATACTTTTACGAGTATGAAGAAGACAAGTACTTGATAATCTTTTCATATTTAGGGAGTCCGTAAAGAGCTTAAAGGAGACTCCATTACGTCTCTTCTTTAACGATGAACAATTTTACGACCCTAAAAAGAATCAGAAAAAAGACTCGAAACTTTGATACTGAGTTCTGAGAGCGTGAACAAAGAGTATCGAAACAAACGCTCGGAGACTTTTTTCGTTTTAAGGAAGTACGAAAAAGTCAAAAACAAACTTCCCATAGATTTTTACTGTTTTCATTTCTACTCTTGCAAAACTCAATAGCAACGTTAATTTCTCGAAAAACGACTTTTAATGAGTCGTATGGATGGATTTTATAATGATAATGATTTTAAAATATTAAACTGACATTAACAAACCCTAAAATAGCTATAAAAGTCATTTCAAATAGTAAAAATCAAAACATTTCACTATTTACCACTAGCCAAGAGCATTTTGGAGCAACTTTGAACCAGATCTTCAGCTGCTGATTCCGGGAGATCTGACCATCCAATTTGAGCACCGTTAGAGCCAGGTAAAAGACAAAACCCTAAGCTTTCACTTTTAAGCATTTATTTTTTAATTTAGGAGGGTTTTTGGCCATTTTAGGTAGGCCCTAAACTTAAAAAGCGGACACCGCTCCTGCCCCTTACAGGATAGGCGGTGCAACGTGAGAACCGCGCTTATAACATTGCGCTCCGGTGGTGCCACTGCTCTGTGCAAACAGAGCTCAGGTGGTGCCGACTGTGAGTTGGGAAAAATGCATGGATAGGCAAAAACACAAGCTTTTGATTGATTTTGATGATTGGATATGTTTCTAACTAGTTCATTAATGGTTTTTGGCAGGTTTTCAGCAGTTGAAAATGGTGATATGGAAGGAACGACATCATGATGATGATGATGCCGGTGCTGAAAGAAATGTGGGATGTATAGCCGCATTAAGGAATTGCAACCTCCTCAAGTTCTTCCACACACCTAGTATGGTGTCTCATGTGTAACGAACATAAAATAATAATTAAATAACTATTATATAATTGAAGACGGTCATCTACGCAGTAGCAAATTGAATGAAGAGGAGCTGCGTTCGAAAATCGGAGATCTCGACGTTTCGACCCCTACTCTGGGATCATCATCAGGGGACAATTAGAAGCGTGATGATGATCCTAGAGTAGGGGTCGAAACGTTGAGATCTCCATTTTTCGAACGTAGCTCCTCTTCATTCTATTATATAATTAATAATATCTATTAAAATCAATATTAATTATTAATATTAATACATATTGATATTAATAATTAATAAATAGTTATCAGTAAACAATTCTAAAATGACGCATCCTTTCATGGATAGTATCCAAAGTGCCTTTATGATTAATATATATATGGCACTCACTTTGTAATCTATCATGATATCTATTCTATCATCAATTTATATATTATTATGGCTTATTTAATATTCCAAGTCTTTTGGTAATATTATTTGTGTAAGCGAATAATTATTCGCTTCAAGTGGTATCAGAGCCTCGTTTCGCTGATCTAGGCCTTTGGTCTTAATTCTCAGACCTTGTCTAATTTTTGGCTTATAGCCTTATTTTAGGGCATCCTTAAAATATTGGACATTATCCAAAAGAAAAGAAAAACGTAAAAAAAAGAAGAAAAAAGGAAAAAAAAAGTTAAGAAAAAGAAAAGATAAAAGTAAAAGGAAAAAAAGGAGAGAGGGTAAAAGTGAAACCACACCTGGTTTCTTAAAGTGGGTTTGAGTTTGAATATAAAAGTGCAAAATAATTACTAGTAAAGAGCAAGTGAGATTTGAACTTAGGTGGGGAATGTAACACTCATTCCTCCCAACCACCCAATCTACTCACATTTTACAAAACTAAAGGGAAAAAAAAGATAAAAATGGTGCATAATAATTGCTACTAAAAAGCAAGTGAGTTTTGAACTTAGGTGGGGAAGGTAGCACTCATTCCTCCCAACCACCCAATCTATTGACATTTTTACAAACTGTTGGAAAAAAGGAGA
This sequence comes from Pseudotsuga menziesii, assembly GCA_001517045.1. Lineage (NCBI taxonomy): Eukaryota > Viridiplantae > Streptophyta > Pinopsida > Pinales > Pinaceae > Pseudotsuga > Pseudotsuga menziesii. The sequence goes on along the minus strand of LPNX010073353.1, from coordinate 113,342 downwards.
TATTGATTAAACTTCAGAGAAAACTCAAGAATATGGATTTTAATATTGAAAAGAAGCAAAATTTTTCTATCACCTTACAAAAAAATGTTGCAATATTATTTAGAATTAAAGGGACACTTGCAGGGAATGATATCACCATTTCTGTCGCACTTGCTGAAAGAAATACTTATATTAGTACTAAATTCGCTAACCATTTAGTGATTCCTGAGTCAAATATAAGGGAAGAGCTAGACTTTTTAGATAAAAAACGAACTGAAATAAGTGGCTTACAACCGAGTGGTGGAGATTATATGGTCACATCGAAATTCATTGTTAGTTCCTTATGGAGCTTTGACGATGACATAATTTTGGGTTTAGCCTGGATAAAAACATTGGGGACTTTCATCTTAAATGCTGAAAAGAAGTTTCTGACATTTTCCTATAAGAGAAAGAGAATTGCATTTCAAGATATTACAATGAAGTCAGAAATAGAACCTCCAACATTTGAAGAATTCCAGGATATATCAAAGATCATTTCACAGGGTAATCAGAAGTTAGAACAAAAGAAGCAGAAAGAAGTTGAAAAAATTGTCGGTAGTAAGGATGAAGAAATTACTTGTTTGAAGAGTCATAGTCAAGACTTGATTGCATAGATTAAGAAATTAAAAAGGGAAAATGATTTCAATCAGAGACACAAAAATCAAGATATAAAGAAAGAAATAATTGATTATGAAGCATAAATAATACGCTTGAACAAAATCATTAACGACAGAGATGAAGAACTGATGTACATACGCTAGAAAGTAGAAGATCAAGAATCAGTGGTCGATCAGTATCGACAATAGATAAAAGTTCTTCAACAACAAAACGACTCTAAAAAGGAGCACAAGTTGGAGATTGCAAAGAGTAATAAAACAATATTCAACAGTTCTGAAGAAATTTTCAGATTAAGAAATCATAACAAAACCCTGATTACAAAAAAAAAAAAAAAAAAGAAGTAAGAAGGAACACTCCAGTGAAGACTTTGAAGGAAAAATACTGGAAAAGCAAGAAGAAAACCAGTGTCTAAATAATCATAATCAGGAACTACAGAATCAGATCAAGGAGTTAGAAATTGAAAAAAATTCGCAAGAGGAAAGAATCGAAAAGATTCAGAATCATGAACAATCTACTAGAGAACCAAGAAGCACAATTTAGGATAATGCATCCAAAAATCAAATCGAGGAAGTGAAGACAGTCCTTGCTGTAGTCCAAAAGAAAGAAGAACAAACAACACATGCACCTTACAAACATCCTAATTAGAATCGTCATTTTAACCAACGACAGGGTCAAAATGAATATTCACAAAAGAGTTGTGTACATGCGAAAATATCGACATACCAAGCAACAATTGAGACTAATTGTCTCACAAAAAGATCTCAGAGCTTCGATAAAAATAGATCTGGGATGGACCACAGCAGATACGATGAGACAATTCTCCTGGAGAATCCGTAATTCGTATCAGCTCATCTCCTCAAATGTCGCAAATACAAAAGGGAAAGAATTCTGAGACTACAAATTAAAATAAATGAGACATTAATGTCCAATACATCTTTGAGGACAAAGATTCCCTTAAGGGGAAGGCAATGTAACAAACATAAAATAATAATTAAATAACTATTATATAATTAATAATAACTATTAAAATCAATATTAATTATTAATATTAATACATATTGATATTCATAATTAATATTAATACATATTGATATTAATAATTAATAAATAGTTATTAGTAAACAATTTTAAAATGACGCATCCTTTCATGGGTAGTATCCAAAGTGTCTTTATGATTAATATATATATGGCACTCACTCTGTAATCTATTCATGATATCTATTCTATCATCAATTTATATATTATTATGGCTTATTTAATATTCCAAGTCTTTTGGTAATATTATTTGTGTAAGCAAATAATTATTCGCTTCATCATGAGAGATTGCTGGAGTATATACTCCATATGTGGAACCTGGAGCAACAATACTTCGAGGTGGGGTGGTGGGGGTACATGTGTTGACCATTGAGGTAGAAGACATCTACTTCTTGACTGGATTGTCGAGATGGGGCTCCCCGATTTCATTGACTGGTTCCTGTGGAGGGGATGTGACTACTCAGGAGCTGATTGATCGCCACTGCTTTCCCGGTACTAGAACTTCAAGGAAGAAGATTCCCATCAAGGCAGTAGTGGATCTTCCTCTCCGCACTCTTCTTTTTACCATGCAAAGGCTGGCCGGAAGCCAAGGGCCTCATCAGGCTTCTAGGGCACATATGCTGTATGTGATAGAGGCTATGGAACCTACAGTTTTCAACTGGGCGGAGGCATTGCTACTGATCTTTAAAGACCAGCTGACCAAGTGTCGACAGGGAGAACTAAAACAGTTTGGCTATGGTTCTATCTTAGTCTGTTTCTTTTTTGAGCGGATCCCACAGCTGAGACCCCAAGTGGTTTTTATTGAGCTGAGGGCAAGAGACCCTCGTATGTTGAGGTGGGTCAGGATCATGGCCCGTAAAGGAGCAGGTAGAGGGAAGGTGAAGTTCGGGTCTCCATTCTTCCAATGGCTTAGTGACCAGATCCTCATGGTTGAGGATTATGCTTATGCAGGCACTGATTTCAGGGGTGACCCTGACCTACCACTTCCACCGGGCGAGCAGTGGGGAGACATGGGTAAAAACAAAACCCTAAGATAGCTATTTGTGTTTTTTGTCTTTAAATGTTTTTTACTTTTTATGTATAGTAACAAGACCTGAAATTTTCATGCAGATGTAGGAGTTACACGACCTGGGGGATCATCCCCACTGGACAGACGAGCAAGAGCTCGATTTGTTCAATGAGGCGATGACCCTGTGGGAGAGCTGGAGGAGAACCTAGAGAGGTTAACTTTGGACATACCCGATGCATCCATTGATGATCTCTCGATGCGCTATTAGAGGCACACAACAGGGGTGCCAGGCCGCTTCAGCCTTTTGCTACGTAGAGTAGTGCGAGCTGTTATGTGCTACCATGAGCATCACTAGCTCTTACATGATGTATCACTGAAAGCTGCCATAGCTTTAGATTTTTTGTATGATTTTGTGCTGCCTGAAAGCTAGAGTGCTTCAGATGAGGTCTCGTGACCTATTTTTGTAAAAACTTATATATATATACAGACTTTTTCCTCTGATGTTTATGCTTCAAATGGAAAATATATTTACATGAGTTTTATATGTTTTTACTGTTTATTTACAATGTTATGAACCATGTTTAACTTTCATGCTATGAATGAGCAATATACCAGTCTAGGATATAATTTGCCAACGAATCGGCAACTGCATTGTATGCCCTAGGGATATGCCTATAAGTAATGACTTCAAATGACCTTTCTAATAAACGTACCCTCCGATAGAGACGGAGTAGTATAGGGTTTTTGATGGTGTAAACCTGGTTGAAATGACAAACCACCAATTGTGATTCCATGAACACTACCAAGTCACGAATGTCTCGGGATGCAGCTTCAGTCAAAAGACCTATGACTGCTTCATACTCGACGATATTGTTGGTAGCAGGACCAATACAAACTGCTCTTGAACTCATTAGATCGTGTGCAGGGGAATACAAAACCCAAGCAGCTGAGGCAATGTTCAGGGTATGGCGGCAAGCACCATCGACGAAGCCATAAAAAGCCATCTGATCTGCATAACCAAAACATGGTATAAACAGTCTAGACAGTAAACTCAAAACCATATTGAAAGTACCAAAACACACTGAAAAGCCAAATAATGTACATATATACAAGGTACCATACATGAATGATATAGGCATAGTACCTTTTCAGGTACAACCCATTGCGAGGTTTCTCGATGGGGATTCCATCATAATCCATGAGCTCGTAGGCCTCTTTTTCTAAAACCTTGGAAACGATAAAAGGACCATACCACATTGATTCAAACTTCCCTTTTCCTAGCTTATCATGTCTTTGATCATAAGTGAGGACTAGGTCACCTTCATTAAACACACAAGGTTTGACAGATTTATTGTATTGCGCCTATATGCGTTTCTTATGTGCCTCATTAACCAAGGCAGCGTCTCTTCTAGTTTCGTCAAGGTTGGTTAAATATAAAAACCTTTCTTCCTCGGTAGAAGTATTAGGGAGAAGTTCAATGGCAAGTTTCAAAGACTGAATCTGACACTGAATAGGTAGGACAACTTCTAGTCCATATACTAATTGAAAAGGTGTAAAACCAGTTGCTGTTTTCACTGAAGTTCTATAAGCCCAAAGAGCAGAGAAGAGAGTCTGGTGCCAGTTGGATTTGTGATCTCCAACCATTCGACGTAGCATAGTTTTTAAAACTTTGTTAATGGCCTCAACTTGACCATTAGCTTGCGGATAATAGGGGTTGAGTATTCATGGCGAAAACCCAACTTAGCACTTAACTCTACCATCATCTGATTCCAGAAATGTGACCCGTGATCAGTGACAATAGACTGAGGAACTCCAAACCTAGCTATTACATGGTTAAAAGGAAAGAGGGCGACATTATTACCATCCTCTGCATATGTAGGCATAGCCTTAGCCCACTTAGTGAAATAATCCACGGCTACTGTGATGTAACCATGCCCCTCGACTGAGGTAGGCTTAGAATGCATAAAATCTATTCCCCATTTGGTCAAAGGGCCAACGACAATGACGGGGTGTAACGAAGCAGAGTGGGTGCACTTTTTTGGGTAAAAGTGTTGACAGGGTGGGCATTTCTTAACAGCCTCGTGACAATCTTTAAAAATACAAGGCCAGAAATAGCTAGGGCGAAGGATTTTTTGAGCTGTAACCATCCCAGAGAGATGACCGCCACATGCCCCAGAATGGCAGTCATTAAGAACTTGTTCAGCCTCGACATGGGTGAGGCATCGTCGGAGAATGGTATCTATACCACGTCTATACAAGGTATCATTGAGGATAAGATAGTACTTTGTGTGGTGACGAGTGCGACGACGATCCTCACGAGATATAGTAGGATGAAAACGTTGTGTCTGGAGATAAATGATTAAATCTCCATACCACGGGTCAATTGTGCTTATTAGGAACATAAATTCATCCGAGAATGAATCACTGGGCTCAGAATCCGTTAAAGCACAGGGAAGATCACACATCAGCTCGGCAAAAACTAACGACTTCTTTGAAGTAGCTTTGGCAAATTCAAGATCAAACTCCTGTAGGATAATAATCCATCGGGAGTATTTTCCCCCTAGCACCTGACAAGTCAAGATGTAGTACATAGGGTTTTGGTCTACGAGTACAGTAGTGGTGTGAAGCAGGATGTAGCGACGAAATTTTTGACAGCAATGATCGTAGCCAATGCTAGCTTCTCCAAATGTGGGTATTGAGTTTCGGAATCCAGAAGATTCTTACTGGCATAATAAATCACGTGTTCTAGCCCGTTCTGGTCCTCTTGAGCTAAAACCATTCCGATAGTACTAGTAGAGGTAGCAACATACAAGAGAAAATCCTTCGAGTAATTCGGGGGGTGTATGACGGGTGAATGAGTTAGAGCATGTTTGAGATTATCGAAGGCTCACTGGGCATGGTCATCCCAGAAGAATGGAGTGTCCTTCTTAAGGAGACACATATAACCATGCGTTTTCTCAGCGAAGTTACAAACAAAACAACGAAGAAAGTTTGCCTTCCCTTGCAAACTTTGGAGTTCAAGCAGGTTGGTTGGGGCAATTATTGTTGTAATCATCTTCCTCATATTTATTACATATACATTTTTTCATTAAGGTTCTTTTCTCCTCCATCTACATTTCCGCTCTTTCAGCTGTCACCTGATACTCAGGTCCTTCGTCTAGGCTAACTCCTAGTGAAGCCAAGGGGGTGGACCCTATGAAAAATAAATCTAAGGTTGTTTCTGACTATGAAAGTACGAGGCAATAGATTTTCTAGGAGTTTTCCCACTATGGAGATGAGCCTAAGCAAAACAATATGATAAAAGATGTCGATGTGATTGGGGAAGAGAAGCTTACATACTTGTGCTCTATTACATTCTTTGCAATTTTTAATATGGTATCAAAGTCAAAGCTCTAATTTTATGGGGATAATAAGTCTAAATTGGATTTGATTAATTACATACAATTGCTTGTAGAAAAGTAAGGATTAGAGTAAAATTCTGAAGGTTCAATTATACGCACAAGGTTATCAGTAACCAAACTAGAAATGGATGAATTGGCTTGTCGGATCGGTTATGGGTGTGTTTTAGGTGAAATTTGCCATTCCAATTGAAAATGACTAGGTTTGTTTAGAACTCAATGGTTCCATGATAGAACTAGACAGTTCCATATGAAACTGGTCATTCTTGTTTGAATTAGTTGATTTTGTACAATGAATCATATGGGTGTGTTTTGGTTGACTAAGTTCAGCTAAAATTTGGAGAAAGGTAAAAATAAATAAAATCTAAAAAAACCTTAATCCTACATCTATACCCCTACCTGTATCTAAAGTCATAAGCTCTTAATATTTCTGTCTAATGGTTTGGATTGACATAGATGTACATAAATGTGTATTTTTTAATCAAAATTTGAATATTTTATACATTTTTTAGTTGACTACTTTTTGTGTCTACTCTTTCATTAGTTCTTATTTTTCGGGATCAATCGCTTCGATAATTGGTCTGGTTTTGATAACTTTGCTGACAACACAACTATGCATTGTGGGTAAAACATTCCAAGAAGGGCCAACTTGTAATGAAGCTAATAAAAGGTTGTAAACTTGTGAGAAATGTATAATCAATTGTTTAGTATTAATGACTATAAATTAGTGAATATTATAGAGGCATGAATAATTATGCCTAATAACGAAAAGTTATCGGTTAGTAGAAAGATGCCAGGCCTCAATTGTGGCATCAATGATCACTATCGATTAATTACTACTTTTACATTTGTGGTCCAGGACAGTGTTGGGTTTTTCCAATGCAACCAATTATTGTTAGTCGTAAGATGACGTAAGTATCCTTATTTGCTCATATATTCTTAGCTAATGTTGCGATTCTTTCATTGTTATAAATGGAAGTCATTCCCTTGTATTTGCATGAGAGTGTTGTGTTGTCGCCTAATTCACACCTAGGGTAACGTGGCAAAAATATTAAAGCCACTGGGTGCGACCTTGGGGGCAAGATTGAGCCAAGTGTTGTCACCTAATACTCGGCTCCTCTGTCTAGGCCAACTCCTAGCGAAGCCAAGGAGGTGGACCCTATGAAAAATAAATCTAAGGTTGTTTATAACTATGAAAGTCTAAAGCAACAATTTTTCTAGGAGTTTTGAGATGGAATGAAATAAAATATTACCCACCAACTACTAACTGTAAATAATTTTACAGTTAGCAACCTTTAGTGAAATAAACATATATCATTCAAGACACATTGCGAAATTAACTTATGCAAAAAGAACAGAATAGACCAGTGCCAAAATGAAGAAAGTGCTTTGCCAATGTGGGTTGCTAGTGTAGTCTCAGTGAAAGTATTGCAGTGTCTTGGTTGGTGAATTTTATATTATTAGATGAGTGATTAAAGGAGTGGGTAAATTCTTAGTTGGTTTTATTAATGTGGTAATTATCTAGATTATTAAAAAGGAGGGGTATTCTTGATATACCACAAGGGTATAGGGAATATGTCTAGACTCACCAAGCGTGTTAGCACACGAGAAAATGCGGGCAGAATGGAATCACAAGGGGATGTTCAACACTACACCAACAAGGATGTAGCCTAACGGGGCCCCACGGTCGTTTTTCAGTTGTTCTTGCTTCCTATGCACAATTTCCCCACACGAAGCAAAACACAACACTGGATTTTCGTCGTTTGGGAGATTTATTAAAAAAAAGACAAAACTAATTACTAGTCACCCAGATCTTTTTATGTTACAACCAATTGATTAGACGAAACTGCAGTGGATGTAGAACATACTAGGATAATTGGCCTTATTAATTTTAAGGAATTTTGAACGTAGTTTGTTGAATTAGAAAAAACAATCCCAGGAATCTCTTTCCAGGTTTAGTACTCGAGAAAGCCATTATCCATGAACCGTACTTGGGAGAGCAAGGGGATTTATTTTAAACTTTAAAATAAACAAAGGATTTTTTTCTTTCTAATTAATTCCTACCACGAATCGCTTTCCCCTTTTTAGGATACTCGGGAGAGCATGGGGTAAGTATTTCCTTTACTTTAACACCAAATAAAACATAAATAGAAAAAGCCAAATGAACTAGCTAAAAATCACAAATCACGAAAATTGTGGATCGACGTGGATCCCCCCAGGGGGGATGAGGAGTGGGCTTTGGTGAGCGTACTCTAAACCTTATTTACATTTTACAATGATAAAAGAATGCACTTTGGTCAACAAATACGAATCCGAGGGCTTACAACAACTTGAAAAAAAAGATTTTTTTTCGAAATGGGAGCTTCGTTAGTCTTCTTTTACGTCAATTTTTATTTTCGCCAGAGCTTCCTCCTCTTTTTTCGTCAAACCTGCAAAATCAGAAAGAAAACATTAGCTAAACATTCTCCAAAACACTTTTATAGTGTTTGGAAAAACTACAAAAAATATTGCTGAAAAAATTCTAAGTAAAAGCAATAAAAACTAGGTAAAACATCACTGAGAAAGTGAGCAAAAAAATTGCTTTCGCAGGGTCTTTGTTTGCTTCTTAAGGATAGCAAACAAATCGTAGCATTAACTTGCTAGATAAGGAAATAAAATTAAATTCCAACTTATAAATCAAGCCTTTTGTTTTTACTAGAAAAATGACTTGAAATAAGGAGGCTAGTACCCTAGATCTGAACTTAGAAAAGATGAAGCTTTGAAATTTTTAGTTAGATCTATAAAGCAAAACCATTCAGGATCTCTTTATGACTATGAAGTTATCTTTAGATCTAGATTTTATTTTTTTAAAACAACAGAACCAGAATGATAATAAGAAATTAGGAGAAGGAAAGATAGAGAAGGCTTGGAGACGAGAGTATCCTTGAAGATTCACATGTGGTGTGCCGAAGAACCGTTTTATTTGTAGCAAAAAATGTTAGAAACAAGAAAAGTAGAAAGATAAAACAAGATCCTCCACGTCTCCTATCACGAAAATCTGCATATCATACACTTATACAAACAAGATCAAATGTAGGAGCATATATATTAAAAAAAATTGATGTAAAGGCATCCATAAACAAATGAAGCATTCATTCAAATTTTTAAATATCCATTGTCAATAGCTTAGGTCATTAAACCAAATGACTAAACTATATTACCAAATTGAAACCAAACCTTTCAGTAAACTACATATGATTTATTGCATGCATAATTGTTCAAATATAACTTTACCTCCATATAGCTGGAAGATAACACATTCACTCCACTAGGGCACAACACAATCTAAACCTTCAAAGTCTCTTTATTTCTCAAATGAATATGAGTTACAATTGCCAACTCTTCCCTTTACATTCAAACTAGTTTGAATGGGGGAGAGCAAAGCTTTATTTATAGCTAGAGTATACCCATGGGGGCCAACCACCACTAGAGATGAAGGGGACATCAACTTGTAGCTACCTCAATCACCACTGAAGCTCATGCTTAAGTCAAAGAGAGAACTCACCCTAACTTAGGGAAACCTAATTAAAAGGATTTCAATCAAATCGGACAAGAATCCACTGATTTAGGATTTTGGATATTCTCTCCAATTTAATAATTTTTTAATTTTTTAATTGATTTTTGGATTTTTTAGAGAGTTTTGGCTTAAGTGATAAATTTATCATTTAAAACTTATGAAAAGTTGGTTTAAGGGGTACAATGGGTGCTTTGAGTTAGAAAATGAGCACCCTCATGGCAAAATCCGACTTCTAACCATACTTTTATTACATTAATAATTTTCTCAATTAAATTATTAAAAAATAGCCTAAGTTTGTGGGAAAAAATATTTTTCTCAAAACATGAAATAAAACCTAGGGGGACCTAGCACATGTCCATATGACTCAATAATAATGTCTAACATGTTCATATACATTGACACATGAACTTTAATAATCTCTTAAGGCCTAACCACCAAGACGACCATTCCAGCTTTGGAGGAGTGGTGAAAAACTTCAAAAGTATAAGTCGTTTATTCAACAACGTATAATTAACAACAAAAAAACACCTTGGAATAGCTGGATCGATGTTTAAGTCCTAGGAATCTAAGTTCTTTACAAAAAAAACATGCTAGCACATCTTTTACAACTTCCCAGCAGGGTATGAACATGTAATAAAAAAATGAAAAAGGGGCCTTGGAAGGCATGAATGTACTTTTGAACTCTTGAAATTGAACAAGTGTTTGTTCATCCTTGGCGGCTCATTGAGATTCCAACTGAGTGTAACTCAGGTAGTAACATCTGCCTCGAACTGCGAGACGTGTGCTTGATCAGGTCTTTAGGAAAGGAGAGCATGCAAAAACCATAGAGTCTCTGGTTTCAATAATCTGTAAAAACATCTAAACTTGACAAGCCAACCTTAGTAGCACAAAATAATGTAAAAACCCAATGAACTATAAGTTGCATTATTGGAAAATGAAAAGAACAACTTTAACTAGAAAAGTTGATTTATTTATTCTTAAGTACACAAAAGAAATGCAAAAAGGGTAAATGCTCACTTTAAGGAGCTTATTTTCCTACTCTAAGCATATCATAATCAAAATGTCAAGAAAAATGAAAAATCCATTGTAACGACCTTAATATTTTATCAAAATTTAAAGTTTTTCCCTTGTGTTTGGTTACCAGGCAAAACAAGGATACCTTCTTTACTAGAAAGTGCAGACCTGTGTGTATATTCAAGCTAGGCGGGTTGGATGGCAAATCATTGGCACGTAGAACTTCATAAATCTGGTTCCCAAACAGGCATGTGCTGCAGGCTTACTTTATCCAAGCTTGGATAGGGCTTGTTGTCCGCCGATTGCACACCAGTAGCAGAAATCAATTGAAAGCTGTCTCCTCACTGGAGAAAGTGGGAGAGGTGTGACCTTGGGAGCAAGCACAGAGCCAGGTACTGTCACCTACTCCTAGCTCGTCCGTTTAGGCTAACTCCTAATGAAGCCAAGGGGGGTAGTCCCTACAAAAGAGTTTACTAAGACTCTTAAGGTTGTTAAAGTGTTTTTAGGTTACGGATGCGGATGGGTGTTGTTTAGGAGTTTATTGTGATTAGAAGTGTTTGTTTATCAAGATAATGATGATTAATCAAAAGCAATCCATGTTGCTAACAAGAGATTACACAGATAAGCAAAACTTCCAGACTAAGCATTCAGATATAACAAAAATGAACCATAGGCAGTTTGATCAAGATAGAAAATTACTCAGAGATAACAAAGGACCAGTGCCTTATGGAGTCAAATAAATGCGTGAATAAGAGTCTAGGAATTAAGCTAGTGAGTATTAGATTATGCAAATGCTCTTGGTAGGTTTTAAAAGTTTTTAATGGTGGTCTTGCTTAAGGTAGCTGGATATCCTAACCGGAAATACCTTCAGTGGCTCCGTTCGAAGACATGACGGACCTCTCTGGGGTCACAACTAAGTGTTCAATAACTTAACTAACTGTACTCAGATTGGGTTGTCCGGCGCCCACACTTGGAATTTGCCCACATTCCTTGGTATTTAAATGAAACAACGCCAGTGCGTTGGTAATGGGCTAAAAGTTTTAATTAAGTTACTCTTGTACGAACTTAGCAGGTCTGTTCACCGTTCTGAGTACGAGCCCAACCCGAAAGTCGGCAGAGCATACTAGGTGAAGGACGATCAACAAAGTTAATTAATTAAAAGGGGTGTGTGTGTTGAAGGTTTTATTAAGTTAATTGATTAGACTCTCCGACAGAGAGCACTTTTGAACTTGTCTTATGACGAAGGTTCAAGAGTCTTATCTAATCTACATGAGACTAATGCAAGGATGATGCAAACTAAAGATGCTCTCCGATAGAGAGTGCTCTTGACTTGTGTTTCTGCAAGTTCAAGAGTCTTACTTAAGAATTAATTGATTAAACAATGTGAACATGAAGCGAAGGTGATTTATTAAACTCTCCGACAGAGAGCACTCTTGATCCACCTTATGGTGAGATTCAAGAGATTTAAGCAGTTGATTTACTTGAAAAGATAAACAATTAAGAAAATAGAGTAATCAACTTAATCAATGAATTAGATGTGATAGACTAGCAATTAGTATTCTAAGAAAAGATGTAAATAATGATGAAAACAAGCACATCTAACTTAAGCATACACAAGTAAACACAACACAAGCCTCCCCAAATGGGGGAGGATGAGAGTGGAGACTTAAAAACCCCACTCAAACAAAAGTACTTTATTGAAATTATTACAATTTGCCTTTAGGAATTTAATCCTTGAAAGGACTTTTCAAATGAAAGCATATAACTCAACAATATTAAAACTTGCGTAAAAAGGAGAGTGATTTACTTTTACTTGAAACTTTTTTTGAAACTTAGGAAAAAGGGAGAAGAAGAAGCTTGAATGAGAGCAAAAGAGCAAGGCAAAGAAGGCTGAAAATAAACAGAAGAGGAGGGTAAGAAGGAAGGAAAACAAAGAGAAGTCACAAGCAAGCAAATAAAGGAAAGGGGTAGCGAACTATGAGGCCAAAGGAGGACAAGAAATGATGAAAACGGTGCAGCGAAAGAGAAATAAGATGGCCGTCATAAAAATAAAAAAACAGGACAACGAACAAAAAGGTGAAGAAAATGGCCAAAACAAGGTGGAAGAAGGCTAAAGAACTAGGGCAAAAAATGGGTAAAAAAGAGGCATAAACTAGGGCACACTATGGCTGTCCAAAAAGAAAAAAAAGAGTGGTAAAAAAGGGTAAAAACGGGGCAGCGATGAAGAAAAGATAAAAAGGGGCAAAACAAAGCAAGGAGGAAGAGGCTAGCAAGCAAGGAAAACGAAGGGATCAAAGAGCAAAGAGAGAACTAGAAGAGGGAATTTTGGTAACCAAGAAAGTATTTGAATTTATGGATGAACCCAAGAGAGAGAGTTAGACTCCCAGCTTTCCTTTTGTATTTTGAAGAAGAAGATCTTTGTAGGTCCTGCAATGAAAGTGTTAGATTAAAAAGGTTGCTTGAAGCCTGGGATAGAAGCAGCTGAGCTCACACCCTTCTTCAACTTGTGAAGCCTGAAAACACACTATAACTTAACACAAAACGTGAGATCAAAATACATGCTATTATGCTAAGAAAATTGAATCATGATCAACATTACGTATATACTGATTACTCATGTCCATCAAAATACTAATTTATTTCGCATAAACAATCAACTTGAACTACAAATGTTTGTTCTACTGTGCCAATAATGGCCCTCTTGAGCTAACAAAGAAACAATTAATCTCACAAAAACATTAAAGAAATAGGGGTTAGAGACAATATCACCTCAACCATTTGCAAAAACTACCACATCCAAGAGCTGAAGGACTTCCAAAGTCTAATCTTTATTAACAATTTAAAGCAAATGCTTGATACAATTTTCTCAGAGTAACTCTGCTACAAAAGTCCATCCTAATAGAGCTCAAAGAGCCTCTACTTATACAAAGATAGAAGGCTAAAACCCTAAAACCAAACTAAGAGTAACGCCAGAGTAATTGAATGAGCTCGACATGATGATTTGGAGTTGGACTGAGTTGCAATTGAGTTGTAACTGAGTGCTGGAGTAATGAGGGGGGGGGGTGAGGTGGCTCATCCTCCCTCGTAATGATCACCCAACCAATAGATAACCCACACTTCAACCAAAAACGGATTTGACCAAAGAGGGCAAATTTCTGACTGATAGTTAAACTGCTACACTCCGATACTTGATCTGAAATTGACCGATATTGATTGGAATCATCATAAATGCTCCGTGCCATGGCATGTAGCCTTTTATTTCGCCGAATTTGGATTAATTTGGAGAGTTTTAATTTTCTTCAAAATAATCATTTTTTAATAAAAATTCATTTTTTTCCCTCAAAACTGACTTTTTTGAAAAAAAATGCGTTGTCTGATTAATATCCGAAAGTTGGATCTGACTGGCTGGCTGATTAAGAATGATTTTTGGCTTAAGGTTAGAGCCTTCAATCACTGAATTCGGGGTCTGGATGACCGACTTATTACAAACGGGTTTTTTCCATTTAATTTATGGAAAAATTAACCCAAAAAACTTAGGAAAATAATTAAAAAATTAAAAAAATTAAAAAATAAATTTTTCCCCGTTCAAAAAAGATTTTTTCAATTTTTTTTAATATGTCCAGATGACTTAGGACATGACCATGCTCTACTTAAATAATGCCTAGTAGGTTTATAACACTCAGTTGGGCTTTAATAACCCCCCAAGGCCCAGAATTCAACATCGGGCATTCCAGCTTTGGAGGAAGCGGGAGAAAACCTCGTCAATTATACTCGGCTGAAGGCAAAGCATAATTGTCAGGGGCAAAAAACTCCCTGGAATACCTTATTTGAGACTCTACACCTCAGGAGACCGAATCACTCAAAAAATACCCAACTAGCACATTTTATTACAAACCTCGTGGGGCCATGGTCAAAATTATTCAAATAAAAAACTGGCTAGCCAATATTGGCTAGACACGAAGACGGATCAACTGATACACCGGAATCAGACATTGAACATGTCTGTCAACCGACGGCTCCTCAGGTAACCCAACTATGGTAAAAAAAAGTGGATAACAAGGCTAATGCACATATCGGTATGATCTAGCAGATCACAAACTCCGTCATATATATCAAAAAGGCTTGTCGGATGATAATTCTCTGTGTAAGCCCCAAGTTGCTCCAAATCATAAAGAATCTCTGAATGTGAAGATGCAGGCTTAGACTGAATTTCCATCTGTATCAAATTTGACTCTTCAATGCATTCCCTCTGAAAGTACTCATTGCTAATACTTGTCTATGATTTTGAATGATATGGCTCTGGATGATCATGTAAACACTCTACATGTTGCTCTTCCATACCAAGATCTTCAAAGGTTTCTACATCAACACTCCTTTCTCTTGATACATAAAAAATTGGCTTCTCAATGTATGTCCAATAATCATCATCCATATCTTTGTCAAATATGGGGGAATTTGCATCATACTCCTGGTTATTCCCGTCTTCCTCGTGTTCATCATATTTGTCCTCATAAGGCTTGGTTCTGAAAATGTTACAATGGAATGAACTTTCCAAACTCTCATCATTACGTGGAGAACATGGAGAAGTGTCATCATACACCATACATACTTCATCTGAGTGTTCTTTAGAATATTGTAATGGTTTCTTCTTGAGGTAAATTTGGAGAATTGTTTTTATCATCATCCCTGAAATAATCATGAGAATGCTCCAAATGTTCGATATTTTCTGTTAATGTGACATGAGGTGGATCTTTAATGCGTCCTTTAATCAATGGCCCTTCAAATGTTTTTTCAATGGGGTCATCTAGGACATGATGCTCAATAGTGGAAAAAGTGGGTTCCTTTGGCCTTACCAAATCTTCAAGATGCAAAAAAGTTTCAAAATGATCCTCTTCTTGAATTTCTTCTTTTCTAGAGTTAGGATGTGCTCTAAGGAGGAGGGAATTATACTTTCTAGCAAGCTGCTTAATCTCTCTCTTCTCCTTCATGCCATCACAAGAGAAAATACTCAAAAAATTTAGAAATGGAACCTAAGGATTTGTCATAAAGGTTACAGAGCCAATGCCTTGCATATCCCTCTAGGGTCCAAGCAAATATGGTCATCAGATCATCCTCATGATAAATATTGAAATCAACCACCAATTTGAAGAAAGATACAATATGATGGGTGGCTGAATCACCATTGCTTCCACTAAACTCTGGAGCAACATCAAAAAGCTTCTCATGGTCATAACCATGATTAGGGAAACCATGAAAATTTGAGAAATCTAATTGGGGAAAAATTTCAAGCAGGAGAGCACGAAGTCCTTCCTTATCATCATCCATAACTTCAACCAATGAGGTACGAAATCTGAAGCATGCATTTAATCATATCTTGTACTGACTTAGTGGAGCTGATTTTTTTTCATTGTGTCGCATGTGCTTATCTACACAACACATCTTCACAAAGTTTATGAGATAACAAGGTTTTATACCTTCAATGGAGTCGCTATGTGAGAAGAAAAATATGCTTTTAAACTTTCTCACAAAAACTAATTTTTTTTTCTTTGTAAATAAAAAATGAAACATGTTAGTGGAGTCTTCAGATGAAAAATAAAGATCTACTCTAAAGCATTCATCAAACAAAGCAAAAACAAAAAAGTGAAACAAAGTCGTACTTCGAGAATAGAAAGATTTATCCCCGGCAACGACGACAAAATGTTGCCACCTAATTCACACCTCGGGTAACGTGGTAGAAATCTTCAAGCCACTGGGTGCGACCTTGGGGGCAAGCTCGAGCCAAGTGCTGTCACCTGATACTCAGCTCCTCCGTCTAGGCCAACTCCTAGTGAAGCCAAGGGGGTGGACCTTATGAAAAATAAATTTAAGGTTGTTTCTAACTATGAAAGTACGAAGCAACATATTTTCTAGAAGTTTTGAGATGGAATGAAATTAAATATTACCGACCAACTATTGGAAGTAAATTTCCACTTAGTGACCTTTAGTGAAATAAACACATATCATTCAAGACATATTGCGGAATTAATTTATGCAAAAAGAACATAATAGACTAGTACCAAAATGAAGAAAGTGCTTTGCCAATGTGGGTTGCTAGTGTAGTCTCAGTGAAAGTATTGTTGTGTCTTGGTTGGTAAATTTTAGAATATTAGATGAGTGATTAAGGGATTGGGTAAATTCTTATTGGATTTTCATTGTTTGGGAGATTTATTAAAAAAATATGAAACTAATTACTAGTCACCCAGATCCTTTTTTGATACAACCAACTGATTAGACGAAATTGCAGTGGAAGTAGAGCATAGGAGGATAAGAGCCTTGTTAATTTTAAGGCTTTTTTAACGTAGTTTGTTTGATTAGAAAAAACAATCCCAAGAATCTCTTTATTTCAGTACTTGGGTAAGCCCTTATCCATGAACCGTATTCGGGAGAGTAAGGGAGTTTATTTTAAACTTTAAAATAAACAGAGGAAATTTTTTTTCTAATTAATTCCTACCACGAATCTCTTTCCCCTTTTCAGGATACTCGAGAGAGGTGGTGTAAGTATTTCCTTTACTTTAACACCAAATAAAGCATAAACAATAAAACCAAATGAACTAGTTGTTATCCACTAAGTTCCACTTAGGGGATTTTTCAAGTGAGCCACCAAGGATCGGAACAAATCAATTGTTCTTACTTAGTGCTCAGTAAGTTCCATAGTTTCATCAGGGCCAGTTGTGGTCCCTTTTCGCATGTTCACACTCCCGCGGGGGAATTGCAATAAATGACATAGCATGATGAATTATTTTGTAAAAGGCTTGGCCTTCTTAGGACTTGGTCATCAAGGTCATCATCTTTGAGTGTTTTTTCCCTCGTCGAGAATGTGACTTTTTTTTTAAGCGACATAATTTTCGAGTTTTTCACTCAAAATCGTCTAAAGCCAGGATGGTGAAATTGGTGATTATGCCTTAAAATGTTCTTAAAACCTAGGGTCTATGTCTTATACCATGCTAGTCATAGTCCCAAAGTTTGGTGGACATGCATAAGATTTCTTATTTTTTAAATTTTTAATAAAATTATCGAAAATGTGTATTTTAATTGTAAAAGTTCAAAATGTCATAAAATTGGGACTAGGGAGCCAATTTGGTCATGGTGATGCTTGTTATACCCAAATCCTGTCACCATCATGTGATTAGACCTTTGACTTACATGTTTTCCCTTAATCTCAGCACTTAGAGTGGAAACCTACTCTGTTTGTCAATTCTACATGAAAAAATTCAGCACCGCGCTTTTCCTGTGAACCATGAGCGATACCTTGCTCACACCGCTTGCGTCCTGTTTGCCATAAGCGGTGCCATCACCTGTGGCCTTTAGTCCATAAGTGTTTCTCATCTAAACCGCTTTGTCATAAGAGAAGAAAAGTGGTACCTTGGGTAAAATGGGAAAAAGAGAAGTTTCTCGAGGCTTCTATATCATGAGCCTCGTGTCCTCCCTTATCCCTATCATTGTGGGTCAGTTGAGCTCGAGATCCCCCATCATAGGATCTTAGAGGCCACCTCATCCACAAATCTCTCAACTATTCCTATCCATTGAGCCTTATAAATACAAGCTCATGTACATGGTTGAGGGAGAGAACTATAGAGGTATTGTTGTGCTGTTGGATTGACCGCTTGGCCCAAGCCATTGGAGAGCATAGAGAGCAAAGTTGGAGCTTATGGGGATGAAGTGTTCGTCTCGTGGAGATGCTTGTCGACACTAAGGCGATGGTTGTAAACTTCTCCATACATCTTTAATGCAAAGCTGATTTCCCTCTCACATTCACTATTGTTTTGATTTCGCATGTACATGTTGTTAGATTCCTTAGTCACTAACATGGATAAGTAGATGATTTTCTGGTAGCTTTGATGTGTTTGCATGTTTGATCTGTTTGTAGGTACACAGGTTCACTATCGAAGCAACATTCTAGGTGTCTACGACATCCAGGGAAAGTCTTCATCCTTTGTCGTTCACTCATTTGTTCTGGATCTGAACCATTCAGACCAGAAGAATAGCTTCTGTCAGCAGAAGGTGAAATATTCCTGGATACAAATCTGGGGACTCCGCTGGGGATTGATACATATATCAGTTGATCTGATCTTCCTTAGTTCTTGAACTCTTGTTCGAATCCAGGCTCCATCTCCAACTCTCTTCAGTTAGATCTGCTATCTGACTCGGTGAATTTTGGTTTGAAACTTTCAGATCTGTTCAGATTTGAAGTATTTCAAATTTTTATGCTCTTTTTTACTGTCAATCCATCAATTTTTGCCTTGATCTGATCTTTTTCTAACTTGATCTGTCGTTCTCCTTTGTGTTTTGAATCTATACAGGGAACCGCTCTTATGCTGTTGGCGAGAAGCGGTGCCATCGCCTGAAACCTGTTAGCAGTACGCGGTGCCACCGCCTGAGTCCTATGATTCAGGAGCGGTGCTCGTCCAGAACCGCTCTGTCAAAGATCCCTCCAGCGTGGTGCCAGGTAGGCTCTGTTCCAGACTTTGTATTTTGATTTTTTGTGTGTTTTTGGCTTACTTTTTGATGAAAATGAAGTGTATTCTGCAGTCGCTTTGATTGTTATATTCCCTTTGCATTCAAAGAGAGTTTATGTTTCTTGCATTGGATTTTGCATTATTTTTTTTGCTCAAAACCTCTTGCTCTTTTATGTAGATATTATTCATTGGAATTGGAAATATACATTTCATTTTCATGAGTAGGTTTTGGTTTGTTTTAGACTTGGAATGCGTGAGTGATCCATGCTGTTTTGAGTCTTTCCTTGCTTGGGTGATTCTTGTTTCTTTTTGCGTGCTGATTTTTTCAATACTTGGTAGGAAAGATTGGTTCTTCATTCCCTTGTCTGTTTCAAAGAGAAGTTTTAGTTTTCTCTCTTCTTTGCTTTATTCGCAACCGTTTATTAAACGATTTTCTTCTTGTTTTGTGCATGTTTGTTTGAAATTCTAGATCTTACTTTCATTAAGAAGAAATATCTGTTTTCAGCTTTGCGTCCATTAGAGTTAGTTTTGTTTGGAAATGTTAGTGAAATTGTCTTTCCATTGAGTTTTTGTGCGTCTTTTTCATGCATGAAAAGATAGGAAACATTTTTGGTTTATTTATGTTTGATGTTCTCTAGATCTCTTTCTTATTTGCTTTGAAGATTGTTTGGGGTGCATTGATATTTCACTTTTTGTTTGAAAAGATAGAATTGCATTTGCATTTGCATTTGGGTGTGCATTTTTGGGAAGAAAAGTAAATCTCTCTCCCTCTCTTACTTAGAATTTCATTGAAGAGGAAAACTTGCATTATCATATAGATCGGTATGCATCTTCTTTAATTTCAAGTTTTCACTCCATGGTTCCACCTAAATGCAGAAGATAAAATTAACGGTAGTTATAGGCTAAAATTTACATAGCAATTTGAGTGATAGGCTAGAGACATGTTCGGGCGTAGTTAAGCATAGGAGTTGTCGTTACTCATCCGCATTACATCCCAGGACTCGCGCGGTTCTTCCACGTACTGTCGGTATATCGAACGGCTTTTCACGTACCCTTGAGGTATATAGAAAGGTACTTCACGTACTCGATTGTATATAGGAAGGCTCCTTGTGAACGGTTATGCATTAGACAACACTACTACCGATTTGAGCTCCCACGTACCTTGTGTATATTGGGAGACCCTTTTAGTAATCCTCAAACCATCTGAGTTATCCTTTTGGCCTGTCATGTGCGGTTCCTGACTCTTATCCACTTCTTTCACATGTTTGCTTCTTGCTTTTAGTTTGAGTAGTACTTGCTTGTGCGTGGTAGTTAGGAGGTTTTTAGAGAGTTTAGAGATGGCATCCTCATCTGGGACTACCACTCAAGAGGTCCCTTTCCAAGGTGTACCTTTTGTATTCCCTCCAAGTGAAGGTATTGGTCTTCCCTTTATTGCCACTCTAAATCTTCCTGGATTAACTATAGGATTACCGGTCTGGCTGTTTAATTCGGTAATTCCTGTTACACCTAATGTCTCAAATGTCACCTCTCCTCCGGGAGAGGATCGACCTCAACCTAATCCCTCTCCTTCTTCGCCGGTTGTGGCTTCATCTCTTTCTTCCTCTTCACTTGACCAAAGCTCTATGGTTAGTAGTCATGGTGATAAGAAGAAGAAAGGGAAGGGTAAGAAGAAGAAGGATAAGAAAGAGAAAAAACATCAACTATTTGCTCTTGATGGTGCCTGTACCAAGAGAACACTCGAAAAACCCAAGTTCCATTGTAAGCTTTGCAAGGGGGGCCACCTTCTTAAGGAGTGTCCCAGTCTCTCCCGTGTACAAGAAGAGTGGTCTAAAAGATCCAAACCGTCTGTGTCATTAACCTCTGATCATCATGTTGACGATACTCCCTCAACCAGTGACCCAAGAATCTCTTTCAGGTTTTAAGGCCTTAATCGGGAGAGCATGGGGGTAAGTAGAAAACCGAAATAAAAAAAAACAACTCTTCGATAGAGAGCACTCTTGATCCACAAAGTGAGATTCAAGAGATTTCTAATTGTTAAGCAGTTGAAATACTTTCGAAAGATAAAAGTTTTTTAAAAGACAGACAACTTAACAATGAAATAAAACAAGCTAAGCTAGCAATTAGTGGAAAGTAAATCTAAGCTAGCAATTACTATTCTAAAGCAAAATGAAACTAAACTAGCAGAATATTTCTAAATGCAAAAGATGGAAAAATCAATCTAATCTACTAAAAAAATATGACAAAGATCTAAGCTAACCAAGACAACACTCTTCCCCAAATGGGGAAGAAACACAAAAATGGGAGGCCTTATCCCACTTAGCCTGATTTCATTAATACTTTACACGATGAGGGCATTTAGCCCTTTGAAAATGAAGAAAGTGACTAATCTAGAGAACTTGAAGTCTTATTATGACTTGTACAAAGGAGAATGATTTTTTGAGATTGGATCCTCTTCTTGGTATGGTTCTTCGTTTTAGTTTCAAAATCTTTTGGATCTAGCTTTGCTTGCTCTTTTTTTGCTTGATTTTTCTCTTTGTTCACCTGTAAGTAAGAGCTCTAAACAGCAGCAAGTAAGAGTGCCAGGAAACCAAATTTTAACTTATGGCTCGGAAAGATGAAAGTGAACAAGATGCCAAGTGGCTAATGAAATAAATAAAAGCCCTAAACAGTAAAACAAGAAAAATCAGACCCTTGGAAATGAGAGGAAAAGCTTGCTTTTTATGATTCAAAATGCACGTTTTTCAATGAAATGACTTGAAATTTTTTGAGAAATAAAACTTAAAGATTTTTTCTAATTTTTAGGCTAATTTCCAGAACTAGAAAATAGCAGAAAAATGTCAAAAAATCAGCAAAAAACAACAAGCTTAAATTTGCATGCTTTTCGAGGAAAAGAAGAAAAAAATTAAAAAATATTTTTTTTTGAAAATTTTTCTGATTTTTAGGCTAATTTCCAGAATTAAAAAATAGCAGAAAAATGTCAAGAAGTCAGCAAGCTTAAATTTGCACGTTCTTCGAGAAAAGGTACAAAAAAATTGAAAAAATAATTTTTTGGAAAATTTTGGAAAATTTTCTGATTTTTTAAAAGAATTTCCAAAATTGAAAAATAATGAAAACACAGAAAAACCAGCAAGCCTAAAAGTGAAAAATTTGCACATTTTTCGAGAAAATTTGTGCACATTTTCCAAGGCAAAAAAAGAAATCACAATATTGACTTTTAAGCACTAGTCTTGAAATTTCCAACTAGCGGAAAATATGCAAGAGATAGCGAGGAAAGAGAAGTGGCACGCAAAACAATGTGGCAATTGGGGACAAACCCCAAAGTACTTCTCAAAACAAAAGTTTGGCAAAAAGAAAGATGGATTTACAAGTTTGAAATAAGACAAGGATCTTAGATCTAGTAAAAGTTAAAGATTTGAAAAATAGTAGATCTAAACCCAACAAGTAGATCAAAGTATCAATCTTTGATCTACTTTAGCCAATCATAATGCAAGATCTAGAAATGTGAATAAATTGAGAATACTTGCACTATTTGGAAAGCAAATCAATAGGATAAAACCAGTGAAAATGTAGAGCCACTTTGTTGTAACCAATGTAACCAAGATATTTTTCGAAGTTTGTAGTTTGATGGATGAGGCGAGCAAGCCCTTCGTTTCTCGATATCTTAAAGTAGAAGCCTCCTTTAGGCATCTGTAGAATGAATGCTTAAACCAAGCAAAAGCTCTTGTATTTGGGAGAATACCTGAAAGCCACAAAACTTAAGAGAAAAGCATAGATCAAATAATATTGTGTTAGATTGTTAGCCTTCTAATCACAAGATCATATACTTAAGAATCAAAAGAAATGAGCCAAGAATGGTATCACCTTGAACAAGATGAAGCATGTTACACATATAACTCCCACATGGACCTCCAAAGTCTTCTGCTCTATTCAACTTCAAACAATATTACAAATTTCTTGAGAGTGTACTTGCATAAATTCTCCATCCCATTAGAGCTAAAGGAGCCTCTATTTATACAAAGAGAGAAGGCTAAAACCATAAAACCAAACCCCATAATCTAGCTGACTCAGCACAATAATGAGAGCCCAGACCTAACATATAGTTGTTGTGAGTGAGGGGTGGCCTCCACCTAGGCAAGGCGCTCCCACTCCAAACCTAAACTCTGAAATCCATCCACTAACCAGCCCACACGTGTGAGGGCGCAACCTTGAAGGAAAAAGAGGCGTGGGAGCTTGAGGAGGTGTAGAGTGGTAGTGTTAGGTGTCAAAACCTTTAGGGTTTGCACCAAACCTTCATTTCATTTATTTCCCCACTTCGTAATGATCACTGGGCCAATCACAGCATTCCAAATCACCAAATCCATGAGTTTAGCTGGAGATGCCAAGTTTGCTAATTGAATGTATCTTTAATGCTCTCTGATTGTTGACTGAAGAGGATTTGTGGCGAGTTGAATCATCATAAATGTCCAATGCCATGTCATTTATCCTTTTATTTTATTGAATTTGGTTAATTTTGGAGAGTTTTTTATTTTCTCCAAAATATTCATTTTTAATATTTTAATTAATAATTTCTTCGTAAATGACTTTTTTGAGAAATTATTAATTATGAGGCTGAATGAACTTCTAAAACTTGGAGATAGATGGCTGGATGATCATGAATGATTTTTGGCTTAAGGTTACAGCCTTCAATCACTACAAACGGACCCCGGATGGCTGACTTATTACAAATTGAATTTTTCCATTTAAATTATGGAAAAATTTAATTAAAAACTTCGGAAAAATTAAAAAATTAAAAATAAAAATAAAATAAAAAATTTGACGCGTACGGTAAAATATTTTTGGGAAATTTTCTAAGGGTCCTAGTGACTTAGGGCATGACCATAGTCTATTCTAATAATGTCTAGTAGGTTTATACATACCCAGTTGGGCTCTAATAACCCCCTAAGGCCCAGAATCCAAAATCGGGCATTTTAGCTTTGGACAAAGCGGGAGAAAACCTTGTCAATTATACTTAGCTATAGGCAAAGCATAATTGTCAAGGGCAAAAAACTCCCTGGAATACCTTAGTTGAAATTCTACGTCTTAGGAGACCGAACCACTCAAAACACCCTACTAGCACATTTTATTACAAACCCCGCGGGGCCATGGTCATAATTACTTAAAACAAAAACTGACTAGCCAAAACTGGCTAGGCACGAAGGCGGATCATCTGATACACTGGAACACAAACATTTATTATGTTTGTCAAATGGCGGCTCCTCAGCTAATCCAAGTAAGTGCAAAATTAGTGGATAACATTGGGCATCTGCAATTTGGGTGGGAGGTTGTTCTATTTTGCAGATCTTAGATCTGTATATTAATTTATTTGCACTCTTTCAGATTGTAACACTATTTGCATTTTCAAATTTGTACTAACACAATAACATTCTCATGTGGGCTTATCCTCACGCACTTCCTTTTTAGTTGGTTATGAGTCCATATGTTGACAACAATGATACATGCTTTATTTGTCCTATGGAAACATCTACTTTTTCTCACCTTTTTCTATGGTGGTATATGGGAAGCAGATGGTGGGGAGAAATCATGTGGATAGAGGCCTTTTTGTGTGGCAGACTCTCTTCTACAACCAACCTTGGCAACGTCTATTTGTTGCTTAACATGCCATTTCAATATCAATGCATTATTGTGGAGTTGGTGTATGATGGTGGAGATCAGGGATCTATTCCCTTGGTTGTCATTTTTGATTTGCATTTAAAAGGAGTTTGTCTTTTGGAGGCATTTTTAGCATAGTTGTTTTTGCCGATTTATTGTAAATAGGTTATTGACAGAGTTTTTAACTTAACTCTTAAGTGAAGTTTCCATTTTCTGTATCGACTGAGGCATTGGGAAGAGATTTTTGTTCTCTTTCCAACGAGTGGTTGCACATCATATTGATTTCCCTATTTGAGATGATTATTTTTCTCAGTATCTCAATGAATATGTGTTGATTCCTCTATTGTAAATGGGTACCTAACATGGCCTTGTTTTTTGGGACCCATATCAAGGATTGTTGTCCATGATGGTCCTTATTTATTGATCCAAAATGGATCTGAAGTCTTGAATGGTTGTAATGCTACTACTAGCAATATAATTTAGTAATGATTAAAGTTGATAAAATAGATAAAGGAAATTACAAGTCAGAGAAAAATGTAAATAAGACCAGAAAAAATGAATTAATGTAAAAATAAGTTATAACAAAATGAAATAGGAGAAAAAGGATGGGGAATGGGAAATGAAAGGTGAGCCCTATTGGCCTTCACATTACCCAAGCTCACCCTATTTCCTCGTTCATTTTCACTCAGAAAGGGCTTTTGGTTGGTGAAGAGAAGAGGATGCACATGGGAGCCTTAAGAAGTCTTGTAACTAGAGACTGCCAAGACATAATAGGAAACCATTCGAAGCTGGTTTTCCCATTTGGGTTTCCAGGGTAAATTACAGTGTCCATTATATGCTTGATTGATCTCTCTTGTTCTAGTTTACAGGGTAAATTTAATCTTTGTTATGAGATTGGAGTCTATTTTTAATCCAACTTAACAAATTAGGGTATTGGATGTTGTGGAATACCTCTTTTGTATTGTGAGTGATTCAAAATGATGATGAGCAAATAAGAGGTGTGGCTCCAAGGTTTGTTGGTTTTCTCTGTCAAGAGTTTTCAGGGTAAATCTCTCTGCTTTATGTGTGAATGTTGTGGCGTAATCTCTATTTTGCTTAAAGGAATCTGTATGCTTTGCTCCTCTGCATAGGTTTAAAACTCACATATGTCGCAAACTGTGCTTAGCTCATCCTTCACTTGTCTGAGCCTAGTGAGATATGGGGCTACATTCTCAATTTTTTCCATCTTTGTGTTGTGAAGTTGGTCTTTCAAATCCATCTTGTGGTTCTCATTCTTGTTTTCACACAAACTCTTCAAAGTGTCCCACATCTCCTTGGCAGTTTGTTTCTCAACCAAATGTGGGATGAGGTGATCCTTTACTCCATCTGTGAGTATTCTCTGGGTTCTCGCCCCCTTCACCTCATGTATGTCAAGGGAAATGGGATCAGCTAGTGGTACAACTTTGGTTCTAACAAATAGTCATATCTTGTTCTTCTTGAGAAAAACAGTCATCCGGGCTTTCCATTGTAAGTAGTTGGAAATACCCTTCAACCGATCTTCATTCTGGATACTCGCCATCTTCCCCTTCATTTGCCCTTTTTCCAATCACAAGAGCAACCAAACTTTTTGCTCACTAGTGCCAAACTTCAACATGCAGCTGTAACCATCAACAAACAGTTTTTCCAAAACTTAGATTTCAATCTCTTATAAAACTTCAGTTACCAATTGCACTTTTATGAGCTAAAACATAGAACGACCAAGTCTGATAATTTTTTAAGCGGAAAAAGAATTGAATAAAAGACATTTAAATGTACGTTGGACCGTGATTTTGGTTTACGACCCTGGAAAAAACCCCTAAGGGGAAAAGCAACCAACATAATTTTGTTATTGAGCATCAGTCAAATATCAGAACTTACAACAGCAGTAATATACAACATTAAATGTTATAGTATAGTACATAAATTTTCTCGAAATCTAGGCAGAATAAATCACCTTGAAAAGCTGTGTTATTTGTTGCCTAAGTAAACGTGCCCAACTGACTGTGTAGGTTGTGTGTCCAATGACAGTCACTCAACAAATCATTAGACCTCCATTTTTGCACCTAGGCACTTCAACAATACTACCTCTCTCTGTTGTATGAATTCTCCAGCAATAAATGTTGTCAAACTGCATCGAAAATCGTCTCTTGCCTCATTTTCTATGTAGACCCAAATAGTAGTACGACCCCACCAACCTGTATGGTATAGCTTGCTCATCAGTGGCTGTAAGTTGCATTGGGAAATGTGCCCACTTGACTTGGGATTTGTGCCCCCTCCTTTTGCTGCCCCTTCTCTCTTTGTTGCTCAACCAAATATTTTCTCTTGGAACTCGAGTTTCTCACCAAGTTGCTTCTTGGAACTCGAGTTTCTCACCAAGTTGCTCCTTGGAATTCGTGCCTCTCCAAACTCCTCTGTTTCGAATTCATGTAAAAATGAGTCATGAAATCTCTTTTATCATTAAATTAGGGTAACTTCCACGTCTTTTCAACTTCTAGGGCCCAAATTCAATCTTGGGCCATAAGATCGACGAATGAGATTTGATCTCAAGTTCACTTAAATCTCTTAAGTGAAACTATATAAAAATCACATTACATTTGAAAAGTCACTTTCACCCTAAAATAAAAAAAAGAGTGCACTTTAATATTATAAAGAACAACTCACTTTAATAAAGTACATCTCACTTTAATAATATAAAGTCACATCATAAAGTCACTTTAAAAACACATTTAATAAAGTTGTTGGAGATATTTCACGCTAAGACTAAACTATTGTTAACCGAAATAACTAGCAGTTAGCTAGATCTGCATAGGAGTTAGCGTCAATCTAGCTCGATCTGCATAGGAGTTACCATCAATCTCTCTTGAACACTCCTACTTCGCATGAGTTAGTCGAGTTATACACTTATATCAATTGTATAGATTTTCTTTTATCAAACCAGTCCAAATTCAATGACATTCTTTTCTACTTCTCTCTTCACCATTGTTATGTGTGATTCATTGTTAGATAGATCCTTTGTGCAGACATCTACATGGTATTAGAGTTGAGGTCTTAGGTTCAATTCCATCGAGCTATGTTGGAGAGGGTGTATTGGAGTATCGGTTATATTCGCTACACCTCCGGGAATAAAAAATGTGGACTAATCGCCACCCTGGTAATAGGACCTTGTGCTTGGTTTCATATGTTTACCAACATCTGCAGGTTTTGGTGTAACGACAAGCTTTACATGGTGTTAGAGTTAAGGTCCCAGGTTCAATTCCCTCGAGCTATGTCAGAGGGGGGTGTTGGTGTTGATGTAATTGTAACTTCGGAATGTATTCACTTGTATATCTTATGTATTATACCCTGATGTTTATTCCGGGATGTGTTTGTAATGTAATTGAGTCATGTCATGCCTCGATGTTCCGATCGAGAGTTTCTATAATGTGAACAAGTCATGTCAGGTCATTGTGGGTAACCCTCTTATTGGTCAAGGGTTAAAGTCCCCGTAGTTGTGGGGCCCTAGGGTTATTAGACTATCCAAGAGAAGTCGACCCTAGGTGAGTCATTGTAAGTCGGGGCAATAGTCCCCATCGTTGTGTTAAGGATAACCCTCCTTGTTGGTTGGAGGAGGCAAAGACCCCACAAGTTGTGGGGCAGTAGGGTTATTAGACACTCCTAGAGATGTCGGCTCTAGTAAGTAATTGTTAAGTGAGGCCGACATGTTGGAGTGGGTTTCAAGTGAAAGAAAGAATATAAATAGAGAGTGAGTCTCTCAATTTATCACACACACATTCACTCATTGGGGCGCATGAGTGAGAGAGGAGAAACTCTCTCAGTGTGAGAGAGAGAACACGCTGTGGAGATCATCTTTTCTGTTTTCGGGTTTTACTGCTGCCATTGGTGCTCATTCTATCTCTGAGGAAGTTGCGGGGTTTTCTCCTTTATGGTTTCCCCGAGGAAAATTCTTTGTGTCTCGTCTCTTGTGTTTATTCTTGTGCATGTTATTCTCTCAGTTAAAGATCCTAAGATCATAATGCTAGCTTGAATGATAAAAATATAACATGGTATCAGAGTTAACCTGAGAAGAAGACATTATACAGCTGCGGAAGCTAGGGCTTCTTACTTTTTGGGTCTCTCTCCACAATCCATCAGCAAAAGTAAGCTAGGCTGACTCTCCATTGAAAGGCGCATCTTTCTGTTGAAGCGGAATTCGATTCCGAGCATTTTCAGTTTTCGGTGTGGGAAATTAGGGCTTTCTATAGAAGAGGAATTTTTGAGTGAGCCCGGCATAGGATTGCTCTCCTCATCAAAATCGAAGTTTAGAGACCTGGGTCAAGATTTTTGGTTGGGTGAAACTCCGGGAAAGTCAAACCCTAGTTTGACCCCGAGCTGGAAAAACCCTAAATACTAAAACTGATAAGTTTTGGTACATTCGCTATATCTCGGGATTGGCGAAGGCTCAGGAGCTGAAAATTGCAGAGGTCGCAGATAAAATCCTGATGGACACTGTATCCAAACTTTAGCCTCAGCTTCGCTATATTATGGGAGATATGATTCCTCCAAGTTAGGCTTCCAGTCTCTTCCAAGATTCATCCCTAAACAGGACACCTGGGGAGAATTGTTATATCTTGGGCTACAAAGGTTCAAATGAAATTTCTGAATATGTTCTAGAAAGGGTACAGACTGTACTTTCTGTGATCCAAATTTCAGACCCAGAAGATGGAACAGTGACACGTGGCAGTCTGTACAACTTTGCTTTTCTGAACAGTCCTGTAACAGGCCACCTTGGGAAAATGATCATAAGTCCCAATTGGTGAAACCAATTCTGATGAAACCTATGGTGTTGGAACAGGGACATGCGAGGCTACCTCAGTCTGAAGTTTCAGACACAGAGGATCAGTAATTTCGGAGATACCGCAAAAACAGTATCAGGCATTTCTGTAGAAGAAATTGGAAAACTAGGGCTTCTTGTTCCAGGAGCTTCCCTCCGTTGTTTTCAGAAAAGGAGTACATTGGACATAAGAGATCTATCTTTCTATCCAATCAGATGTGAAAGATTCCAAGTTTTGAAAATTAGGGTTTCTTTGACAAACCTTAGATCAACCAGCTCCGGAACCAGGACGGACACCTCAGATCAGTAAGATCTAATCTTTTGCTATTTTCATTTGAGGTTCTCAATTCAAAGTGATCTATCACATCAGCTTGATGATAAGATTGTTTAAGTTGTAAACTTCCAAGCATGGAAGTATATGATCTCTCTAAAGAAAATGAATTGGACACCTACATAAGAAGAGAGGTTCCAGTTCCAGAGGGAGATGAGGCTCAAAAGCCTTACACAAGAAGAACTTGGTTAAGGCCAAGAAGATCATTGCTGATTCAGTCATGGATCAACTTGTACCACAAGTGTCTTCCCTAAAGACACCGAAAGAGATGTTTGATTCCTTGACCTAGCTATTTGAAGGGAAGAACATAAATCAGGATGTGACCTTAAGAAACTAGTTGAAGAATGTGAAGATCCAGAATGCAGAGACCATACAGTCATACTTTGCGAGGGTCTCTCAAATCAAAGAACAACTTGAAGCGGTAAAAGAAGAAGTGGAGAATGCAGAAGTGGTGATAGCCACATTGAATGGCCTCCCATGATCATGGGATTCATTCATGCGAGGAATGTGTGCCAGAAGGAAGTGATTATTTTCAGTAGACTCTGGGAAGAGCACACACAAGAAGAAGAAGCTCGACTCATAATAAGAGAAGAGAAGATGGGAACAACTGAAGATCAAGCTCTCACCATCGAAAGAAGACCTCAAGCGATGAGGAATACGAAGGACTCAACTCTTGAAGAAACTCTTATCCATCTTAGCATTTGGATAAGAAATGATGAATGAAGAAGATGATGAAGCTGAAGGCTCAAGAAGGAGTCTACCCACGAAACAAATAAAGATAAGTATTTCATTGTCATTTCATGATATTGTTTTGCTATGCATTTGTTTATATTCAGTTGATGTATTATGCATGACAGATTGCTTGCATTAATGATAGTATATTACTAATATGCATGTGATGGGTAAGTAACTCATGGTGCTATACAACTCTCCATTGCTACTTATCTAGAATGAAACCTCTTTGCTGACATATTGGATTAGTGCACAATCTCAATGTTGTCCTGGTAGAGATGGAAGGCATCTAGAAAGTTTCCGTGAGATATGGATGAATGTTGTATTGGCTAAAATAGTTACATGATCATATATTTGTGCATAAGAATTTTCCATTATGAATATACATAATGGAATGTTTCTAACCATACAATTAATGCATTTGACTTGTAGGAAAGATCGCGTACAATCACCTACAAGCAAAGAAGAATGAGACTTGTTCCCAAGAACAAGTAACGACAGTGCAAGATGAAGAATAATATGATGAATGTAGCGACATCATTGATGCAGAACATTCCAGCTATGAAGAAGTAACCAAGAAGAAAGGGAAGACCAGTTCAAGCAGAATGATGTCTAGGATGCAATATCGATACATGAAGAGAAGTTCGTAGTTCCATCATGCAGTAGATGGAAACATCATGGGATACAAGGCAAGATTCGTAGCACGAGGCATAGACTACGAAGAGACATTTGCAGCCACTAGAAATATACATGACAGGAAGAATCATGTGTGCAAATGTAAGAAGGCCTTGTACGAGCCCAGAAGACACCCATGAGATAACACATACATGATGAGCTTGATAAAGATCTTAAACTTTGCTACGAGGTTGAAGATGGAAGTCTATAGAGGATGACGAGCTCACAGATGGGTGTGAGAAGAACTTTTGAAAAAGTTCAAGATAGAGAATCTTGGTATCCAGTGATCCTAGATGGATACATAGAATATCAGTAGCAGAGGAAGCTACAGAATGTTTTAGTGCATAGAGTACGAAAGATAGAGGGAGAATGATGCTCCGCTTCAGAGGGAGTGACTACAGAAGATCCCGAGGTTCGACATGGTACGATATGATGGATAGATTACTGATGACTCTAGGCTTTACTGAGAGTAAAGCGGATTCCAACCTTTGCTTCAAGGTTGAAGGCGGAAGACCAGTGATGCTCCTGTTATGTGTCGATGCATTATTTTCTAGGCATGGAGGTGTGGCAGAATGCGGATGGAATCTTCCTCGGACAAGGGAAGTATACAGTAGAGATCCTGAAGAGGTTCAGGATGATGGACTACAAGGCCATGACCACACCTATGGCATCGAACTTGAAGCTATTGAGTGTTACTTCATCAGAGTCAGTTGATGCCACGATGTATCGTCAGATGATTTACTTGACAAATACGAGACCAGATATTTGCTTTGCTGTGAACACATTGAGACATGTTCACCTGATGGTTGCAAAGCATGCAGTGAGGGACCTGAAGGGTACAGTTGAGTATGGGATCAAGTGTGATCTCTTGGTTTGGCAGGATGGAGTCCTGCATGGCGCTGAGTACAGCTGAGGCAAAAGATGTTGCCACTTGCTATTTGGGAGGTAGTATGTTTCTTTTGAAAACTATTATTTGATTTGGTTGATCTAACTTGCATTTTTGTATGATGCAGAGAGAAGCAGTGATCTAGATCGAGATCTCTTGAAAGAGGGATTTCTAGTATAGCCGATGAGACAGGTTGGATGAGCATAAATCCTCGCGAAGCTTGTAGGTTGCTCAGACGTAAACGGTCCTGTAGGTTGTCCTTGGATGTAATCGGTCTTGGCGAAGATCGTAGGTTATCCTTGGACGTAATCAGCCTTGATGTGATTCTATGCTAGAAATGGCCAAGGTGAAGTTTGAGTACTTCAGGGAGAAGCTTGGTGTTCTCGAAATCGAGGTTCCCTCCAAAGAGAAATGATGAGACCTAGAGCCATTTTGGCATGGTGAGAGGATTAGGTTCCTTCCATGGTCAAATGTAAGGGCTAAGCCATTTTGTCATGGTGAGAGGATTTGGTTCCTTCCATGTCAGATGTGAGTGCTGAGCCATTTTGATGTGACTATAGGATTGGTTCTTACATGATCAGATATAAGTGCTGAATGCCATTCTTGGAATGGAGGCACCTGGTTAGTTACCAGGAATACTCAGCTTAGTGTTGAGTTGCCATTCTCTGGGAGAATGGAGGCACCTGGTCAGTTACCAGGAATACTCAGTCTGGGACTGAGGGCCATTCTGATATGACTGTGGGATGTAGTCTTACATGATTAGATGTGAGTGTATGGCCATTCTGATGTGATTGAGGGATGTGTTCCCACTTGATCAGTTATAAGGGCTGATGCCATTCTCTGGGAGAATGGAGGCACCTGGTCAGTTACCAGGAATCCTCAGTCTAGGACTGAGAGCCTTTTCGATGCGGTGTTTTCGAACATGGTCGAATGTAAGTGCGCTGAGCATTTTCGATGCGGTGTTTTCGAACATGGTTGGATGCAAGTGCAGAGCCTTTTCGACAAGATGAGGTCGGATGTAAGTGTTGAGCCATTCTGGCGCGATGTGTTTACACATGGTCAGATGTGAGTGTTGGGCCTTTCTGACAAGATGAGGTCAGATGTGAGTGCTGGGCGTGCCTTTCCGACAAAATGAGGTCAGATATAAGAGTTGGGTGGGCCATTTTGACTTAGTGTCAGATATAAGCGTTGATGAAGACCTACATAAAGGGTAGGCCTACAACCAACATGAAAAAGGGCTGGCTCTGTAGAACTTCCTGTGACGAGAAGAATGAAGAGATAGCACCATTTGATTGAGATAACAGAAGCAGTAATGATGATGATGATTCAGTGATGATCCAACTTTGATCATGATCTAGATCAAGTGATGATCCAGACTTGATGATGATTCAGCAGTGACGATCCAGATCAAGTGATGATACAGACTTGATGATGATCCAACAGTGATGATCCAGATTGAGTGATGATCTAGACCTAGTGATGATCTAGACCTAGTGATAATGATTCAGATCGAGTGATGATCCAGATCCAGACGAAGATGACTTGAAGATGAAGATGACTTGAAGATGAAGATGACTTGAAGATGACGAGAACTCGATGATGATCCAGATGATACAGAGAAGAAGACTTGTGCTGATAAATTGTGTCGAGAGAATACCTTCCTAGCTAAGAGGGAGTGTTGATGTAATTGTAACTTTGGAATGTATTCACTTGTATATCTTATGTATTATACCCCGATGTTTATTCCGGGATGTGTTTGTAATGTAATTGAGTCATGTCATGCCCTGATGTTCCGATTGGGAGTTTCTATAATGTGAACAAGTCATGTCAAGTCATTGTGGGTAACCCTCCTATTGGTCAAGGGTTAAAGTCCCCGTAGTTGTGGGGCCCTAGGGTTATTAGACTATCCTAGAGAAGTCGACCCTATGTGAGTCATTGTAAGTCGGGGAAATAGTCTCCACCGTTGTGTTAAGGATAACCCTCCTTGTTGGTCGGAGGAGGCAAAGTCCCCACAAGTTGTGGGGCACTAGGGTTATTAGACACTCCTAGAGACGTCGGCTCTAGTAAGTAATTGTTAAGTGAGGCCGACATGTTGGAGTGGGTTTCAAGTGAACGAAAGAATATAAATAGAGAGTGAGCCTCTCTATTTATCACACACACACTCACTCATTGGGGCACATGAGTGAGAGAGGAAAAACTCTCTTAGTGTGAGAGAGAGAACAAGTTGTGGAGATCATCTTTTCTGTTTTCAGGTTTTACTGCTGCCATTGGTGCTCATTCTATCTCTGAGGAAGTTGCAGGGTTTTTTCCTTTATGGATTCCCCGAGGAAAATTCTTTGTGTCTCGTCTCTTGTGTTTATTGTTGTGCATGTTATTCTCTCAGTTAAAGATCCTAAGATCATAATGCTAGCTTAAATGATAAAAATCTAACAGTTGGAGTATCGGTTGATAACTGCCGCACCTCTGGGAATAAAAAATGTGGATTTAATTGCCACCTTGTTAATAGGACCTTGTGTTTGGTTTCATATGCTTACCAACATCTACAGGTTTTGGTGTAATGACAAACCTTACAATAGTAACTTTATGTCATTAATGAGACCGCATGTGCTCGGAACCCTGCACCTAGACACATGATGCAAGAGTACCTCTAAGCTACCAAAAACTAGCAGGTTTAAACATTCATTCTCGGTTGTTATGTGAGGTTGTCTTTCATGTTTTCAATTTTTCTTACAAAATATAAATGACGACAACTCTTAAACTACCACTGCCCATTCCAATATGAATCCTCAGATCCGTGGCTCTCATCTGAGAATTGGTTCAACTCTTTAGGTAGTTTATAAATTGAATTTTAAAACATATTTGACTGTTGGGTGCTTTTCTCACTAGTTGGACGAATTACTCTCTTGCTTGGGTGTTTTGCCATTACGTGAGGCAATTTTTGCACTGCCTATGTGTCCTGTGATTTCTTGGGGAGTTTTTGTCATAGTTCGGCAAATTTAGATGTACTTGAGGTGGTTTTAATCACAATGTGACAAATTTAGAAGTGCCCACGTCGTTTTAACAAGTGTTGGGCGCTTTTATCATTGCCTAGAAAATCTAAGTACCAGAGGTGGTTTAAATCACAATGGGGACGAATTTACCCATGGTGTTTTATCGGTCTTGAGGCGTTTTATATCATTGCCTTGTGAATCTACATGTTCTTGAGGTGCTTTTAATTATAGTGGACAAGTAGTGTTGGGGCGTTTTTATCATTGCTTGGTGAATCTACAAGTGCCCAGAGGCGGTCTTAATCATTGTTGGACGAATCTAGAAGTGCCCAGAGTGTTTGTATCTATGTTGGGGCATTTTTATCATTGCCTGACGAATCTACAAGTGCCTGGGGTGTTTTTTTATCATTGCCAGGCAAACTAAGAAGTATTTGGTATGTTATTTATATATATTTTGACATTTTAATAGTGTTGGGGCATTTTCAAACATTGTTAGGTAAATTCTGTTGATTGAGAACGTTTTCCTCTTCGGTTGACTATTGTGAGTCTTTGTTAGGGTGTCTTCTTTTTCTAGGCATTGTAACTATTTGGTAATTGCATACAAGAAGCTCATAAACATTGAGATGGCTGGTAATTGCGTACAAGAAGCCAAAGGACAAGTTAGAATTGGCTTGTCCATTAGGGGAAGCAACAACATTGAAGGAAATTGTAAGCATACTTCACCCAATCATTCTTGTGACAAATTATTGAAGAGCAGTGAAGAGAAGAGCTCCAAGATTTAGTTTGCACTAACACTCCAAGGAAAAATCAAACCAATTAGCCAAAATAAGAAGAAGAAGACCAAGAGGAATGTAGTAAGAAAGACATCGCTTGTTCTTCACTGTTGCAAGAAGAAGTGCCATAGAGTTGACCATTGTTGGTACTCAGTGTATGTGAATTTTGCAAGAAGAAAGGCCATTGTATGTCATCTTGTTGTGAAAAACAAGCCACATGCCATAATCCAAATTGCTTTTAGAGGAGGAATGGAAAGAATACATCGCCAAACCAACAGGGGACTCAAAAGCACATGTGCAAAATAAGCATGTTAAGTAGCCCATCCATTGGCAAGAAGTTTTGTCACCACTACAAGTTGAGTGGACAGTAGGAAGAGAAATGTTGGTGACTTCATTTGGAGTTTCACCCCATTAATCGTGTAGTCAGGCTAAGAGTGTGGAGAGTGAAGCTCATAAGAGATGAAGAGCACTTTGTGTTTGCATCCCAAGGAGAAGAGAGTGTCCACATATGTACAGTGGCATAAGAGGTTAGTGTCACCAATGAAGTGAGCAACAGTTCAATGGAAGCAAAAGATAGCAGAAAAAAAGATCTCAAGCTTGGATTGGTGTCTTACTCATTGAAGATTGGTTGAAGAATGAATCACCAGCATATAATTGTTTCCACGCTAGGGAGCAATGGATCCTAGCTAAAGAGGGCAACCCACTCTTCATTTCGTTATGGGATATGTTCATTGTTAAATGAGAACTAATCTAATTTGTTTATGAGAGTTTTCTCATTATGGATGTTTACGGGAAGTTTCTCATAACGGGCATAACTGACAACGGTTTACTCATGTGACTAAATTCATGAAGTATATAGTGCATGGTTGGGATGCACAATGTAGAGAGTTGTCTGTGAGGTTGAGACCGTCTTGTAATCTCTCTTTCTCCATTAATGAGCTTCAACCCTTTGTCCGTGGATGTTTCCACATGTTGGGGTT
The DNA here is from genome assembly GCA_001517045.1 of Pseudotsuga menziesii. Taxonomy (NCBI): domain Eukaryota; kingdom Viridiplantae; phylum Streptophyta; class Pinopsida; order Pinales; family Pinaceae; genus Pseudotsuga; species Pseudotsuga menziesii. Next base: position 76,358 of record LPNX010073353.1, on the reverse strand, counting down.
TTACCACATGAAATGCTGGTGTTCTAATGCTGTTATTAATTGTCTGATTATCTGAATGTCTCTTGAATTTAACAAGTGGTATCAGAGCCTGAGTGCTAGAAGAGACAGTGTGGTAAAATCAAAAGGAGAAGCGGGTGGAGCCATGAAGAAAGGTGTACTCAGACCTTTGTCTGGAGGAGTGTGAAGTTGTCTGCTGGAGAAACGCACCTGTCCCAATCTCCCCATCTTTGCTCTCGAAACTGCCTGGAAGAATGCGTGGAGGGGTGCTGCGTGTGGACTGGACTATGCACTTGCACTGCTGCGTGTGGACTGTGCATTTGGAGTAAATCGCCAGCCTGTTGCTGCGTGTGGACTGTGCATTTGGAGTAAATCGCCAGCCTGTTGCTGCGTTGAGTGTGGTAATTTTTTTTTTTTTTAAATTTCTCTCATCTTTGCTGCCATTAAAAGTTCTCTCATCTTTGATCACAGGTTGCATTTTGGAGAGTGGTAAAGTTTTTTATTTAAAAAANATATATATATATTTCTAATAAAAGATTTGGATATATATATTTTTAAATAAAAGTAACTAGCAGTGGGATATTTGCCATAATTTTAATCAGAGAATATAGAAGTTTATCTAGGAGTTTATTTGGCTGAGAGAATTTAGGTTAATATGGAATAAAGTGCTTATTGTTTTTGTAGTGCTGTTTTATTTGGGCTGAAAATAATTTAAAAGATTGAAAAGTTTAAATTATTTTTCAAAGATGTCTAGCACGAAGTTTGAGATTGAAAACTTTAATGGTAAAAACAATTTTGAACTTTGGAAGTTAAAGATGCGAGATTTATTAGTTCAGCAGGGGTTACAAAGAGCTTTAGACAGGAAAAGGAAAAAACCTCTCACCATAACAGATGATGAATGGGAGAATCTAGATGCCAAAGCGCTAAGCACAATTCCTTTGTCTTGCGGATGATGTGTTATTTAACATTATTGGAGAAACATCGGCGACAAGCTTGTGGAACAAACTAGAAAGTCTGTATATGTCCAAATCAGTAACAAACAGAATTTACTTGAAGTGACAGTTGTATGGTATGAGAATGAAGGAAGGTACGAAAATTGCAGATCATGTAAATGTTTTTAACACTCTTATTTGCCAATTGAGTAGTATGGATGTTAAAATTGATGATGAGATAAAGCAGTGAATCTTTTATGTACTTTACCTAAGTCTTGGGGTCGAGTAGTTTCTTCCATTAGCCTTAGTACAATTGATACTTTAGAATTTGACAATGTTGTTGGAGCATTATTGTCTGAGGAATTAAGGAAGAAAACCAGTCCTGAAACCTCTTCACCAGAAGCTTTGGTTGTTAGAGGTCGTTCCAGGGAGAAAGGAGAAAAGTCAAGAGGTACTTCCAGGTCTAAGTCGAAGGGCAGAAAGAGTAAATTAAAATGTTGGTACTGCAACAAAACTAGTCATCTCAAGAAAGACTATTGGAAGAGACAAGAATCCAAGAAGAATGACTCCAAGTCAGAGGCAAACTCAGTTAAGTCTTCTGATTTAGGTATGATTGATGAGGTCTTGTCTGTTTGTAATATTTCTGAATGTAATGAGGAATGGTTATTAGATTTTGATGCTTCGCACCATATCTGTCCTCATAAAGATTGGTTTGCTTCCTATCAAACAGTTAATGATGGAATAGTTCTTTTAGGAGACAATAATTCATGTAAAACTGTTGGGGTTGGAAGTGTTAAAATTAAGATGTTTGATGGAGTAATAAGAACACTTACAGATGTTAGACATGTACCTGAGTTAAAGAAAAATTTAATATCTTTGGGAGTATTGGATGCTTGTGGTCATAAGTTTACAGGTTTTGATGGAACTCTAAAAGTTTCCAAGGGTGCTTTAGTGGTCATGAAGGCACAGAGGATAGGAAACCTTTACAAACTGGTTGGAAGAACACAAGTTAATGGTACTGCATTAGTATCTGAAGAAGAATCAAGACCCACTCAGCTATGGCATCAGCGTCTTGGCCATATGAGTGAAAAAGGGCTTCAGGTATTAATGAATCGTAAATTGCTTCCAAACTTGAAAAACCTGAATTTTATGTTTTGTAAACATTGTATATATGGAAAGCAATGTAGACAAAAGTTTAAAGCAGGTAGTCATGTAAGTAAAGGTGTACTTGACTATGTTCATTCTGATGTATGGGGTTCGTCTCCTACCGTTTCATATGGGGGAGAAAGATATTATGTATTATTTGTAGATGACTTTTCTAGAAAGGTTTGGGTCTATGTCCTTAAAAGAAAAGCTGATGTGTTTAATACGTTTAAACAATTTAAAGTGATGGTTGAAAAAAGAACTAGTAGGACAATCAAGTGTTTAAGGACGGATAATGGAGGTGAATTTACTTCTTTGGAGTTTGAAAAATATTGTAAAGATGAAGGGATCGTCAGACACAAAACAAATGTATACACTCCTCAGCAAAATGGCGTTGCAGAACGCATGAACAGGACTCTTCTAGAAACAACAAGGAGCATGCTAAGTAATGCTAATTTGGGGCAAGAGTTGTGGGCAAAAGAAGCTTCTACTGCTTGTTATCTTATAAATCGGTCACCTTCAGTGGCAATAGATTGTAAAATTCCGGAAGAGGTATGGACAAATCACTCCTGTGATTATTCGAATTTGAAAATCTTTGGTTGTGAAGCTTATGCACTTACTCCTAAAAATCAGTGTTCTAAGTTAGACCCTAGATCAAAGAAGTGCATCTTTGTTGGTTATGATGATGTTATGAAAGGATATAGGTTGTGGGATCCTACTGCCCACAAAAATTGTCATTAGCAGAGATGTAATTTTTGATGAATCTTCTCTAATTAAATCCGAAAGTGTAAGAGTTGATGTGGAACAGGAACATGCAATATCAAAACAACTAATTCAGTTGGAGAACCAATCTTCTAATGACTCGAACAAACAAGAAGAAGTTTCTGGTGAGAGAGAAGTCATAGAAGAGGAAGAAATTCAAGAAATTGTGGAAACCCCACAGCCTACACCAAGAAGATCATTAAGGGAGAGAAAACCTCCTAAGAGGTATACTGATTTTGTTTCGTCTGTTTTATTTACTGATGATGGAGAACCTTCTTATTTTCACGAAGCCATTGATTGTATTGACAATGCAAAGTGGAAGGTGGCAATGAAAGAAGAAATGGATTCTCTGGAGAAAAACAAGACATGGGAATTGGTTAAACTCCTCAAAGATAGAAAAACGGTTGGGTGTAAATGGGTCTTCAAATTGTAAAAAGGAGTTGATGGTAAGGTTGAAAGATACAAAGCCAGATTGGTCGCAAAAGGGTACTCTCAGATGGAAGGTATAGATTATCATGAGATATTTTACCCAGTCGTTAAGCTTGTATCTATCCGTGTTGTGTTAGCATTAGTTGCATTATTTGATTTGGAGTTAGAGCAACTAGATGTTAAAACAACTTTCTTACATGGAGATTTAGATGAGGAGATTTATATGGAACAACCAGAAGGTTTTGTACAACATCAGAAAGGTAGATTAGTTTGCAAGCCCAAGAAATCATTGTATGGCCTGAAACAGTTGCCCAGGTAATGGTACAAGAAGTTTGATTCTTTCATGGTGAGCCAAGGATATACTAGGAGTGAGTATGATCATTGTTTATACTTCAAAAAATTGAATGATATATTCTTTATCTTAGTATTGTATGTTGATGATATGCTTATTGTGAGCAAGAGCATGAACGAGATTAACAGGTTGAAGGCTCAGATGGCTAGGAATTTTGATATGAAGGATCTTGGAGCCGCGAAACAAATCTTGGGTATTGAGATACACAGAGACAAGAAAAATGGTAAGCTCAGTTTTTCGCAGGAGAAATATGTTGATAAAATACTTGAAAGATTCGAAATGAATAAGGCAAAGCCTGTGAATGTTCCTTTGGCTTCCCATTTTAAACTTTCTTCAAGTTTATGTCCTAGTAGTGCTGAAGAAAAAGATTATATGTCTCGTGCACCATATGCCAATTCAGTAGGATGTTTGATGTATGCAATGGTGTGTACTAGACCTGATATTTCACATGCAGTAGGTGTTGTTAGTAAGTACATGGCAAATCTAGGAAAAGAACATTGGAATGCAGTGAAATGGGTGCTTCGGTACTTAGACTATTGTATCACCTTTAATAGTAACAGTGATTCTGTGCGGTTTTGTTGATTCAGATTTCGCAGGTGATTGGGACAAGAGAAGGTCTACTTCAGGTTATGTCTTTACTCTTGCAGGTGGAGCTATAAGTTGGATGTTAAAGCTTCAAGACACAGTTGCTTTATCCACGACAGAGACTGAATACATTGCTGCCTCACATGCTTGCAAAGAGGCCATTTGGCTGAGAGGTCTGCTTAGAGAAATTGGAAGGTTGCAGAACAGTGTGCCTGTCTTCTGTGACAGTCAAAGTGCTATTCATTTGGCTACAAATCCTGTTTATCATAGTAAGACTAAACATATTGATGTAAAATATCATTTGGTAAGACAAGCCATTAGCGAAGGTGGAGTAAATCTGAAAAAGGTCGATACTAAAGAAAATAGTGCAGATATGTCCACAAAACCTGTATTGTTAGAGAAGTTACGTTGGTGTGTAGCTTCTCTTGGTTTGAAGAAAAGGTGATAAATAGTCTTGGGCAAAGTACTTGTAAGTTTTGTTGTCAAGGTGGAGATTGTTAAATGACAACTAATCTAATATGTTAATGGGAGTTTTCTCATTACGGATGTTTACGGGAAGTTTCTCATAACGGGCATAACCGGCAACGGTTTACTCATGTAACTAAATTCATGAAGTATATAGTGCATGGTTGGGATGCACAATGTAGAGAGTTGTCTGTGAGGTTGAGACCGTCTTGTAATCTCTCTTTCTCCATTAATGAGCTTCAACACTTTGTCCGTGGATGTTTCCCCATGTTGGGGTTTTACCACATGAAATGTTGGTGTTCTAATGTTGTTATTAATTGTCTGATTATCTGAATGTGTCTCTTGAATTTAACATTCATTAGGATCTCATTGATGAATGATTGTTGCATACATTCAATAGTGAACCAAAGGAGACATGAATTCGACTTGGCTTTATTGATTGCCAAGATGGATCAGTTTCATAATCATAGAATGCAAGAGACTTGCACGCCAAGGATGGGAGTGGATTCCAATTAAAGATTTTGGGTCTAGAGATTGTTTAGAGCGGAATCAATAAGCAGACCTTCACACTACAGGAATAAACAGAGACCAACATTTGAGTTGGCTTCATTGAACTGTGGAGATGGATTGTCTCCAAGTCTAAGAGGGAGGTGGGAATGGATGTTGAGTCTAGAGTTCAAGTTAGATAATTGAACAGAGATGAGAATCAATGAGCAGAATTTTGAATGGGGAACAAGTGAGCCAGAACCTTCAGCTAAGCCATATCTAGGACTAGATCCAGTAACCAAAGCCACGATGCCATAGCCAGATCCAAAGTTCAAGTTGTAGCCGAGAGCTAAAGTTAGAGCCCACTTTCTATAGAAGTCAATAGAGTGCACATTGATCTAGTTTGGTTTCTATGAGCTTTTGGAGACCAAAGAGGCTCTCAATTGGGAGGTGTGATATAAAATTGATCCGAACTCTTGAATGATTGTAATGGTACTGCTAGCAATCTAATCTGGCAATGATTAAAGGTGATACAATAGATAAAAGAAAATACAAGGTAGACAAGAATGCAAATAAAACAAGAGAAAAATGAATTAAATGTAAAAATAACAAAATGAAATAGGAGAAAAAGGATGGGGAATGGGTAATGAAAGGTGAAGCCTATTGGCCCTCCCATTACCCAAGCTCTCCCTATTTCCTCATTCATTTTCCCTTAGAAAGGGCTTTTGGTTGGCGAAGAGAAGAGGATGCGTAGGGGAGCCTTAACAAGCCTTGTAACTAGAGATTTCCAAGACATAATAGGAAACCATTCAAAGTTGGTTTTCCCGTTTGGGTTTCTATGATAAATTTATAGTGTCCATTATATGCTTGATTGATCTTTCTTGTTCATTTTATTAATTGTTGCCAATGTTTTAATGGGAGTTTCTCTGTGGTTTAATGCTTCTCTAGTTCATGGGATGGTTTAAACATTCATTCTTAGCTGTATTGTGAGGTTGTCTTTCATGTTTTCAATTTGTCTTGCAAAATATAAATGCCACAACTCTTAAACTACCACTGTCCATTCCAATAAGAATCTTGAGATCAATGTCTCTCATTTAAGAGTTGTTGCAACTCTTTAGGTAGTTTCTAAATTGTTTTTTTTAAACATATTTGAATGTTGGGTATTTTTCTCACTAGTTGGGTGAATTAGTGTTCTTGCTTTGGGTGGTTTGCCATTACTCGAGGAAATTTTTGCATTTCCTATGTTTGTTAGTGTTGGTTATTTTTGAGGTAGCACTAGTTGTCCTTGTTTTTCCAAGGAGCCAGGTTGTAGCGTCTCCATTGTGAGTTGTAAGCTCACATAGGTAGTCGTTATTTGGGTGTTCTCCATCACTATGAATGGGGACCACCTCTTGTACATTTGTATCATTTCATATCAATAGATCAATATGTTGTTTTCTCTCGTTGTAAAAGGTGTGTTGGCCTTGCGGTTTGATCTTGGGTGTTCTTTTGAACATCTACATGGTATCAAAGTGAATTTGCAAGCTCATGGTAAACCTGTGAACTTTCACATGGTATTAGAGTGAATCTCCAAGCCCCTTCTCATTTTTAGATAGAGTATTGATCTGTATGAGTGTTGTTCCTGGTTGTAAGCAAATATCTGCTATCTGAGATAAACTGCCCTTTGAGATTTTTATCTCACAAAGAAGGCTCTTGTCCTTCTCACATGGGTCGTTCAACCATTTTTTTTGGTATTGTTGGTGGGTTATTTTGATGTTGTTTTGAAAACTCGGCTAGAGTATTCTGAATGATCTGGAGACAAAATGTTGATCGCTACTTTGTTTGCATGCAGGAATCTGGATAAGTGTCTTATTTTTGGTAGAGGCTGGCAACAAATTTGTCACTTTAATACAATGATCTTTCTTTCTAGCATGAAGGACGTTCTTGGGTCAAAGATCCAGTTTTTTGACAACGCATGTCTACATGGAGGAGAATCCCCCTACAGCGATTGTCAGAGAATGAATGACTCATTTTAGTAAGTTGCCGCCATCTCCATCTGATTGTAGCATTTCACATATTGTAGTGGGAGATTATTCACGGCTTGATGTTCGAGGATCAGGCACTGTGTAGTTAGATGATGGTCGCATCAACAATGTCTTTCTTGTACCTGGCATCTCTTCCAATTTACTCTCCATTTATCAGATTAGCCATAATGGTGATTGAAAAACAATTTTGAGTTTTCTCCCAATGATGTTGTCATTGGAGAACTAGATGATCCATAAAATGTTGTTGCATTTGCATAGGCTGATCATGGCTCTCGCTTATATAGATTTGTTGGTTTCCAGTCTTCTAGTAAATCTTTTATTGCTCATGCTGATGCATTAAGTAGGCTTTTGGATGAAATATTTGGACACCGTAATTATAGGTATCTGCAGCAAATGAATTCACAAAAGCTTGTTCTAGGGCTTCTTAAGGTTTCATGCACAGTTGGAGTTTGTCTAGGATATGTTCTTGGAAAACAACATCAAGATCCCTTTTCAAAAGGGAAAGCTTTGCGTGCTACCATACCTCTTGAGTTGGTACATAGTGATCTCATGATCTCTCCAACTCCTCCTTTGGTACATAGTGATCTCATAATCTCTCCAACTCCCCCTTTGAATTATAATCAGGGCACTTCCAAGTTTGGCATTCAATATACTGTTGGTTCTGCTTGGCTGGAAGGTTTCATCGACTTTGATTGGGTTGGTTAAGTTGATGATTGGAAGTCCACATTAGGATTTGTTTACCGCCTTGGTTTTGCTCCTATTGCCTGGTCGTGTAAGAAACAATCGATAATTGCATTGTCTTCTGTCGAGGTTGAGTATCGTGCTACAGTCCTTGCTAGTCAAGAAGTCCTTTGGCTTCGACAATTATTGATGGAGTTTGGAATTTAGCAGCAGTGTCTAACTACTCTTTGGTGCGAAAACCAGAGTGCCATCCTCATCTCTAGAAATCCAGAAATCCAGTTGAGCATCAGAGGACCAAGCATATTGAGATCCAATGCACTTCATTCGCCATCTCATCCATGATGGTGTTCTCACCTTGGAGTGCTTGTATGCTGAAGAGAAAGTGGTTCGCCATCTCATCCATGATGGTGTTCTCACCTTGGAGTACTTGTATGCTGAAGAGAGTGGTCGACATATTTACTAAACCTCTTGCACCTCCTTGGTTTCTTTAGCTCCGTTCGATTCTTGGGGTGAAGGAAGTTGTCCTTGGGGGGTCATCTTGAGTTCTCCTACCTTGACCATTTTTTTTGGTTTCTTCTCTCTTTTGGAGAGGAGTTTTTTCGCATGGGTTTTTCTCCTTTGCTCCGTTTATGAGAGGTTGTACATGGGTACCTTATCATGCCTAGTTGTCGGGAACCATTTTCGTTTCCTCCCTATGTTTCACTTATGGGGGGGATGTTGGTGTTGCTTATTTCTATGGTAGCACTAGTTGTTCTTGTCTTTTCAAGGAAGCCAGGTTGTAGCTTCTCCATTGTGAGTTGTAAGCTCATGTAGGTAGTCATTATTTGGGTCTTCTCCATCACTATAAATGGAGACCACTTCTTGTAACTTTTTATCATCTCAAATCAATAGATCAATATTTTGTTTTATCTCTTTGTGGAAGATGTGTTGGCCTTGCAGTTTGATCTTGGATGTTCTTTCGAACATCTACAATGTTGTCTTGTGATTTCCTGGGGCGTTTTTATCATAGTTGGGCAAATTTATATGTGCTTGAGGCGGTTTTAATCACAGTGGGACAAATTTAGAAGTGCCCATGGCGTTTTTATTAGTGTTGGGGTGTTTTTATCATTGCCTAATCTACGAGTGCCTGAGGTGGTTTTAATCATAGTGGGACGAACTCAGAAGTGCCCATGGCGTTTATTAGTGTTGGGACGTTTTTATCATTGCTTGGTGAATCTCCAAGTGCCTGAGGTGGTTTTAATCATAGTGGACGAATTTAGAAGTGCCCATGGCGTTTTTATTAGTGTTGGGGGGTTTTATCATTGACCGACCAATCTATAAGTGTCCGAGGTGGTTTTAATCATTTTTGGACTAATTTAGAAGTTCCCAGGGCTTTTTTATTAGTTTAGGGGCGTTTTTATCATTGTCTAGCGAATCCGCAAGGGCTTGGGGCGCTTTTTATCATTGTTGGAACTTGGGCAAACTTAGAAGTATCTGAGATTTTATTTATCAATATCCATTTTAATAATGCTTGGGCATTTTCAAACATTGCTGGCCAAATTTTGTTGATTGAGAACATTTTCCTCTTTGGTTGAGTGTTGTGCATCTTTGCTAGAGTGTCTTCTTTGTTTGGGCATTATAACTATTTGGTAATTGAGTACAAGAGGCTTATAAACATTGAGTTGATTGGTCTAAGCTAACACTCAACTAGTGTACAAGCCTTTGAAAAGTCTTGTGCTACCAAACTTGGTACAAAGAAGGGAGTTTTCCTTTGGGTAGCATTTTCAAACATCAGGAGTGAGAACTTCCTATAGCCTAAGTTTGGCATATGCCTATGTTCATCTATTGGACAATTCTAATAATTACAAGAACCCAAGTGTTGTTTGGAATGTTGGAATGAGGTTACACTGAAACTCGTAGCATGCAGTCTAGGAAGAGCAAGATGGGAACCGAGATCTCTGTATAAGACTTGTAATAGTCAACCAAAGTAATTTTACCCATAGGGTCTGTTAACACTCTGTTTTTAACAGTTGATCTAAGGGCCTGGCAGGAGTTCGATGGGGGTCCCAGTCCCTCGAATTCCATGTGAGCACCCTTCGACGAGGAAAACGACAGGTGCGCTGATGGCATTGGGCGAGATTCATTATCAAAGGCTGTGGTTGATCGAAGGTGGATCAACGGCTCCAGACCATTTCGCGCGAGCAAACATGCACGATCAAAGCTTCCTTTACCGATTGCGAAGTGTGTTAAAGATCAGAAGCTTTCGACGGCTGAGAGGAGTTCGGAGGCAGATCTACGGCCTCCATCAATTTTTCAATCCGTACTTGTGCGGGTAAAACCGCAATCTCAAATCGCGAAAGAGCGGTAAAGGCCGCGATGAGAAAGGAGAAAAATCTATGGCCATGGTTCATTTCGCAATGCGAACTACCACGGATGAATACCAAGGTTTCTCATTGCGAAATATGGTGGGGCCCACTCAGATCTACGGCTGCGTAAAAGGTCGGTCTCGATCGACGGCTGGGAACATGTCACGATCCATAACTGCTTGTGGTGGTCAGAAGAGAAAAGTTGGCGGCAGGAAGAATGGAACGTGGACGGTGGACTTAAAAGATCCCTCTAATCGGACGGCTGAGAAGACTCCCAAGGTACGGGCTCCACATCTAGTGCGAAGATGACAGCGAGAGGAGGCGTTCACGCATGTAATCTGCCCCATTGCAGATTGGCCGATTCCTCCTACGCCATTCGAGATAAGCTTAGGGTGGAAGTCTTGTTGAGTGGCGCTGATTTCCTCGGTTCACAAGTGTGGCACGTGGTTCACTTCGAAGGAAGCCGTGAGAAAGATAGAGGTCTGATTCGTTGAGGCGACAAACTTGGCATTTACACGAAGCCGAGGGATACGATGAATTAGAACAGCTCGACGCCACCATCGCGGTAATTGAAAAGGCAAGAAACGGTCAAGTCCGCGGCCTTTGGAACCATCCTGGCAGCCACACGGGAATGGTTTGGAATCTTAGCCATACCGGATAATATGATTGAACATCAGAAGGAAAGATCCCCACCCTGGCATCACACATGCCGCCATCGCAGCTACTCTAAGGGTATAGCCCCTCTTGGGCCATCTCTGCTGACACTATATAACACCATCTTCCAAAGATCTGAGACATGAAACTGTGTAGATGATAAGAGATATAGGGTTGAATTCCGAGAAGTGTCGAAGTCCTTCATAGACAACCATGGCCGTGTGGTTCGAGAAGTTAATTCGACATGGGGTACTCTTAGTTGGCAAACATGAATTTGTGTTCTGGTTATCCACACCAGAAAAGCGCCAACCACCGGGGCATAGATGTTAAACACCAAGGGAGGTTCATCTGCTTCTACACTACCCGGTCTCCGGATGTGCGGTGCATGGGTTTTGCCATCTCGGCGACATCCCTCCGACACTCCTGGCTGCGGTCACGACCTCCGAAGTCCCAGCTCATAGTGGTGGCTGTATTGTTGGAGCGAATGCTCGTTTTGGGACCGGGTGGGTCCTGAGCCTTCGACTTGCTCCTAGGATCTCCACTTGGCTGCTTGGTCATAGGCGAGGAGAGGGTCAAACACACACCCGGCTGTGTGGCTCGCGGAAGAATCCTCCTCATAGGAGGAAGCAAACAATACAAGGATGATAAGCTTCTTAGGTCGCTTATCATCACCAAGCGTTTGGCCACCTTTTTTTCGGTCTCCTCCTATAATAGTGTTATTAGACGGAGGATGGGGTCGAGAGAATGGTCGGGAAATGGATTCGAGTCTTCTTGTTAGCCTTTGAGTGACACATGCCGACTGGACAAGGAGACCCAAAATAGGTCCCGAACAGCCTGTGTGGACAATTGACTGTCAGCATGCCGCATGGGAATTGGTTTCACGAAGCAGGATGGTAGAGGGCTCTACGCTGTCAGTCTGCATTATCATGTGCCGCGACTCCATAATGTTTGTTATATTTGTAAAACGTTGCGATAGTCCACTCCCCTGCACTGTTAACGCATGGTTGTGACTTGTAACAATTTTCTATTCGGTAGTCTCAGCACTAGGATTGTATAAAAACGCTCCCGATAGAGGGAGGAAGGAGTTAGTGAATTGGATTGGGAAACATTCCCGGGCTGAGGCTCCCCATTTGTAAATACGATTTAATACCTGTGTATGAATAAATTGCAGAGGAAGAGTTGTTTCTCATGGTAGAGATTCATGTGTCGTTGTTTTTCCCAATATGTATTTTCCTTTACGTGTAATGTACTTCCTGTTTCCATTCCAGTTTGTTGAGTGCTTTCATGTCTGCAACTTAGTGTATAACGGTTAGGAATTCATACTTGCTATGCTCTTGCTGTTGTTCCAGGCATTTATCAATTGTTCTTCTAAAGTCACGTGGAATTCATCTCGTTGGTGCTCTACGCGATGGGCTGTTCTCTCTCTTGTCCTCTAACCTCTCGCTAACATCTCTTGATTGGGAGATCAACGACTATCTTGCCTCTGTTTGCAACGCCACGTCATTCTTTTCCTTTATAATTGTTCCTCATGCAGGTTTTCGACTCCATTGCCAATGGTCCCTTGCCCTCGATAATCCCACCATGCACCTCACCTTGACACACTTTGTTCCATTCAGGATCCTGGCCCCTTGATCATGCTGACTGAAAATCTTATGCGGAGTAGACTCCGGTGACAAACGAGAGATCCCTCTCTGACTGCGTAGGGCCGGAGGCGTAGTCTAAAGCGGTTTTGCTGTTGCTTGGGAGTGGCCTCCCCTCGCTCGACCTTGGGGGCTCAAATCCCGGTGCCAACAGGGTCTGTGTGGGTGAGTTGAGTGAGCTATAAGTCCCTCAATTACAAATCATTTATGGTACCTCTCATTCTGCACATTTGAGTAGTGGATTGTATGCCACTTGTACAGATACTTTTAGAGTGTCACTAGGCATTTGTCTCCTTAATGTGACCAGCCTTGTTTTGCAATCATTTGGAGCTAGTTACTTTATGGTACCTCTCGTTTTGCATTTTTAAGTAGTAGATTGTGTGCCACTTGTGCAGATAGCTTTAGAGTGTCACTAGGAGTTTGTCTTCGTGGATTGTACTCCCTTGTTTTGTAGTCTCTTAGGATTGTTTCTTGCTTAGGTTGTTTGGCATCTTTGCCACCTTTAGCTAGTAACTCCATACTTGCGCCATCATCTGTGATATCCATTTCTATCATCTTTTCCACCTAGTTCAACATTGTTGGGGAGGGGGGGATGGTATGCAATGCTTCCTCATGTGACTTTTTGTTCACCTTTTTTAATTAAGATCAACTGTCTTTGGAGTGAACCTTGTACACAACACTGATTCCTATATTGACTCGATAGTTGTAATGGCTAGCAACCAATGCACTGTGATAAGATGGATTGGCATCCATAGTGACACTCAATATATGATGTTTTCTCGATTGTAATTAAGTACCTAATTAGGCCTTTTGTGTCGAGACTTATTTTAGAGGATCAATTTATTTTTAGTGGATGGTGTGCATTGAATTTTCATTGCCTCGCTAGTTTGAAATGTACCTTTTTCAGTATGGATGTTTGACTCTCTTTGGGAGAGGAGAATTTATCTTGTGGGTTTTTCTCTTTTTCTCTGCCTATGAGAGTTTGTACATGGGTATCTTAGCAGGCCTTGTTGCCGAGATCAATTTGTATTTTCTTTGTTTACTCTCTATGTTTCGCTTAGTGAGACTGTTGGTGTTTTACAATACAACCAACTATTCTTAGTTGTAAGTTGACTTAGTTAACATTATCTGCCAACCTATTCTTAGCTAATGTTGGGCCTCTTCCATTGTTATAAATGAAAACATTCTCTTGTATTTGCATGAGAGATCGAATATCATAATATAAAGATTCCTTTTCTGTTTTATTCATGTTGAGGATCATTCACGATCCGGGTTAATCCCGGATTTCTACAAACAGGTCTTACAGTTCATGTATTTAAATAATACACTAGAGATTATCTGATGTATTTAAATAATACACGAGAGATTATCTGATCTGGAACTAGTGCTCTCATTGTTTCTTTAATGATTGTCTATTGAACGAGTCAAGACTTGTGTATGTTGAATATTTTTTAGGATGTTTTTGGTGTTGTGTTGTTCGTTGGTTACAGGATTTAAATTTACCATGTGTATGAATTATTATTAAGAGACTGTTAAAATGTGCATACAGGTGGAACGCAATAGAATTTGCAACACTTAAGCGAAGCACAGAGTTTCATTTTGGTGATGATAAACTGGACTCTGCCCGTTTCACGCTGGTCACGTGCAAAAGTAAAGGCTGCAAAAGTATTATGCTTACTTTTCCCTATGTTCTTTCATTTCCTTTGACTACAAATATTCTAGAGTGGTTCACTTGGTCAATTTGGAAATGTTCGGTAATGCATTATATATGGACACTAAATTTAGCCTTAAACTAGGGCACATACTTTTATCTCATTAAGGATTTGGCCTGCCAAAATATGCATGCATTTATGTATTTGGAGTAAATGGAGCTGTTCTGCAGGTCGGAAAGGGATTATCTAAGGATGAGAAAGCCAAGCAACTAGCCTTCCTGCATTGGCTTGAGGCTGTAAGCTTATCGTCATTTAAAGACATTCATTAACAATTAATTCTAGCATAGGCTGTCTGTCAGAAACTGTTCTTTATGTTCCAGTCTAATTTAAAATGCTTTTTCGGTGTGCATGCAGATTGACCCACAACACCGTTATGGGCAGAACTTGTATTACTATTATGATGAATGGTGTAAAAAGCCAACAACACAGCCATTTTTCTATTGGTAAGTTTGGCTATTTCTTTTGGCACTCACAGCGCTATGCAGTCAACAATAGTTTTGTATAGAAAGGAAAATTCTTAATTAGAGAGCATTATCTTCATTTAATGAATGACCTTTGATATCATGAATTCAACAGTTTTGCCCGAAGTCCTTTTTTTCTATGATAGTTCTATCTCAATGTAAATGGAATGATCCATCCTGAAGTATTATTAACTGTTATAATTAGAAATTGTTTTAGAAGCTGAGGATTAATAGATTAAGGCGGCATGGAAAAAAGCTCATTTTTCTTTGTTACGTTGTTATTGAGGGTAACTTGATATGTAACAGGCAATCTTACAGGCAATCTTGGATGAAGAAAGGATTAATTTCGTATTGTTAATCATCTGTGTGTGTGTGTATTTTGCTAAGTTAAAACAGAGAGAAACCCAGGAGGATGTGTATTGAATGAGTGTGTTGGTGAATGACACCTATCTAATTCAATTCTAATCATGATCGCAGGCTTGGTGTTGGAGATGGCAGGGATATTAATCTTGATTCCTGCCTAAGGTCAAAGTTGCAAAAGCAACGAATCCGGTACCTTAGTCCAGTAAGGTTTTACCTTTGATATTCTCCGTGTTTTCTAAAACTCTTGAAACACAACAGTATTTATTGGTATCCCGCTTCTTGTCCATTGTTCTACTAGGAATCTAGGAGTTGGAACAATTCTGGTATTTTATTTTTCATCTTTCATGTGGAGAAAACCTTATTCAGGACATACATTTTCATCAAGGTTGGTTTATATATCTAACCTTGGTTGTTTGAACTTTGAACTTATGTTTCTTTTAAGTTTTGATATTGCAGAAAGAGAGAGAGCAATACGAGGTTGTGATAAACAACGGTAACCTTGTGTACAAGCAGAATCAACAGCAAGTTGATACCCCTGAAAGATCTCAGTGGATATTTGTTATGAGCACATCCCGAAACCTCTATGTCGGTCGGGTATTTGAAATATTATCTAGCTTCAGATATTATTTATGGCTGTGGCTCAATTCAGATATTTATGGCTTTTATATGCCATGTACTAATACCCTTTCTATTCTAATCCGAGTTTTGAATTAGATCGAACCACATGTTTGTATTGGATTCCAATGATTTTCCTATGGAGGTGCATTTTTTAACTTGCTTCCGTGTTTGTGTCCCTACAGAAAATGAGAGGGACATTTCAACATTCTAGCTTCTTAGCTGGGGCTGCTACTATAGCAGCTGGAAAATTGGAAGTCGACAATGGAATTCTCAAGGTGATGTGAAAAGTATTACTGAATCAATGAATTGATATATTTAGTGGTATCCTATATTGCTGAAGTTCATATAGACGGATTCTTTAGAGCCCATTCAGTAGCAGACTTAAAGTGTTTCAGTGTGTGCCAAAGATCAAATAGGCTGTCAAATTAGGGTTACAAATTGATTGTTAGTTTATTAGTCACGAAAGAAACTGATGCCTCGTCACAGAAATCTCATTACAAATTGATTGTTAGTTTATTAGTCACTAAAGAAACTGATGCCCCTTCACAGAAATCTCATGGTAACATGGTGGGTTGGGTAATGTAAACGTAGATAACTAGCTTGAACATGGTCTAAAACTGTATGAAATGATGAAACCAGACAGCAACACAATGGATTCAAGTATTACAGTCCGTATTTCTATATATTTACAGTTGATATTATAGTGTCAGCCATGACTGTGTTATTAGACTTCCTGTATGTTTGTGCAGATGTTGTTTAAGTGTTGAGGGTCAAAAGTGAACTGCAAGGATAGTTTGCAGGCTGAAAAGGTGATGACAGAAAGAAAGGGAAATTATAGTAACTTCCACAGATGACCAAATTAGGTGAATAGGACTCGAAATAACATCCAACAAAATAGAAATGAACTAGGCCAGGAAGAACCCTAAGGACTGAAAAAATAGCTAAATGCTAAGGAGTTCAAACAATTTGTACAAAATGAACATTGTAATCATAGAGAGTATATGTTGGATGATGCATGTGCATGAAGGTTGCAACATTTAGAATGATTCAATGTATGGCTGGAGCCCCAAGATTACATTTCCGTTCGATAGAGCACTGCAAGGTTAGGATGTGGGTTACACAAGCACTGAAAATTAGGTTGCATTCTACACAAGCACTGAAGTGATTGGGTATGAGCACAATTAGCTAGCAATGCAAAATCTCAGAAAACAAGAAAGCATAATGCAAGTACCAAGTGGAGATTGCTAGGTTGCATTCTACATAAGTACCAGGTGATTGGGTATGAGCACAACTAGCCATCAATGCAAATATTCTCAAAAGCAGAATGCAAGTACCAGAAGGAGGTTATGGAGTTGTACAGGTTCTCTCTCTCCAAATAGATAGATAGGAGTACAAAATTGTGATAGGCGAAATTTACAAAAATATGAAGTACCCATTAGGCAGTGTGTTTAGGTAATATTTTCAAATTTAAAGTACAAGAGAATATTATACCCTTTTAAACAGTCTAATTTAATTAGACGAGGTGTCATTAGTGGGATTTAGGACCATCATAGTATATAACATGGGATGATAGGACACCACAATATTTTGTATGGAAATGAAAGAGATAGAGTTATACAATCGATAACTAGAAGGCATTGAGACATAGACGTTGTGCTTTTATGTAGTTTTATATAGGGGTTTTATACATTTCCACTATGGGAAAAGGTGCATTGAGTGCTTTAGTGGTCGGTCAAGAGAGGGTGATGGTATCCCCCCACCGATGTTCAATCCCCTTGCTACCTCTTTGAAAATGAATGCTTAATTTTGGATTTCATGGATGTTCCTTCCTCAGTAGCAAAGCAGGGAATCCTTGGATTTTTGTTTCTGTCACAGGTTTCAGGTAAGAGTTTTGGAATCGGTGTACCTTGTTCTAGCTTGCTTGGGCATTTGTCATTATCCGAGGCAAACAAAAGATACGGAGGATTATTGTTGGCTTAATGGGGAATTTTTCTGAAGGGTATATGTCACCATGCTGTTCTATTTGCGCACACTCGACAGAAATTGAAGTTCCAAAGCATGACATGTGGCAATCAAAGGAGTTAATGATCATAAAAGGAGGATTGCCCTTTTTAGGAAGGTGCCATGTGGTGCTAAGTAGCACTTGGGCTTGTCCAAAGGCCTGCTTAAGCTTGGATGCTCTCTTTAAGGATATGGTTTGGGCATGTTGGAAGCAAGGAGTGGAAAATAACCCTAATGGAGGAGCTTCTGATGCATTTGGAGGTGTTTCAACTTGAACTATGTATGATTAAATCCCCAAAGAACAAGGATAGCACAACTTTTATCTAGAGTTGTTACCTATTGTCACCTCGATAATCTCCTTTGCACACTTTAGGTTGGGACTTCTCTAACTCGAGGGGTTCCCTAGGATAGGATTATTGAAGTTTAGACAATCATGCACAAGGTGATATGGAAGAAGAGCTTCAACAAAACAACTTTTGTTGTTGTTGTTGTTATAGTATATAGAAATAAAAGGGTGACAAGAGTGTTACCCTCTAGATCCTCTGTACTGTACCATATCGGATATCCTAGAGAGAAGGGGTATTTTTTCATTGTAAAGGCCAAGTTGAGGCTTGTTTATGTAAAAGTGTTGGTCTAATGGAGCCCAAAACCCATGGTTTGGTCATGGCAGGTCCTCTTGGTTTTCATTTCAAGGAATATTGGTTTAGTGACTTTGTTGACTTCCCTTTGATGTGTTGGAGGTCCTCCATCATGTTGGGCATTTATGCCTTGGGTTTGTGTTCTATACTTCTTGGAATGACTCCATTTGGACACATGGCTTACGGGATCCCATACACTTCTTTTTATGCTTTTAGAGGTGATTGTGCATATAAGGGTTGTCATACCCATCTTAGCACACCTCATTTATTCCCACTTGGATCTATTTTCTCATGTATTAACCCTCCTCATGCCTCAAGCATGCCAAATTGATGTTGATGTCATCCTTTTGAAGAGGCCATATTACCTAAACAGGGAGGGCGTTGAGCCCAAAAGCACACTGTTGGGGTTAATTGAGTCACGACACCCTCCTCCCAAGCTCAACATTTCATCAGGTTGAAGTGATTCATCATTTTTATTTATTATTTTATGTCTTATGTGGTTTAGTCCCTAGCTTATGGTGACAAACCCTAAAAAGTCATTAAAAAAACATTTTAAGCTATTTTGAAACATTTTAGGTAGGTCGGCCTAAAAAGGAGGTTAAGGAGGTTAAGTTAGGCCACATTGAAGATGGCTAGCCTCCTTATTTGTAACCAAAGATCATGGGATCAAATAAAATCATTTTTCTTTTTTTACTTGTCTGCCTTGGCTAAGTGGTGTGCACCTCTCTTCTTGGCATCTTGAAGTTTCAATGTGGTATTTTTTTGGTGATTGAAGGTTCTACTAAATCTTGTGTAATCCAACTTTTTCTACCATAAGTTGGGTTACCTGAGGAGCCGCCGGTTGACAGACTTGTTCAAAGTCTGATACCAGTGTATCAGTCGATCCGTCTGCTTGTCTAGCCAATATTGGCTAGTCACCTTTTTATTTGAATAATTTTGACCATGGCCCCGCGGGGTTTGTAATAAAATGTGCTAGTAGGATATTTTTGAGTGGTTCGGTCTCATGAGATGTAGAATCTCAAATAGAATATTCCAGGGAGTTTTTTGCCCCTGACAATTATGCTCTGCCTTCAGCCGAGTATAATTGACGAGGTTTTCTCCCGCTTCCTCCAAAGCTGGAATGCCCGATGTTGAATTCTGGGCCTTGGAGGGTTATTAAAGCCCAACTGAGTGTTATAAGCCTACTAGACATTATTTAGATAGATCATGGTCATGTCCTAAGTCATCTGGACACATAAAAAATTTTCGAAAAAGATTTTTTCGAACAGTGAAAAATTATTATTTTTAATTACTTTTCTCAAGTTTTTTGGGTTAATTTTTCCATAAATTAAATGGAAAAAACCCGTTCGTGATTCGGACTCAGAATTCAGTGATTGAAGGCTCTAAACTTGAGCCAAAAATCATTCTTGATCAGCGAGCCAGTCAGAGCCAACTTTTAGATCAGCAATCGGACACATAATGCTTTTTTACTCAAAAAAGTCAGTTTTGAGTAAAAAAATGATTTTTAGTAAAAAAATGATTTTTATTTAAAAGAATGATTATTTTGGAGAAAACTAAAACTCTCCAAATTAATCCAAATTCAGTAAAATAAAAGGCTAAATGACATCTCATGGGGCACTTATGATGATTGGAGTTATCATAACTCAGCTTCAGTCATCATTAAGAGAGCAATTAATTTATTATCAGTTAGCCGACATGTCATCTCCAGCTAAAGATGAGATGGAGAGCACTCATTGGTTCGGTGATTTGATCGAGGTGAAGACTAAAGCTTGCACCATCAGTGGGCTTCCCAAACCTAACGGAGGCTCCAGCTAGACCTAAGGATGATCTTACCTACATCACACGTGTGGCCTCATCCTTGGCTTGTTTTTAGTGCACAGGTTTGGAGTGGGGGCGCCTTGCCTGGGTGGAGGCCTCCCTTCACTCCCGGTTCTCTGGTTTAGGTCTGGGCTCTTTGTTAGGTGGCTAAGCTGGTTAGGGTTGGTTTTTTGGTTTTAGGGTTTTAACACTTTCTCATTTGTTAAATAGAGGCTCTTTCAGCTCTATTGAGAGGGAGATTTTGGGTATGAACACTCTGCCAAAATTATTGTAATATTTGTTTAAAGATTGGAATAAAGTTGTGACTTTGGAGGTCTATGTATGAGCTATTGGAATTGTGGATTCACACTGTTTTTTGATGATATCTCTCTTACCCTTCTCTTTTTCAATTATTAAATCATTATTCAATATATACTCTTGAAGGGCTAACAATATAGTTTATGAGTATTTTGTTCGGATTTAATTTTGTTTTCAAGGGTTTTGCAGAGATCATCAAAGGTGAAGGATAAGCTTAAAGATCAAGCTCTTCTTCATGAACCGGTGGTTATTTTCATCTAATTCTTTCGTTTTGCAGGTTCTCCTAAGCGCTTCTCAATTCAAGAAAGAAATACAACAGTCAGGGTTTCTTCTTCTTTCCATCAACAAAGATTAAACAATACATCTGGTTACCGAAATTCCTTCCTCTTGTTCTCTTTTTTCTCTTTGACCTCCTTTTGTTTCCTTGCTTGCTAGCCCCTTTCCTTTTTGCTTTGTTTGTCTTTTTTCACTCTTTCTTCTTCGCTGCCCGTTTTTTGCCTTAGTTCACCACTCATTTTCTTTCTTTTGGACAGCCCTAGTGTATCCTAGTTTATGCCCCCTTTTTGCCTCATTTTTGCCCTAATTTTTGGACCCTCTTGAACCTTGTTTTTGGCCTTTTTGGTCACTTTTTGTTTGCTGTCCCGTTTTGCATTTTTTATGACAGCCATCTCCCTTCTTCATCGCTGCCCCGTTTTCATCATTTTTCATACTCCTTTGGCCTCATAGTTGGTTGCCCTATTCTTCCCTGTTCTTGTCTTTGACCTTCTTTTTGTTTTCCTTCCTTTTTCCTATCATTTCCTTATTATTTTCAGCCTTCCTTTATCTTGTTCTTTTGTTTTCATTCAAGCTTTTTCTTTTTCCTTTTCACAAAGTTCGAGAAAAATTTCAAGTAAAGAAAAAACACTCTCCTTTTTACAAGTTTTAATAATTGTAGAGTTACTTTGCTTTCATTGGAAAAGTCCTTTTAAGGATTAAAATCCTTGAGGCATATTGCAATAAAGTTTAATAAAGATCTTGTGCTTGAGTTGGGTTTTTAAGCCCCCACTCTCATCCTCCCCCATTTGGGGAGGATTGTGTTGTGTTTACTTGTTCATGCTTAAATTAGATTTGCTTATTAATCTTAGAATACTAATTGTCAATTCATCACTTTTTAATTAAGTTGATTACTCAGTGCTTTTAATTGTTTATCTTTCTAAGTAAATCAACTGTGCAAATCTCTTGAATCACACCATAAGGTGGATCAAGAGTGTTCTCTGTCGGAGAGTCCAATCAACTAATTTCATCTTGTACTTGTTTAATCAATTAATCCTCATAAGTAAGATTCTTGAACTTGCAAAAACACAAGTGAAGAGCACTCTCTATCGGAGAGCATCTTAGGTTTGCATAACCCCTGCATTAGTTTCATCTAGATTAGCTAAGTCTCTTGAACCACTGTCATAAGACGAAGTCAAGAGCGCTCTCTGTCGGAGAGTTTTAATTAATTAACTTAATAAAATTCGCAACTCACACCCTTTTAATTAATTAACCCCCTTCCCTCCTTGTCGGAGTATGCTCTGACCGATCTTAGATCGGAATACCCAGAAAGGGCATTGGATCTCTAAACCCCACAAGAGGAACTTAACGAAAACTTTTCTCCATAACCAACGCACCGGCATTGTTCGATAAATACCGAGGCATGTGGGCAAATTCCAAGTGTGGGCGCCGGGCTACCCAATCTGGGCAATGGTAGTTAAGTTATTGAACACTTACCTTTGACCCCAGATAGGTCCGTCATGTCTTCGAATGGAGCCACTGAAGGTATTACCGGTTAGGACATCTAGCCACCATAAGTGAAGATCACAAACAAAAAACTCTTAAAACTTACCAAGAGCACCTGCAAAACCTAACATTCACTGGCATCTTTTGGGATTCACATATTTACACTCAAAGCATCTCTGATAAGTTGACTCCATAGGCACTGGTCCCATCTTTTAGCATTGTAGATAATCTGGGCCATTTGTCCATCGAATGTTTGATTATAAATCATATCTGTGAATGCTTTATCTATTTCATGAAGCTCTCAAATATTTGTCTATCTTTCAATTCCGGTGATAGCAACGTGGATTGCTTTGTCTTGTGTTAAATTCATCACATTAATCATCTTAAATCACAATAACTCCTAAACAACACCCATCCGCATCCGAAACATCTAAAAATTAACTTAAACAAGCCATAGAAAACTCTTTGTTAGGGACTACCCCCCTTGGCTTCGTTAGGAGTTAGCCTAAACGGAGGAGCTAGGAGTAAGTGACAGTACCTAGCTCTGTGCTTGTCCCCAAGGTCGCACCTCTCCCACTTTCTCAAGGGAGGAAACAACTTTCAGAAGATTTCTGCTGCTGGTGTGCAATCGGCGGACAACATCTTGCAAGGCTTGTCTAAGGGAAAGAGTTTTTGAGAGGGTTGCTCTCTTCTTCTTTGCTCTTCTTTTGTGGTAAGATCTCCGGTTCTCTTGTCTTGCACTATTGGAGACATCTAAGGTAAGAGTTAATTAGGGTTTTTATGTGTGATAACATTATCTTGTAAGTGAAACGTCCCTTCTTAGAGCGTTTTGTTATCGCAATTTTTGTAGCAACCCAAGTTTACAATTCTATCCAGGATGGCAGATAATGATGGTCACTAAGACTGTGATATCTCGAGAATCCTAGCCACCAACGGTAAATTGATTGTTACTCCTGATAGGCTTCTCCTCTCTTTAGGCTTCCTAGTATACTCAAGGTAAACTAGACTAGCCACATGAGGTGTCACAAGTCCAGCCCAAATGGCCAGACCCCTTTTTGCTATAAGGCAAAATTGAAAATTTAACTAGTTTGTAAATGAAGCATTACCCTGAGGGAAAGCTTCCTAGACTCAGTAAAAATGACTACCGAGCTATGTTTAGATGGTTCAGATAGGGGATTAGATGCAATCCAATTCAAGGAAATAATCTCAAGAGCAAGTTAACTAAATGAATCTAAGAAGAGGGTGCTAGGGTTTGAATGGTTTCCCCTTGTCCCTTTGAGAAATTTATCAAAACGATTTAAAATTAGCTCGGATGGGCAATGGGCAATGGAATGAGTTTTAAATTGAAACCATAACACAAAATGACTTACTTTACAACAAAAATCAACCCTTTAACAATACCAGGTGATCCAAAGCCCTAACCATTGAACGCGATAAAATAGAACTCAGAAGGGAATGTTTGTGTTTATATATAATTTTTCATGGCTCCAGAAAATTCCGCTAGGTATGAGTCGCCCATCTCAGATATATCAACTGTGAGTCATGTATTATCGCATTTCTTTAGTCAGATCTAATGCCACCAACTTCTGTATAACAGAACTCATAGCCAAAACGAAATCATGAGTTTATAAACAAAACTAGAAACTCCAATAGAATAATGAAAATGGGAAACAACCTTTATTTTCTGGGTTGTGCAGGATAGGCATCGAGCCAGAGTCTCTTGCATAACATGATTCGAGTTGTATCGAGTTTTATTTGAAATTTTGCCAGTTTTACAGTAATTTCATTGTGTTTGCTTTGTTTATTTGGGTTTTGAAATCATAATTTTTTTGAATCATGATGCTGCATTATTTGAAAAATACAACGATTTTATTTTTTCTCTTGTATGATGCAGTCTATTTCTCCTATCAGTGGACACTACCGCCCAACAGAAGAAAACCTTGAGAACTTCATCAGTTTTCTTGTTGAAAATGGTGTCGACGTGACTACTGTTGAGGTCCGTACTAAGATCGAGCAAATTTTTATTTTTACTTCATGCTTTGTGCTTTGCTCGGTTGATTTGTTACGACTGCAAGTTTGAGACTGGCGTTATCGTAGTGGTTGTTTTAGTGCTTGCAACAAATATTTCCATCCTTTTATTCACTTCTGGTAACTTCAACACACAAACATATCCTAATCTTGACTTGGTTATCTGGGATCTAATGTGCGTGGATTAAAAATTACAAGGTATCCACCTAATAGGCCTTTTTCCTGTAAATACTAAATATATGATATTTACTACCATCTTCCCAGTGGTTATATTGGGAATCAAATATGATATGACAGGCAATAAATGAGGTTAGTGGCTATGAAAATGAAAAGAGAAATTAGTAACAGACTTTTTGTTGATTGTTTTAATAGAGCTTTGAAGATAAAACGTCAGTTAAATAATGAGTACAGTTAAAAAACGTCAGTTAAATAATGGCTTCAAAGTAAAACACTAGGAACACTAGGAAGGTTCAAATCTGTACTGTTTTGTTTTGATTTTTGAGTTGGTAAAGATTTAGGTTTTGTACTTCTTTGTTGATGCACGTTCTAATGCACTAGCAGTTTTCTGATTCATGTATAGGTGAAAGGGGGTCCTCGTGATCTGGAATATTCTCCTGATTTCAAGGATACCAAGTTTAATAATGGGTTTCCCATTCTGTTTAGTTCAAGTGGTGCATGCATCGCCTTGTGTCTAGTCTCTACCGAATCTTTCTTGCTGTCTTCAAAGCTGAATTTAAGAGTAGCATGTCAGAAAGCTCAATTGGTTGACCATTGTACCATTATGTTGAGGCAACTTGTACTAAACATCATGGCAATGTGTCAAATGCAATCATATTTATTGTATTTTTCTTGGGGTCTTTCATCAATGTCGATCTAGTCAATTTTGGATCTTGTAGCTAATCTGAAGCTTCTGCTTTCAAGCTCTGATGTTTGAGGGTGTTGTGGTCCTGTTTCCGTCAAATGCCAGAACAAGTACCGCTGTTCTCTGTTATTTGTTTCAGTTCTTCAATATCATCAGTTCAGTGAAATGTGGCCTGATCGGCTTGTTTTAATTTATGTTATTCCAGTTGTGGTAGAATATCATGTTAGCTGTCATTTGAGTGGAAAGTGATTTACTTTTGCAAGTTTCCTGAAGCTATAATTGTGTCTGTTTTCAGAGGAAACCAGGTATTGACGAATACTCACATTATTTCGTAAAGGATCTCATAATCGAGAGTAGCTTGAACTTAAAAGGTGACAGCAAAGAGCAAGTTCATTATGAAAAACAGGAAGAAAACTCTCTATATAGGGCATGCATTGGGAGTGATGCTGTGCATGATGAAAATAAAAATGTCACTGAGCTACTTCCTAATGTGGAAAAACAAGTTATTGATGCAGAGACTGACATTTGTTTAACATCTCACGTTTTGGTGGATGAAAATGGAATGGTCGATGGAAAGAAGCATGGTCGATTCTGAAGTCTTGATGACAGCTTGGAAGCTGAGGCCAATGCAGAAATAGGGGAAACACATCACCGACAAGAAAGACCAGAGAATGTGTATTAAAAAAATATTCTTTCAATCAAGGACCTAAAAATTAACTGTCAACTTTTAATTGTGGAAAACCATCACAACGCAATGCAATGCTGCAGTTTACGCTGCAGAAATTCGTTTTGAGGTATTAAAGCAAGAAAATCTGTCACCTAGGGCCGTGTCTCCTGCTTTTCCAAGAGGTCAATATTCAGACTAATT
Source organism: Pseudotsuga menziesii (assembly GCA_001517045.1). Lineage (NCBI taxonomy): Eukaryota > Viridiplantae > Streptophyta > Pinopsida > Pinales > Pinaceae > Pseudotsuga > Pseudotsuga menziesii. The sequence continues at coordinate 50,439 of LPNX010073353.1, read as the reverse complement.
GAAATGCAGGATGTCTTCTAAATGTCCGCGAGGAACTTCTCACTTTGGGTCTCTGAGATATTTTCTGAGCACATTAGAAACTATTACGTCCTCTGCTTTTGACACTGCTTTTTCTGAAACCAGAATGATAGTTTTTTTAACTCTCTTTAACTGGGCTTTATCTTAAACTAGAATGATATTTTTAAAATTGTATTTTACTCCGCTTTTTCTGAAACCCGAGTGAAAGGCCTATGGTAATGGTGTAACGAATCATATTTCAAATTAAAAAAATATTTAAAATTATTGGGGAGCTCTAGCCTTAATAACCCTTGGAGTTTGTACCCATCTCCCATCTCCAGTTCCTCTTTGTCCTTGAGTTGGTGGTTGTGCAACTCAAGCACCTTTGGATGAGTGCAAACTCCAAAGGGTGCTTAGCGCTTACCAATTGATTAAGTACCTTACCTTTTTGAGAAATAAAATAGGATATCATGGTATATATTCTCACCATCTTGATGTTTGAAAACCCTAGTGCTATAGGGATGGATTGACAACCCAAATTATTTTTCACAAGGATGAATTCACTAATATTTCTCTAATTGCTATATTCAATGCAACTATCTCATTAATTAAACAACTTATTATTTAATTGTATTGATAAATGTTTTTATTTGAGATTTTAAAGTGCACAAATACTTAGTTTTTTTTAGATTACATGAAATTGAGATAAGTATACTGTCTAGATTGATTTTATGAAGTCTAGATTGATTTTATGGCAGTGGTTACAAATTCAAAATAAACAATTATTAAAAAATAAAAATAATAATTGATGCATGGATAACAATAAATGATGCATTCACAGTTTGTGAGAGAACTTATTTTACTAGAATAAGCCTAAACAAGGCTGATAACTTGTTAGTGACACTTAACTTGTGACGACCTATCAATATTTAGGAGCCACAAGTTATAAGTGGCTGTACTAGTAAATAATCATAAAAACACACAGAAAATAAATAATTCATTATTTAATAAATAATCATCAAATAATATATGGAAGAGACCTGATTAAGTTTTATCTCATATCTTCCATGAATCCAACTCACCCCCCTTGCAACTTAATATCATTTTCACAATGGATTAATATTAGGTAGATCTTAATAGCATGTGATGTTATTTATATGAAGTTGAAAAATAAATTGATATTATTTAGTTGAATTATTAAGAGTGGTTGTTCATGATTTTACTTAATTAATCAAATATAAACCAATGACTATTGTAACTAGCACATGATATCAGTATATCATCTCATATTATATATTCAATATATTATTTTTATTCATATAAATATTTAATATATTATTTTAATCAGTACGGATTCTTTTATGTTATCTTATTTATTTTGGATATTTAATTTATGAACTAAGTTGTCATGTTATATTTAAGAAATGAATTTTGTTCATTTAATTTAGTAACAAAGTTGTGTTTTGATTTTGGTTTTTTGGCCACTCTAATTAGACTATGACTTTAGCCCTTTGTTTTTAGACTTTGTGTGGCCACCTTTACTCTTTTAGAGTTTCTATGATTCAGCTCTCATTGACTTAAATAAATACAGCAGTAATGTTAGACTCCTTGTAATTTAATTTATCAACCCATAAACATGTTTTAAGGAGGTAGTGTGCACTATGTATGCAACCACATGAGTGTAACCAGAATTCTAAGTTGAAGAAATGAGTGCAATCTAATGCATAAACTTTGAACAATATGTTGGCTTCTTTCCTTGACAACTAGGTCATAGCCCTCACTTCTATTCCACTAGAGGAGAAAAGACATTATAGAGATATTGACTATTATTATAGGGTTCAATTCAACAAGGGAAGTTCTACTATCAAATGAAGTACTATGTGCTAAGTTTAACGATCTTTTCCATTATGATAAGTTTGAGGTTGGCTATAGTACAACATATCCTTGTGTTACATATCATTAAAGTAATTCTGTTTGAAAAATACTCAATGATACTATTAATCTAAGGTGAAATGTACATAATTCCGTATCACAGAAGTGTCCAACTTTGGGTTTCAACCCAGTGACCCACTAGGCTGGTAACTTTATTTCTAAATCTAATGTCAAGAAACATGGGATGCAAGAAGTGGTTGCCACTTTTCTCATGGGCAAGATACTAGCATGCTAAGTTCAGTCAATGGATGTACTATAATCTAATAGTGATTATATTTAACCCAGGGGATTTTAATCTAAAGTAATTGTGACAATAAGTATTATGATTACAATTGCATAATGAAATGATAAAATAAAACATATAAATGTTTATTAAATCGCTCAAGTAATATCATAAACAAAGTACCACATGAAATACTATGAAGTGTAGAAATCATACCGCAAGAAATCAAATAACATAAAGAAAGCATCTCACATTCATCTCTGAAAGTTCAAAGATGTTGTGTAGAAATTTTTCCTAATAACTATGGCGAGGTCACCAACACATAGTAAATAGGACACAGATTAACCCAAGCATCAATCCTACATATTGATTAGACTCAATCAAAGATCATTCTACCAAACGTCAATGCTTAAGCAAGCAAACACATATTGGAGAGAGAGAGAGAGAGAGCCTTATTACGAAGGTGGGCCCAGGATGTTTTTTGTTTCTCTTTTGATTTGCTCTTTGGTAGCAATATCCAACTTGCAAAAATAAACCACCCTGAAAAGATTTTGGCTACAAAGAAAGATACAACCCATATAAGAACGTGTATATGATAATAATACAATGAAACAATATTCTTATCAACTACAAATAACTTTCAAAGAGTCAATAATCAATCATTTCACACTTCTTTTAGGGGAGGAAAATATGTCAAATATCTACTAATGCAATAAACAATACATAATAGTTACATTTTCACTGTTCAACTCATTTTCAAGACTTTCGATTGGGTTGATATGCTCTTGATTCCTTCACAATGCCACTTCCAACCAACTAGTCTTCCAAATGTGTATCAGTAGGGGTCACATAAGGTGGGTGACTCCAACACTTTTGAAAGGGATGTTCAATGATAGGGATCAATGAGGGACGAGGGAATGCATGAATCAAACTTATGGGCGAGATTTATCCAACATGACAATAAGTATGGATGTTTCCCTTTGGTAGTCCAACTCATCTCCTTTTATGAGTGATGGAGATAGTTTCAGATAGTTACCATTAGTTATAGAGGTTACGACCAAAACCAAAACTATCTTTACTTGCCATATTTCAATATTTTTATATTTATTTTGTCAATATTTTGAGGCCCACGTGCTTTTCTCAAGGCACACTCCTTGCTAGTTCAAAGGGAGCGTGTAATCGTTTTTAAGGTTGCAACTTTAACAATTTGAGGGAAAATGAAGTGGAATTTCATCTTGGGGGCGCGGACCATCATATAGAGGCAAATTGTGGGCCTTTCCATCTTTATAAGCTTTGTGGATGATTATGGACACTTAGGTGTCATCTTTGGAGTATTGTCGTCACAAACAGGGAGGTGCTAGTTTGTACTATAACACATGCGTTACCCAAAATGAATCATATTATCATAATTCTTAGAGTTTGGTATAGGCTTTAGTCTTTTAGGGTATAAGACATGTCACACAAATTGTAATGCCGACCTTGAAATCCTATAATCTAATGGCTCATCATTGACCACAATTAGACTTTGGCCATTTAAAAATTCAAGTCTTTGTTAAAAAGAATAAAGGAAGATAGATAGCATATGATATCAAGAAAAATAACTCAATAGACGTAAATAACTACATGGAGTCTAACAACTATTGTGAAAAATAAAATGGGGATTCTACATCTTTTCCATTAGACCATTTATGAAAAATATCATACAAACATTAGTGTAACCATTTTTATTACCTTAACAATTATGAAGATATATTTGACAACTCCTAGTTTTGGATAAGGAAATAACCTACTTCTCCCATTCTTGAAGGCATTTAGAGATTAAAGGTTGAGTAAAACATGGTAAATTTATGGTTAATTATGTGTCTTAGATTTACAAAAGATTTCAATTATTTGTTTAAGATGTTGAACTCTTGCTATTATTTAGCTTTATTACTCATAAATTGCTAATAAAGTGGCCATCTATAGTATAATTTGGCATTGCAGGACTAACTCGTACTTAATTCCAAAACAAAGCATGAAAATCGACGTATATTCTAAAGGCTCAAGTAAAATAATACACTCTTTGCCAAGTTCTGACATGAAGACCCAGTTTTGTTAAGTTACAGACCCAGTTTTGTTAAGTTATCTCGCCCAAGGCACAGTCCAAATACAATTAGACTATACAGTGCTTGGAACCTATATAGTGGCGCTCGAAGATGTGAGAAGAACACTGGTTGGAGGTCAACACCTCGAGCACCATCAATCTCAAGCAAATCGCCACAATGCAAAGACTGTTCTTGAATCATCTTTGCATGATTAATTGTGCATGGCACGATTCAAGTAGACTAGGAGTTGGATTATTTACGGTTTCTAAAAATGATGTATTTAAACTCAATAGCCCAACCTTATAAGGTTAGGCACCCTTAGTAATACTTTTTCATTCTTCTGCAATAAGACATATTTTATGAGATAGATTAACAAATTTTTTACCTTCTACATGTTTAATGACAAGTGATATGATATACATTTTCTCTTGAGTTTATATATGTTCCTATTCTTCCTTGGATCATGGCCCATCCAAGGTTGGCGGAAATAACTTATGCTAGTTCGTTTAGTTTAGTCATTTAAGTGCATTTAGTTTAATGGTATGAATATTGCAGATTTCCTACAATTTGTAGAAATCCCCGTGTTGACAATTTGAGCATTGCTTATAGTTTGATTAAGCATTAGAATTATAGATTTGTTTATGAATGCGATTTGAATTAGAAGTTATTTCCATTTGCATAAGGTCCTATGTTTCCAAGGTTATTAGAACTAAGAGATCTCTGCTTAAATGACAACTTGCATTAAGGATTTAGGCCATAAAACTATCTACATTTGACAGATTGTAGTGAAAGGATTGGGATGCTTTGATGACAACCGTGACATGAATGAGAATTATCTTAACAATTTTTATAAGACACTGCTGGTAAAGGATATTGGATGCTAAGTAGGGGAATTGGATTCTATGCTCTTGCAATCCCTAGAAATAACTGATTTTCTTTTTTCTTTTTATGATAGGATTAGCAGCTTGAATGTTCTGGTTGATTAGATTAAAGCTATATACTACTAGGTATAGTTAGCCCTTATTGTAGTTGCATATATATGGTGCAGGACCTTCACAAGTTTGTACGGATCCCTGGGTTGATGATTAAAGTAAAGGTTTAGATACATCATTCTTGTTGATGTCTTGTCCCAACAAGGTGAATTATTATTGTTGATTGGTAAAGCTCATCACATTTTGGCACAATTGTCGGGGAGGTGTTCCAAACCATAAGGAAGATGACAATATTAATTAGTCACTAGCATTTTTGAACACAAAATCTGATGGCTTAAATGTTTGTTTTTCGACATATTGATGTCAACAATTTGACAATCCTCTCTTTTTTTAAACGTCGGTTGAATTTTGGCTTTTTTCCAACAATGAAAAAACCTTGTCGGAATTCCGACATACACCTGTCGCATTTCTGACGGAGAATTTCACCTCATAGATGTCGGAAATTCGACAAAGTTTGATTCATGGATGTTAGATAACCAATAACAATTTTCAGAGCACTGCTGTCGAAAATCCAATGGAGCCTCCTTCGTGGATGTCGGATAACCAACGACAATTTCACTTCATGAATGTTGGCCTCTATCTACTTCTTGTCTCGACCCATGGTTCAATCACTCAACACAATACCAAAATGACACCCTAGACATCAGCCCAACGGAGCAAGCTCAATCGGAAATACTCGCGAAGCAAGCGCAGTCTCACCCGAGATATCTTAATGGGTAACTGCAAGAACCATGTTTCCGCAGTTGGCAAGGGATTATAATCCCTTGGTACGTGGCCAAGGAGCTTGACAAAGGCGATAGGATGGAGTTTTACTACTGCGCGACGATAGCACAACGGTGCGTTGAAACTGGCGTGTGACACGACCTCGTCCTCATTACCCAACAGTTGGTGCAATGGTGCGACGTAGCTAATTCCCTGTACTTAACAGACAGTGCGCGACTTATATTTATACTTAGCAGATTAACCATGAACTTATACACAACAGTTCAACAATACTTTTGAGCAGTCATACATTCATACTATGACATTCATATAACACAACTGTAATTGTAATACTATAAGATAAGCAAACATCCACATAAACATTCACCATTCAACAACATTCATCCATACAACACTAGAAATAACGTGGAAACCCATCTGGGAAAAACCACCAAGGTGCTCTTCATCTGGCATGAGAAATGGATATAGCACCTTGCAGTTTGCAACTTGCAGACTGTTCTTAAGATATGTCTTTCTGACTCAATATTCTAGCTCTCATGCTCTTTGGTTTATTCTTCTATCTACTCCTACCGATCCACACACAACTTGGATCGACTCTTCTACTCTACTAGCGGTCTGCGCACACAGCTGCAAGATCTGCGATTCAACAACCTTCTACTTCTATTGTTTAGCCAACTTACTGAACTTACATAACCTTCTGAACCCTTATACAGAGCGGGCTTTTCCTACTTATAGCATCTACGCGACCACACAGGGTTGACTCAGTACAACTCAGTTATTAAAAACTCAATAACTTACAAAATATATCTGTTATATAAATGTTGACCCATACATAGCCATGAAAGTGCTGGAAGACATTAACCACAACTTTAACTAACCGCAAAAACGCCTTTCAGCTTGCTTGTACTGGGCATAACTAGCTGCAAAAACTATCCTTCCATCTTCTGCTGGTTAGTTCTTCCGCCGTCTTCCTTGACTTTCGCCTGTCCAGATTTAACTTCTCTACCCGCCTCTTCTGCCAATTCCGAATATGCCTTCCTCGTCGCAGCATCCTCATCGCAATTTCCCTTTTGCCCTTCTTCCGTCGCGCACATGTTTTATCTTCCTGTGTCGGTTCCTTCATTCCCTTCTTGACCTGTTTTTACCCTGTCACACATGCACTTCTCCTCTTTTGCTTGCGCGTCTGATTTATCCTTGTATACTTTTCCTTAATTTCCTCTCACTTCTCCTGGCCAAACAGGCCCCCAATACTCACATCTGGCTTGTCCCGAGCCACTAAGAAAAAAGGGACTTCCCCACAAAATTTTGTGCTGCAAAACTTCATGTTTCCCCAACAAACTTATATTTCTGGTGTCGGCTATGCCATAGGACCAACTTTATCATGTAATTCCTTCAAAACTTGCTGCACCCAAGTAACATCCGCGCTGACTTCCTCAACTTGTTTCTCCATTTGCTCCACTCGGTCGGAACTGATGTGTTCCGACAGTCCTACTTCTAGTGACTGCACAATATGCCGAAGCTTTTGCTGCACAGGCTGAATAAGCCGTGTCACCCACACTACTTTCAACTGATATGTTTCCACCTCCTCATTCCTAGTGTGCTCTTGATCACAGAGGGATTGAGTTTCCTGCTGAAGTTGTTTGATCCCAGCCATCTTAGTAACCTTCTCCTGCAGCGAGAGCTTCTTCATAGATTCTTCCTTTGCAGCGGTGATTTTTTGATAAGCTTGCTGCACATCTGCCTTGATATTCTCTCCCGTCTCATCTTCCAGAAGTGCCTCCCATATAGTGGAAACGACTTCAACTGCCTTAGTGCATAGCTTTTCTCTGTCGCATATCTTCACAACAACCTCAGATGCTTCTTTATTGCGTTCCTCAAGCACCTCTGGAGGTGTGCTTGGTACCTGCCTGGCTTGAAGCTTCTCAACCTGCTTCCTTAACTCTACTGTATTTCGCGACAGCCGGGAAACCTTAGCTGCTGAATATTCATCTTCCTGGTCCGCATCCAGTGGGAACCCGACAATTGCGCTGTTAATGTTCTCAGCTAGCACAACGCGGCCCTGCTCGCGTGCCTCAATTTCTTGTTCTTTTTCCCTAATGAGGGCCTTGTGCCCCTCAATTTCTTGTTCTTTTTCTCTAAGTAGGGACTTGTGCGCCTTCGCCTTCCTTTGTTGTTTTGTTTCCTGATAGGCAACAACATTCTCCCTTAGACGTATTTCCGACGCGGTTGCTTGTTGTAAGCCATAGACTTCACTCAAGGGAAACTTGGAGAAGTCGAGCTGCAGTGTGTCAAACTCCTTGATAATATCATCAAATGCACTCGTCTCTGTCCCTGTTTCTAGTGCACACCCCTGGATATGTACTTTGATCGATGACACTAGCTCTAGCGTGACTAATGGGACGCTAGGATCCACACCATATGTCTCAATCTTAATAGTGGCTTTGACCTCGTTAATGGCGTCTACCAACTTAGTAAGGTGGTTCCCAACTTGATCAACTATGCTTAACTGCTGGGTCTTCAAAACGACGAGGCTATCCTTGGTGACCTTAGCTACAACGTCTTCTAACATGCGAATATCCTCTTCAGTCAAGGTATCCGTCTTAGCTGTTTTTATAGATTTCCTCTTCTTGTGCGGGGTCTCCTGTCCTTGCTGCTGTGTTTTCTCTTGGGTCTGGACATTCTCCTGACTTTGTGTGCACTCGGAATCACCATGATCAGAGCCACCATCGCCACCATCATTATCTTCTTCTTCCTCTTCTTGTGACTGATTATATTGACCGTCGCCTTCATCATTTCCTTGGCCATTTTCCTGACCATTGCCTTGGTTCACCGGTGGGTCTTCTTGGTGTTGTTCTGCAGGAAGCGGCTCTGCCAGTGGGCCATGCCATTCATTCGGCCATTCTTGGACAATTGCGTCCATATCAATATTAGTGATCATGAGCCATGCATTGTGCGCTTGCTTTGACGGGTCGTTCTTTGGCTCCAAAATCATATTATGCGCGCCAGCTTGGAAATTTATGAAGGCCACATACATGTGCATTGTTGCTGCGCGTATTCTGTGGGTTATCCTGATAACGTCGCACAACGCCTTGTTGTGCAGAAAAAACTCGACGTTATTATCTATCTAGCGGGCCTTGTTCTTCTTCCTCTCCCATAATTTTGATACTTTGCGCCAAGGAAAATTAGTGGGACATCCATTTGCTGGTAGTCTGACGAGTTGGAGCATAGAATGAACGATATCAGGATGAGGAGCCAGGAATAGTGGAATTTGTGATTAAGCTCCTCCTATGTCTGATGCGCATCATCTATCAGTTCATTGAGCAGAAATTGTGACCAATTGAAAATCACTCTTTGTCCACACAGTTTTGCAAGCTCTACTGCTCCAACAGTACATTGAGTTGGCATAATATTGCGCAACAGTTTACAAGAGAGGAGCTTTGTGGCGAATCACACTATATTGTCCTCAATAGGTCCAACCCGAAATCCTCTTCTCGTGCGCTGAAGTTTATACTTCTGCTTCATCTTGGTGGTGTCTTTATGGTTCAAATATGACGTGGGGTCTTTTCCTGTCTTTGGCAGACCTGTGATTGAAGAAATAAGATCGATGGTGACTGGGTATGGTTTATCGAGCCATAGGCATCCTTTATGGAAACATACCAGAAGTTGTTTCATGTATGTATTAACCTGTAGACTGTGGCCGAAATACGATATGAACAACAAGTCCAACAGTCCTGCGTTGGCGATGCCAGTATCCCACTACATTGGTACTAAGACCTACGCCTAAGTCAGTCCAAATTTATTTGTAGTCATGCAGTTGCTTATTTTGAAGACAAACTGCAAGCAAGTGTCGACATCATCAAACGCCAACTTGGTAATATTTGGAATTAGATTCATCAGTAGGGGTGCATCGTCAGGGATTTGGGGTGAGACTAAAAATGTGGACACTTTCTTTGGAAGCGTCACCTCCTCTGCATCAGCTCTCCTAAGCCGAACATAGTACAGGAAGTCTTCTTCTTCCCTCCCAGCATCCGCGTCTCTGCGAGATGGTGAGTCCTCGTCCATGAGGGCCTCCTCCTCTGGATCTTCCTCCATTGGTTCTTTCCCACGATTGTCCACAACAACCTTAGCCTTCCGTTTCCTGGTCATTTATGGCTGGGGTGACTCTCCATTCTGTCTCAGCTCTCTGAGTGGTTATGCCGTAGTTGCTGGAGGTCTATGAATTGGGTTCGGCATAGGGAGCGAACCGGGGTTTGGGATATTGGCAGGGGTGATCGTAGGACTAGCCGCAGGAACATGTTTCTTCCTCGTTCCTTCCATCAAGTCGATTTTTGGTTGCTGCTATGGTTGCTGTATCTCAGGTAATTCTATCTCTTCCTCAATTGGGAAACCTGAGATAACAGTTGCGTCCGATAGCTCGCTCTCACTAGGGATCTCTATTACCATTGGTGTCAGATTACTCCATGACAGGATTTGGCTCTGTAAACTCTTGGATCTGGTTCTCTTTGCTCTGTGTGTGTGTAAAATACTGTTTAATGGCGAATCCTTGTATTTATACGCGCCTCTGCGTCCTTCAGTCGTCATGCGATGGGAGGTCAATGTCTAATCGATCACATGGGATTCTCGACCGACGCATTCCTTCATTAACTGGACATCTCAATCTGTGGGTTGTACATGTCAGTACAGTTATGGTAGTTATGCCAAGGACGACTTGATGGGACCAAAAAGCACATCATCCTTCTCCTCGTATCTTGTCGAATTTATGACTCTTAGCTGTCATAACTGCCTCGATCTTTACCAGATATTTGCACTTTAATGTCGACCAACCTGTCATTTCCACTTTTCCTTGTGCTTTACACTTTTTCCTTGCACTTTCCACTTTTTTCAATCTCGATCTTTGCTTGTTCTGCCGCAGACGTGCGGTAGAACAATTTACGTCTTTTGGCCTCATATTTTTTGTTTAATCTGCGCAGTGCAGTCCTAGCCAGGAATGTCGCAACCATTGTAGTAAGGATTCAGGCGACTTCTATTCACCATTCCTGCGACATATGTTCCATCCAATTTTTGTAGTTTTACTGTGCACGCATCAATGATGTGTGCGATCACATATGGTCCAAGCCAATGTGTCTTTAGCTTTGCTGGGTGTTTGAAAAACTTGCTGTCATACAACAACACAAGTCCTTCGACTTTGAATGGCTTAACTCGAATATGGAGATCATGCCATTCTTTATGTATTTGCTTCTCCACAGTCAGGTGAAATCTTGCGACGAAGCGTTTTTCTTCCATCTGAACGAGTTGTGCCAACCTCTGTACGACAAAATCCCCATCGGTCATCTCTGTCAGCATAGCAATCTGCAGGCTCAACACAATGTACTCTATTGGCATGACAGCTTCTTGTCCATACACCAGTCTGAATCGGGTGTGTCTTGTTAGTTGATTACAAGTTGTGCGATATGCCTATAGCACAGCTGAGACTTTTTGATCCCAGTCATCTTGGCTCACATTGCATACCTTGGTCAATGCATTCACCAGAATCTTGTTGAAAGCTTCGACCGTTCCATTCTCCTGAGGATGATAGGGTGTCATCTTCTTATGCTGGATCTGAAACTCTACAGTAAGCTCAACAATCACTTTGTTAACAAAATGCGTACCTTGGTCACTTAGTAGTATATTTGGACAACCAAATCTGGTGACTACGTTTTCAAACAACAACTTTGTTGCAGTCACAGCGGTGCAATCTTTAACATGCGCAACTTCAGCCCATCTAGTTAAGTAGTCTGTTGCAGTGATAATGTAGCGTGCACCAGTCCTTTTTCCTGGAGGACTTTTCGGACCTACAAAATCAACATCCCATTTTTCGAAGGCTTTCAGCGTTATCTGTAGTGCAAGCAACATCTAATCGCGGCGCGATGGTTTTCCTGATCTTTGGCAGATATCGCAGTGCCTACAGAAGCTTTTAGTATCCATGTGTATGGTTGGACACCATAATCCTGCCTACAATATGTTGCGCACTGTTTCTTTTCCTACGTAGTGTCCTCCTGCGACACCAGCATGTACTTCACTCATAACCCAGGGTCGTTCATAGTAAAAAACACAATGTCGCAGTATTTCATCTGCGCCCAATTTGTACAGATGTCCCGCGATCAATGTATAATCAATAGCTCCGACGACCAAGTGTTTCTTCTGATTAGTTGACATTCCTTCAGGTGCATAGCCTGTGCTCAAAAAGTGAATTATTGTGCTAAACTCATGGTTCTGATCGTCCATCATGTGGATCGCAAATAATTGCATGTCACGAAAATTATCTTCCAGGCTGGTTGGCTCTTCACCACTTTCTATCCGGGACAGGTGGTCTGGCTCGACATTCAGTCGACTAGGTTTGACAACGACCTCAAAATCAAATTCCTAAAAGAGGAGAATCCATATGCAGATCTTTCCTCCCAACACTGGCTTGTTGACTAGGTATTTCAATGTTGAATGGTCAACGGTACATCTGAAAATGCCCACCCAACAAATAGTGTTTGAACTTTTGAAGTGCATAGACCATAGCGAGGCCTTCTCTTTCGGTAATCGTGTAGTTCTTTTCTGTTGTTGATAGTTTTCTTCTTGCAAAAGCAATGGGGTGGTCTAGTGCACCCTCTCCTAGTTGTGTCAAGACTATGCCGAGCGCGACAGACGATGCGTCGACATGAACATGGAACTTCTTCTTCCAGTCAGGGAACACAAGTATTGGCGCAGTGGGCATTGCATTCTTCAATTTATCCAAGCTTTCCTAGAAAGTTGTTGTCCATTGAAACTTTGCGTCTTTCATTAGTAGTTTCTCTATAGGTGCAGTGATTACTGCATATATTTGATGAACTTCCTGTAGCAGCTTGTATGTGCCAGCACTAATTCGAGTTTTATGACTGATGTAGGCGGTGGTGAGTCAAGAATAATCGCAATCTTTGCTGGGTCGACCAAAATACCATCGCGACATACGACGTGACCCAACAACACACCAAACGGTGTGCAGAATATACATTTCTTGGAATTGAGCACAATCTAATACTGGCGAAAGCAGGCCAACATCATGCGCAGACTCTCAATATGGTCTCTTAGTAGACCAAACACATTCCAATCATTAAAGTAGACCTCAAGAAATTTATGAATAAAATCTTTAAAAGAAGAGACTACTATTCTAGAAAAAATAGCAGGTGCATTCTTGAGTCCAAAGTGCATTATTGTATACTGGAAGCCCCCATTCGGTGACGAAGGTCGTTTTGTGGTGATCCTCCTTTGTGATTCTGACTTGATGATAGCTAGAGAATCCATCAATAAATGAATACATTTTGTGCCCTCCGACGCTTTCAGGCACTTCATTTGTAAAAGGTGTTGGGAATGGATCATGTAAACATGCATCGTTTAACTTCCTGTTGCAACTGCAACAAATTCCCAAAATTCCAAAAAAATTTAGGACCCTCCTTTGCTTGGATTAGTTCTTTGTCCTTGAGTTAATTCTAAATGCTTGGATTGAGCTACCAATTGTTTTTAATTCCCCCTTGGATGCTTGAAGTAATCCACTGTTTGATCAAGCTTTATCGCTGCCTTTGGATGCATTTGAAGCATGCCTGAATCGGAAGTTATTTTGGTCAGTGCCCCACCGTTGCGGGTGAATCTTTGTTTTGGGCTTCCGCCGTTGCGGAAAGAACTACACTTTCGTCTTCCGATCCGTTGGTTTTCACATCGGCCGATATTTTGGTTTATAACGGAAGGATTTGTCATTTCTTTCTCCGCCGTTGCGGATGGAAAACCACTTCCTCTCCCGATCATTGCTTCAATGTTCCGTTTCCCGCCTGTGTTATTTTTGCCGATCCCGTAAGTCGGGGGGCTTTCGCCGTTGCGGCTGCGGAAGGCTTTTGGTTTCGGGATGTTTAAGTCGTTCGATTCCCGCCGTTGCGGAAGGCTGCATCTTTTGTGGCTCCGCCATTGCGGCTGCCAAAGCTCTAAACTCTCCGAGCCTTTAGTGTTTTCGCTTTACGGTTCCGCCGTTGCAGATGAAAGAAGCACCAGCCCTTTCGATGCGGAGTCTTTTCACTTTCGATTCAGATTTTATCCGTTGCGGATCGATTTACCCTCCGCGGCTCTGCCGTTGCGGCTCCAGTTTCACTTTGGTCCCGACGAATAGTCTACCGAGGTTCTGCTAAGTATGGTATGCGAATGGCTTAGCGTTTTGGCCGTCCGCCATTGCGGAAGAAAGTTGGCTTTCAGTTTTCGATCCAAAAGTAGTCCGCCATCCGATATGCCGCGAGTGTTGACCTTATATATACGGGGTCGAGGGGTTTATTATTCTATTGTTATTTTTAACTGCCGCGCTCTGTCGCTATCATGCTGTCGATCGCTCGAGTTTGTTCGGACCCCATTTCCGGTACCCGCATCCAGGTGGCAACTGTAGAAGCCTGACCGTCTTTGTCCCGCCATACACGCCGGATACACATCAGTGCCAGGTAGGCTTCTTTTTCCTTTCCCTGTTCCGTTGAACGTTTGGTGGTTTTGGTTTTCCACGGTTAGGTGTTGCGGCTGTTTCTTTCCCCATAATTGCATGTATATATTGTGGTTCTTGGTGGCATTGCTATTCGCGGGGAGGGGCATTTTGACCCGCATAGTATTTTTTCCCCACCGCCGTTGTCGTGCGACCCTGCGCGTAGAGAATGAGGGGGTTTGGTGCAGACGGCCGTTACGCTGTCTGCACCAAACCACCCTGTATGATAATATTGTGGGTTGGAATAGGTTCGCCGCGACCTTTTATTTTAGGGTTGGACGGTTGGTCTCGATTTTGTGCTACCTGCATCATTTAAACCCCAGCCGTTTTCACCTATACGTTTCCGCGCGACCCCGTTGAGCTCAGCGTCGATTTCCTAGTCGACTGAAAGGGATATGCCACTGCTCTTAGTTTATTAACCATAAGTGCGTGGGCATGGGTTTGTTAAGGCATCGTTGAAAACCTGCGTAACTGCTACTGTCTTTCCCGCGCAGTGAGATGACCATGGCGTGCATAGAAAGCCGAAATGTGTTGCATATTAATGTAGATCTATTTTCGTCCTAAATGTGGTTGATAGAATTGTTTAATATCATACAGCAGTGGTAGCTTGCACAGTTTACTGCATATAACTATTTCCCATCATGCTAGATATAGACAAAGTCATTGAATAATGCGCATTGTGTTTCAATAGCTCTGTTAGTTAGGCCATTTCAGCCTAGGTACACACATATTTGCTTCATTGACTGATTGCTATCACGTTAAACATAGAAGAAATGACACACTGTACATTGATGTCTACAAGTTTGTCACTCAGCCAAAATGGATTAATGTTACAATTTTATGGCAGGAAGAGTTCACAATGTCAAAGAGACAAAAGAAGAAGGCCCCTGTGGTCGAGGAAGAGCCAGAAGTAGAAGTTGTCACCAAGACAGAATACATATACGAGGACACTAAGTGTATTTCTGGTGTTGAACCTGAATACCATTGGGGGGGAATATATAGACTAATCACACACAAAGAGGTTCCTGACATGGGCTTAGAAGAAGAATCCATATATGCTAACATAGAAAGATCTTTACTGATGAAGATCGCCACCAGACCAGAGTTGTTCCCGTGCTCTGAAGTAATCAGTTGGATTCTGCCCCGGGCAGATGTCACAACAATGATTTTGGAAAATGTTGAAAGACAGGGCTATGCTGCATATAGCCCTGGATATGTAGCGTTAGCTTACCACCTGCCAGAAGCCCAGGTATTTTTATCTGATGATTGGCTGAACAATATTAGAATGGACCTGGTAGAGACTCTTAAAAGGATGCTGTTGCAGGGAAAACATTACAGATACAGACCGACGGGTGATTACGATACGACAACCTTAAGGCCCCCCTATAGGTTCATAGCTTTAATGCTGAACATGATTTTTGGCAGAGCACATGGTAGGTTCTTCAAGTTAGAGTGGATACCCATCATTTTTCATGTTGCAACCCAGGGGACAATTTTCAACTGGGCTAGCCTTGTATCAAATAGTCTTTCAGCTTGCTTGGCCTCAGCTTTGGGAGGAGTGGCCCAAAAGAGGTCTGAATTCTATATGAGTTCCATACTCATCGATTGCATATTGTGTAATCAGCCTTTCCCCGGACTCAGGTGCATCTGGGATAGGGAAAGAATGTCTGTCTATGCTGCCTATAAACCGCTGTGGGCACATAAATATCATAACCATTATCGAGAAGTATGTGAACACTTTATCATGCCCTTATACACACTCATTTTCCTGAAAGAGTGTGATTGTATGTCAGAGGAGGCACTGCAAGTAATAGAGGAGTATGCAGACTACTATTTGACTGAAAATGGCCTGTACTTCAGGATGTTTGAAGGTTTGAGAGCACCTTCCCTGCTGCCCAAATATGCAACTGATTACATTATTCACAAGGAGGCAGTCAGACAAGTCTTCTTGGATGGCATAGGGAGCTTTCTGTTTGAGCATAAGAAGACCGCCTATCCTCCTTTGCCCTTCAGGTTAGGAAGCTACAAGTTTACCAGAGTGAAAAAGGCTGATGAATTTGTGGAAGAGCTGGAAAAGTTCCATTTTGGAGAAATGCCCTTCCGTAGAAATGATACTCACGGTAAAGTAGCTGAGCATTGCAAATCAAACAATGTGCATTTTGAGTATGCCCACCTTTGGGATCGGGAAGAATCCATCTTCCGAAATGCAGTAAACATGACAGCCCTGAGAAGAAGGTTCAAGAAGAAGATCACCACCAAAGATGGGAAGGGAGATGAACAAGCAAAGGCTGAGGAAGAAGCAAAGAGAAGAAATGAGGAAGCCCAGAGGTTGGCACAAGAAGTTGCAGGGTGGCTACACACAGAAGAAGAAGAAAAAAGGAAAGCTGCGCAAGAGGCAGCTAGGAAGGCAGAAGAAGATGCAAAGAAAGAAGAAGAAGAAAAGAAACAGAAGCTGGATGAGGAGCTCCAAAAGCAAGAAGCTGAAAGGCTAAAGCTGACACAAACAGAGCAGTCAGCTTCTGAAACAGCTGCAGGGCAGACCCAGGACGTGGAGAACCCCGAGGTTCAGGACCCACAAGTACCTGCTGCCAGCACACCCATGGTCCCCACACTCAAGCTGGTCCCCTTTGTACAGAAGGTGGGTGAAGAAATCCCTGATTTCAACACTGTTTATTATGATAGGGCAACGAAGAGAATAGTGAAGAGAACAGAAAGGAAAATTGAAATGGGAGATCTGCCAGGGAAAATGATATCAGATACGCCTGTTATGTTGGGAACAGACCAAGACCCAAGATTTACCATCAGAGCCGGAGCAGCACTGATTCAAGCTTCGGAGGATAATGTGGGCAGGTTTATGATAGACTTGGAGCTATCTAAGAAATCCTCTGCTCAATTCAAAGATACTTTGAGGAAAGAAAGAGAGGAAGGCAATACGCTGAAGCGGAAGTATGGAGATATGCAGAGGGAGATAAAGGATTCTAAGGCTGAATTGTAGGCCCTTCAAGTAGAAAGATAGGTTAGAGAAACAACACAAGAATGCCTGGAGAAAGTGAAGAGAGAATATCAAGAGATGAAGGCGGAAAAGGAACGGCTGCAGGAAAAGGTAGAAGAGCTAGAAGAGCAACAAAAGATTATCTTGGAGGCCAGTGAGCTGCACACCCAAGAGCAGGGAAAGAAACATCAAGAGCAGATTGCTTCTCTAACAGCTGCTCTGGAGGAAGCAAGGGAGCAGCAGGTTAACCTCCAACCATTCAAAGAGCATGTCTTGGCCCAGAAGGCTAAGATGCTGCAGCTACAAACTGCTATAGAAGGAGAGAGGTGCAAAGTGCTGGAGGTAGATAACAGATTGGAGGAAATCCTAGAGACCTCCTCTTACTTTGTATATCGATCTCAGGACGTCCTTGAAGTCTTGACTGCCAGAATGGCAAGGATGGAAAACAAGGAAGAAACTCCAGCAGAACTGCCATCAAAGGATACACAGGCCCTCAAGCGGGATTATGACTTGCTGGAGTTTGCTATAAATACCGCGGAGGATTTCAAAAAATTAGTTATGAAGACGAAAGGAGCATGCACCGATTTTTTCAGAAGGCTTCTCATTACCTACAACCGGTGCCAGATAGAGGATGAGTAGAGGCTTGAGGCTTTCCCGGATCACAACGCCTTTGTGGAGCTGTTGCAGAAGAGATACCAAGAGGAGGAAGCCAAAGTACAACATATTAAAGCCTTGGATGATCAGATCTTGAGGAGCGAAGTAGATCATTCAGCTATCAGCGTGCAGCTTCTGGAGGATCAGCTTCAATTGAGTGCAGCCAGGATTGAAGCTATAAAAAACCAGGCTGCTAAGTTTGAGATAAATATTAAGTTCTTAGAGCCTTGTGCGTTTGAGGGAATTTCCTCTAAAGCTTCGGCATGGAAGAAATTTCTAGATGCCCAAGTGGGACCCTCCTCATAAAGGATTGGTCACTTTTTGTAATATGTAACATTTTGTGAAAAAAAAACATTTGAGAAAAGCCAAGCGTTGGGAAACGAAGAGTTGGGAAGCCCAAAGGTTACTTTGGGCAGCCCAACTGTCTCACCCTTTTGTATAAATGTAGAAATTTTAGAAGGGGGAAGGGGCTTTTTCCCAATTAGACATGGAAGCTATATTGCAAGAAGAACTATTTCTCTTTGCAATAAAGAAGTATTGTTTCCCTGTTGGAGGAAGATTGGTGGAAATTTCAAATGTTATGCTGTGGATGGCTGAAAGATGAACTATTTTGTTTTTCCAGCTTTTGTCCATTAATCGTGAGATCGTTCTAACGCTTAGAACCTATGTTCTTGTTTAAATGATTTCTGGTTTATTTTGTGGAATTACCACCATGAGTAATGTATGCTGTTCATAAAACAATTGGCTATCTGATTGTTGAAATATCTTTAATTGTTCATGTGTTGTAGGAAGAAACATCAACTACTTGTAATTTCTCTTTATAATGCATGCACAATACATATTACTCATAATTAAATCATAGTTTGCTTCATTACTGCATATGTGATTGAGATGTTTGTGAGTGCCAAGACGAGAGGTAAGAACCTGCGCATCACGTTGTGACTGCCCCTTGCATCCCCATCACCCAGCATGGTTAATTAGGCATATGCATATCATACTTAAGTCAAAAAATACAAAATATACACGGTGGACCGGGCCACAACTGGTAAAACCTCTGTTTTTGTTACTTTGACCTACGGTAGCCGGACCGCAAACCGGACGGATTCCCCATACCAAACAGTCATGGGCTAGTTGGGAACGTTGACTGGGGAGAATCCCTTTCTGTTGTTGCCTGCGAATTTCCAGGCCTCAACACTTCCTCAGGTCGACACAAGTTTTGACTTCACCTGTTGGTTTCTTATCTTGGATCACTATAGGGCTGATCCACTCTGATTCCTCAACAGATTCAATGATTCCTGTGTTGAGCATGCGATCGAATTCTGCTTTTACCTTCTCTTTATACCTTGGATTCAACCTATAGGGTCGCTTCTTACTGGGTTTAGTATCTGGTCGCAGGGGTATTTTCATCTTGCCTAGATCTCCTACTGTCCCCTTCATCTCCGAAAAGTTGGTAGGGAATAGATCCTGGTACTCATGCAACAAGTCTATGATCTTCGTGACTGTCTCTTCATCCTAATAATCTCATATATTGGCGAACTTTGGGTTCTGTGGTGACCCAATGTTTACTTTCTTGATATTTAAGGGATTTAGGAACTGGTCGCTTGAAATGCCACTTCCTTACACTGAGTGCATACCCTCAGATTCTGGTGTGTTGATGTTAGTTGGGTCATCGTCTGGGTTTCTAGTCAGATTGTAGCACACCATCCACTGCTGGATAGTTGCGCTGCACTGGTGGGAATTGTCCTCCTTGACAGGGACTTGAGAAAATATATTTTCTTTGATTACTTGAAGCGCATCATCAACTGTAGGTTGCTCATCAACAAACTCAAATGTATGCGTGAATTGCTTGGATACCTCTTCCCAATCCTAAGTACCTTGTCGCAGCTCCATAGATGCATACCAGCTTCTAGGTCATGTCATTTCCAATGTATGTATGAAATGATGGACCCATTTCTGTCACGGGTATTTTGCAAATACCAAGCTACAGTGGTTAAGATGTTCAACAGGGTTCGCCAGTCCTGAATAATTATGAGTTATGAGGGTGACTTCTTCACCGAATCTGACTTGCATCAATCTCCTGCACTGTGGCCAATCTATTATGGATTGCTTGTGCACACCCCACCATCTAGTGGGTGTAGCTTTTAGCACATGATCAAGCGTAGACAAGCGCTGTGATTCTGTTACAAGTCTTTCAAACTCAGTTAAGAAGGTTGTAAGGTTAGGTAAACCATCATAGGTGGGTATATCTCTTAATTCATTCTCCACCCGTCGCACAGACCTTGTGACTCTTGCACACCTTCTCATAGAGACCTCATGTAGTCTATTTTTCCAATTCTCCAATGCCTCCCCTAAGTCGTATGTGAAAGAACCAACACTCTTCTAGCTCAGGTTTCCATCCGCTATTGGATTGATGTAATCTTCTTGTAGGGCAGTGACGTTGTAGATCTGGTCGATATAGTCAACCTATATCTCATTGTAGACAGGCTCAATGTATATTTGTCCCTCTATTGGATCAATGGGAGACACCACTCTCATCTCATTATCCTTGAATGAGAGAATCATTTTCTTGAAGTTTATAATGGTCTGGTTGTCTATGGCCCAATCCATCCCCAACAACGCAGGGTATGGGTTCGTGTCATCAACAATGTTAATGACTTCAAAATCTGCAAATGTTTGTAACCCTTCGATGTCGATAGGGACTTGACTCAACCAGCCAATGGGTAAGACCTTTGCCTGATTTGCAAGTCACAGCTGGACAAGAGACCAGTCCAAACGCGGATTTTCCATACTTTCTCAAGTTTGTCGCGTCAAAATATTGACATATGAGCCCAGGTCTAGGATGATTTAATCCATGTCGTAGTCACCTATATACGTAGTCATTCTTAACTCGCGCCCAGTTTTTAATTTCTTACTAGCCTATTTAACTTTCTTTTCAGGTTGCGCCTCCATGGGTGTTTCTTCTATCATTTCTTGTAGTTTTGCGATAGCATATTTATCTTGTATTAAGCAGCTTGATAGAAATGAATTGAGCTTACTAATATTTTTTGGAACAGTCTTCTAGAATATGCACTGAAATCATTTAGGAATCTCCCTGACTTCTTTTGATGTCGTTGGTTCTTCTAGATCCACAAATTCTGGTCGCATGTCCAAGAACACTTCCTTCTGTTTCTAGACATCGAATGACACCTTCTTCTGTGTTGTGGGTCGTACCTACTGCTGTAGTTATTCTTCCGGTTGATCCTGATTAGCTCTGGTTGCAGCACCTCCTCGTGTTACGACAACGGCATTTAGATTTCTTGGCTTAGCAACTTTCATCTGAACATTCAAGTCTGGATTCAGGTTTGGGTTTGGATTATGCGCAGGGTTACGAACTGTGATGGTTCTAGCCCACCACTTTCTGATCAACTGGGGACATTGCTCCACATTATGGTCCTGTCCCTTATAGTATGAACATGTCTTTGCAGGTTCCAATCAATATCTGGCATAGTGACTTGGTTGTCCACAGTTATAGTATGTAACCTAACCTCTTCCTCAACCAAATACTCCTCCTCCTCCTTGACCTCTGAAGTTTCCGCCACCCCTTCCTTGAGGGTGTGGTTTCTGTGGGGGTTATTGATTCTATTGATATCACACCTAATAGTGATTCGGCTACGCATATGACTGTTGCGGCGCATATTGAGGCTAATACTGGTTCTGATATTGATTGGGTGGGAATTGTGTAGGCTGATATGATGGTTGCGTCGGTTCAACCTGATATTGCCCCTTATTCTTCATAAAGTAAGTGTCAACCATCTTTTCCTTTAGGAGCTGGTATGCTCTGCAATCCTTCTCTTCATGCCCTATTGACTTACAGAATTTACAAAACAGGTTTTCCGGGGTACTTACAACTTTTTGCAAGTATAAACACTCTTCATCGCAGTGCCCTCTAGACTGGCATATGCGACACCAGGGTAGTCCATGGTGATTTAATGGGTTTGGCACACCGGATGAGACATAATTTATGAAGGTCAGACAGTTGTCCCTAGTGTGTCCATCTATTCGACATTTCACGCACCATAAATATTCTTATGCTTCCTTTCCCTTTTTGATATCCTGCAACTCTATCATCAAATTATCCAACTGCGACTGAATCAACACCATTCCCGCGCACCATCGCCAATTGGTGAGGAATCTAGCTCAATTGTCGACTCCAGTGCTTCTATCTACGACTCAATATTTTGTTACATCAATGGCCCTCGGATGTGTGGTAATAGCGCAACAATAAATCGCTCTTTATGCTACACATCTGACATTTGGAAACTTACTTTGGCCATCAAAGTTTTAAACCGTGGTCAAAGTCCCATACCGACTTTGCCAATGATTGTTTTATCTCCTTGATCTCAATGATGCATTGTGACTCAAATTTAGGTTATTTGAACTCAGAGATCATTGCGGCTCGGATCTCATCAAGGGTATTCCATGGTGTTCCAGTCGATGTGGCATAGAACTTCATAAACTAGTCCAGCGCATGACCCCTTGGAGTTGTGATCATCTGTGCCTTTCTTATGTCCGCTTTATGGACTAGACGAACCATCCAAACAGCTTCAGAGAGGAACCAATGCTACTCTGGATCTTCTGCTCCATTACCTTGAATGTAGGTATCTGAATATCCGCACCAGCCATTGCATTGGTGTCGGGGCTATCTAATGAATGATCTAATGGAGGTATACTATCTTGTACGCTAGTCGTAGTACTAGCACTATCAGTATTAACAAATATTTCAGAAGATGAGGCTCTAGACCTTACCTTTGGAAATACTCTTGGTGTGATGTAATGGCGTCCTAGCCTTGGTTTCTTCGCAGACTCCTCAGAGTCTTCTGGTCCTTCCAATATCGGGTTGTAGTCCTCCTCTTCATTGCAAGACCCTTTGTTTACCTGCGACCGAAGTTCATACTCACTCTCTTCGAACAGACTAGGAGCTCGTCAACCTTCGTCTGTCTTTCATCTTTTCCCTGATCTGAATCTCCTTCCACTCCTTAGGAATCCATCTTCTCGTTCAGGTTCTGTGCTTCCTGAGAACATATCAACTCACCATTTCCCATTTTTTTGACAAGTCATCTGCGACATAGCCTTCCTCCGTTATGTGCAACTCAAATACTCAATTGTAAGATACCATTCTCATAAACGAGCATCTTGATCCATGTACTGATAGATAACATATATCTTCTTTGGGGTCCTTGGAAAAATTTTCTTTCGGCCTCACTATATGAGGTTATAGACTCTACTACAAACTCAATGATATAGCCTTGCAAAATACTGTCAACCCAAAAATCAACAGCTCTAGAGATGGTGTTACTTAAACTGGTTACTTCACGAGACAACTAATCATTCCACTCAACTGCTTCTCTCCTATGGACATTTGTTTGCCTTCTTGCCAATCTTGACAGCCACTTGTGCAGTACAATGGGAAACTCTGCAAAGAATATCTCTTGAATATAAGTGTAGATGTACTGGTCTACCCAATTTTCTGCGCTCAACTGGGATCTTGCGCTCTCTTCTTACGCGAATGCTAGTGTGTTAGACTCCAACAAGTCCTCTACCTCATTCTTTGTCGAATTCCACAACATTTCCCTCGACTCAAATGGTTAACGGTCCCAAAAACGAAACCATTTGTTGGCCTCTATCTACTTCTTTTCTCGACCCATGGTTCTATCACTCAACACAATACCAACATGACACCCCAAGACTTGGCCCGACGGAGTAAGCTTAGTCAGCAAAACCCACGAAGGAGGCATAGTCTCATCCGAGATATCTTAATGGGTAACTTCCAGAACCATGTTTCTTTAGTTGGTGAGGGATTATAATCCCTTGGCGTGCGGTCAAGGTGCTCGACAAAGAAGACAAGATGGAGTTTTACTATTGTGTGACGATAGCGCAACGGTGCATCGGAACTAGCGCACGACATGACCTCGTCCTCATGACCCAACAAATGGTTCAATGGTGCGGCGCAACTAATTCCCTATACTCAACAGACAATGCACGACTTATATTTATATTTAGCAGATTAACCATGAACTTATACACACTAGTTCAACAATACTTTTGAGTAGTCATACATTCATACTATGACATTCATATAACACAACTGTAACTCTAATACTGTAATATAAGCAAACATCCACATAAAAATTCACCATTCAAGAATATTCATCCATACAACACTAGAAATAACGTGGAAACCCATCTGGGAAAAACCACCAAGGTGCTCTTCATCTGGCATGAGAAATGGATATAGTACCTTGTAGTCTACAACTTGAAGACTGTTCTTAAGATATGTCTTTCTGACTCAATCTTCTTGCTCTCATGCTCTCTGGTTTATTCTTCTATCTACTCCTACTGATCCACACATAGCCTGAATCGACTCTTCTACTCTACTAGCGGTCTGCGCACATAGCTGCAAGATCCACGGCTCAACAACCTTCTACTTCTATTGTCTAGCCAACTTACTGAACTTACATAACCTTATGAACCATTATACAGAGCGGGTTTCTCCTACTTACAGAATCTACGAGACCACACAGGGTTGACTGAGTACAACTCAGTTATTACAGACTCAACAACTTACAAAATATCTTTTCTACATAAATTTCGACCCATACCTAGCCGTGAAAGTTCTAGAAGACATTAACCACAACTTTAACTAGTCGCAGAAACGTCTTTTAGCTTGCATGTACTGGTCATAACTAGCCGTAAAAATTGTCCTTCCATATTTTGCTGGTTTGTCCTTCCGCCATCTTCCTTGACTTCTGCCTGTCCAGCTTTAACTTCTCTACCTGCCTCTTCCGCCAACTCCGAATGTTCCTTCCTCATTGCAAATTCCATTTTTCTCTTCCTCCGTCACACGCATGTTTGATCTTTCTGCGTCGGTTCCTTCATTCCCTTCTTGACCTATTTTTACCCTGTCGCACACGCACTTTTCCTCTTTTGCTTGCGCGTCTGATTTATCCTTGTATACTTTTCTTTCTTTTCCTCTCTCTTCTCCTGGCCCAACACGACTATTCCTCCAATTTAACGTTGGTAGTATAACCGCGTTGTCGAATTTAATAGAAATCCTAAAATAAATTTAATTTCATTGATGTTAGAGATCCGATGTAGTTTCCTTCATGCATGTTGGTTTTACGACGACTATTTCTCCACTGCGAATTCGGTAGTATAACCACGTTGTCGAATTAGATGGAATTCCGACAACAAATTTCACTTCCCACGCATCACATATCCGACGAGATTTCCTCCAATTTTTCATCGATATCATAACCACTCTGTCGGATTTAATTGACCAACAACAAACTTCATTATATAGATTTCGGATATCCGACGACACTATGTAAATTTAAAAAAAAATTGGATTCACCAAAGAAAATAGGTGACCAATATTGGATATGGTATGCCTCATACTAGATGCCTCATTCATGGATGAGTTTGTAGCAATAGCCTCCCCCAATTTGAACCCCACCCTTCATATCTAATTGGGGTATCATAAGGCCATTATGTACATGGAATTAAGGGGACTCACCACTGGAACTATGATTTTCTGTGACACATAGTCTTGAAATCCTACTTATTCCCTAAATTTGTTTACTTGTGGACTAAGAAATACAATCCTATTCCACCTCATCCTTCATGGTTCTATACATCCAAATATAAATATTTGTGATTCATTCTTGGACGATTTCCACCATGTTGGGAATCTCCCTAAACAACATTGTTTTATCCTCCAAATTATATATAAAGAGATATATAGAAATTACTAATGAGAAAAAGGATGATATGTTTAAGAATGTTCCATACAGCCAAGTAACTACTAAGATTCATCCTCTCCCATTTAATATCATGAATTTTCTTAGTTGGGCCCATGAATCCATCTCTATGTTTACCTTGACCCTAGGGAGGGACGATGAATCCATGGTGGATGAAAGAATTATAGCCATATTGACTTATTCAATGATCTTTTAACCCCCACATTAGATATGAATAGACTCTAGCCATTAATATAATATAATGTTTAACAAATTTCCAAACTTAATAGAGTATTATGCTACCCATCCTACCTAGTATACATGTTCATATACTATCAAAACCACACCTTGTCCCACCTATGGATACAACAATTCAATGATCGTAGATTCGTAATCCAACCAGGTGTCTTAAATAACTACATTGGGTTTTAAAATGAGAGATAGAGTCTTCCCTATTCAAATACATAACTGAGTTAATATTCACAAGCTTCTCATTCATCATAGGTAGAGAGGCTCATAGGACACTCGATATTATCTAACCATACTTACACCTAGGTGATGTTCATGGGAAATGACAATAGTACTTAGGGGAGGTTTCCAAAGTAATAAGGATGTATGGGGTTGATATGGAATCCCCCTACAAGATCCCCAAGCTCCTTACCACAATATGTTTTGTACTACAATATGTTAGACATCTGGTTGATATTGATTTATTACACTTCTTGAAGTCCAAAAAGAAGATTCACATAGTTTATCTTGGTGCGTGATGGGATATGATTTCTCAAAAGGGAAGGGTTCCAATGAAGCTATCTCAGTGTTGGATAAATTGAGCTTACTTCTAGAGAATCCTTGGAGGTGTGGTCCACATTTTACTATGAGAACAAAGAAGGGAAAGTATAAGCTTAAGCCAAATGATCATGGGTATGTTCTAATGAAGAGAATCGCTAACAAGAAATATTGATTGGAGGTAAAATCCATTCTATAGGTAGATGTATATCCCACCAAAGTTATCACCAAAGTTTTTCCTAGACCCAAACCTAAAGAACTAGAAGTAACATCATACTACAACTTTTACAAGCCCAAGGGAATTATGATTCCTAGAGATTAGCTAAATTTCACTACTCTAAATGAATTAAGAAGGAAGGAGGTACATGGATATTACTTCAAAGTATATTAAGGAGCCATGATGGAGGATGAGATGTGGAAAATAATCCTTATGGATATATGCCCAATTATGAAACATTCTCTAAATTATATTATAACAACTGAGTGGTTGAGAAGGATTAAGATATCGATGAAGAGAAGAAAAAAGAATAAATGGTGGGGGTGGAGTTACCTCTTTCTAGTATATAGCAATATCACAACAAAAAGATGCATTTTCCCTTAAATAAACCACAACACATGCTCCAACAAAAACCACAACATATAAAAATATCATGCCCATATTATACTACATTGGATTCAAGGGAACATGAGGATTGGCAAAAGATAATAATCCCAAAACCTATGCAAGGGTATTAAAAATCCCAAAACCTATGCAAGGGTATTAAAAATACCAAAACCTATGCAAGGGGACTACTGGATGGGACAACCTGTTTAAGGTGACAATTTTCAAATATAATTTAAATACTGTTCAGGAGATCATTGCATAGACTGCCCATCCCAACAAATGTTGATGTTACTCTCTCAAAGTGAACATTACTGCAAGTGGGAGTTGAGCTACAACTTATGTTTGAAGTTTATTTTTTCTCTGAAACTAGAAAATGTTTCATGGGTCTCATGGCTTAGGGATGTTAATATGCCCATAATTAATAGGAGTGTTGTCTTTGAGAGAAAAATGCCATTTTTAGTTTTCAAATTCAAACCAGAATTGCTTCATATGCAACCATAATTCAAAAAGGGTTGTTGCTTGATGCTTTTGGGCTATTAAGAATGCCATTTTAGGGCTAATTTGGGGATGAGAAATGTTTGGAAAAGCCGTATTTATTCCCAAACCTGACAAATAACCCCCTTCATTATTGTTTACATGCCAATATTTGTGAAATATGTTGTTTGTTGCCACAATCCATGCCCATAATCACTTCAAAACTGCATAGATTTCATATTTTGATTCACAAAATTCCTTCAAAAATCTATCAGACTTTATTCTAGGGTTGTTTATGACCGAGGGACTTCGGTGGCCTAGTGCACAAATGGGAAAAATAAAAGGATCCAAATATGAGAAACTTGAAATTTTAATATCACTGGATCATATATTTCCAACTAAATGAAAAAATTGGCATTGTCAAATGTTGATTACAAAATATGGAAGGGAAATTGGACCTCCTTCTATGAATTCCCAATTTCTAAAGTGGTACTACAGTTAGTTTACCCTTAATGAAGCTACCTTGAATACAATAAAAGTTATATTTGAAATATCTTTCCCTTTAATAGTTGTTTTAGATAATTTTTGTCCCTTGTTGAAAAATGTAACTTATTGTTGATTCTATAGGATATTTATGTATTCTTTTCTACTTGCAATTCATATTTCACAAATATTGTTCCTCATCTAGCCTAATAAAAGCTCGCAAATTATTTTTCATTTATTTCAAATATTCAACTTTCCTATACATTTGAGGCATAAGGCTAAGTCATGTAAGCTTCATACGAACTACACATTTATAATCAAGAATAAATGGTAACTTAATGACTGCCAAAGTACCCTAAATTGTGGTGGACCTAGAGTGCTCCAAGTGACTCAGTCTTCAATGACTCTAAAATTCATGTTGTTTCATAATGAATCATTTAGCTGAAGAGACCCATTCATTTATGTTTTGTCTTTGACCATGTGAATGCCATATAGACTTTATCAAGTTTTCCCTTTTTCGTGACATGAAACTTCAACATACTCAAGCCATGCCCATTTTTGGTGAGGATTTTAGTTTTATTCTTTTATTTTTTATTCTAATTTTAATGGTACAAGATATTTATGGTTGTGGAATACATATAATAGATATGGATACAATCGACATGGTATAGTAAATTTTGTCCTATATGAAAATTAAGGAAATTTTTGTAACCAAGCCCAGATATTGCCATATTTTTTAACTATGCACGGAAAGGAAAATGCACACAAATATTGTCTTGGAAACTTTAGAGATGCCACACTTGTGCCAATGTGCTTTGTCTTATCCATTTCCATCTCTTTGAATCACCAATGCTGGCTAGTAGTGAAATGAAAATCTACCACAAGTGCTATTTTTTTCCCAGGTAACATATCCATGAGATCTCTATTTTGAGCTACATCTTTGAGGCCTATGAGGAGTTGTCATTCTAGGCCATAGGTCACCATAATGACAGAGTCAATATAACTTGTTTTTGTATTTCTTCTATCCTTCTCTTTCTGCTAGCAATAATTACCATGACCTGGAGCAAGATGCTTAAAACCTTCTATTAAGGAGCTTGGGGATTATGTCTGTCAAACACTAGTAAAATTTCTAAAGAATAGAGATTAAATTAGGATATGGGGCATTGTAGTAAATCGATGGACATTGTGCCTATAACATTTATCATTGTTATGTTGTAACTTATAGTACATATATCTCAAATAAAATATTCAGGTTTATCATAACCATACACACTCAAGAATACTCTACCAAAGTCACAAAATCATGCTTGCAAAATCATCTCCAAAACCTCAATGAAAAATGCCAACAAATGCAATGTTTCATACCTTGCATGAAAGAATTCACTAATAAGAAGAATACAGTGATAGTAGGCCCATAGATAGTCTAGCCAAGTACCATTATCTTTGCAGTGCTAATAATATTCCTCTTTGGAAGAGTCTTTGACAACAATTCAAACCATAAATGCAACATGGGGCATGAAAGGATGAGTTTGTTTCCAGTCATTGTCAGGGTCCTTGATTTATCAAATTCTAGATTGTATGAATCCTCAGTATTCAGAAGCATCCGACACAACAAAAGTAATGAACTAATATAACCACGTGGATGCAAAATTGTTTGAGAAAGAAGAATAATAGCATTCTATAGAAATCAACCAATCAGGAAACTTCAAATATGTTTAGCAAAACTATAAATTCATAATAAGTGGACAGTAGAACTAATGACTAATAAAAATAAAACAACAATCCCTATTGCATAGTTTGAAAAACTATCATTATGAATTTAGACAAAAGGAAGAGTACGATCAATGCTTCAAATCAACCACATTCTTACCATCTTTCTCTTTTATGGTGATTTCGTTTAGGGTGTTACCCCTCTAATTTAATTGTGTCCACTTAGGTTTTCATGAGGCTTTATTTCTAGTACGCTAATAACAACCTGAGGATAGATTGCAAGGGAAAATTGTTTGGAGCCCTAATAACAACAAGATGATGTCAGATAATTATGGATGAAAACTTACCTAAGATAGACTTGGAGGCTCATGGACCCATATGGAAGTATTCAAAATGGTCTTACAGGACCTCATTTATGTATTAGAGAATTCTAGGATTCAGTGAATTTATCTTATTATCAATTGTGTTAATCGGAAGTGGACCCTTCAAGATCATGAAACAATATGGATTAAAAGTCAAGTTATTTGGAACTCCCACTCTTCTTTTAATTTTGAAGTAAATGGACTGTTGGTCCTTCATAACAATCTAGAATCTAGAGACCACCTACATCACTTCGACTTTACAAACATGAGTGGTTTATTACAAATTGGAAATGGTTAAGCATGTTATGTGGAGATGCAAGGTTGCCTTACATTTGTGGGCATGAATTGTTGTTGACTACAACACTCTTTTCGTTGCCCCTCTTCATTCAAAATGGGTCCCTTTTGGGGGTAAATTGATGATCCGATATTCCAGAAAGAGTATGTGCAATGTGATCAGACTAATATGCATCTCCTTTCTATGAAAAAGACACTATTGAGCTACCTTCCATGAGGAAAATAATATTTGTATAATATATTCGATAAAACTAACATTTTTTAGATTAGAGTTAAAGCTATGTAGATCTCATCGATCTCAGCAAAGACAAATATCTCTAGGAAATATTTAGATTGTATTAATATCATAGCAAATACAAATTTGCTCACCATCCTCACTTATGTAGGGAGGCAAACCCATGTGAATGTTCCTTGAACCACGATGTATCAATCTTTATGTACATTTTTATTGTTTAGTAATGAATTGCCAAATATATTTCCAAAAAGAGGCACATCTAGCTTTTGAAAAAGCTTTGGGGCTTTAATCTTGTGTGTTGAGTAATTGTGAATAACAATGTGTATTCCAATATACATAAATTTCTGTTTAGATATGACAAAATAAATACGAGCACCACATAAATTCATGTTTTCTGCACCTCTATATAAAGACATGCATATTTGATTCAAGGTCAAATAATTTGAGCATTAGTCTAGAAAATATCATGCAATATATGCTCATTTATGTGCAGAAGAGTAAGAGTTAAAGGACGGAATCAAATACCAATATCATGGGACACAGATCTAAGAATTGCAGTTGGGGATGGAAATGGGACAAATGTAATAACTAGATAGACTTCTGAAGTTGAAAACCTGGTAGTTGAGTCTCTTCACAAATATATTTGATCCATAACAAGGAAAATGAATTAGATTGGATAGCTTAAGTTAATAACCCTTTGGTTGCAGCCTGAAAATTATGCAATTTATTAATTATTTTATTCTTGTGTTTAAGTAATATTAGTCACTCGTAACCTCTTTGTAAACAATGACATAATATGGCTAACAATGAAATCTAGCTAGTATCATATCCACCTCACACTGCCTTGTAGTGTTAGCAAGAACCCCATAGGCTTCCCCATTTGGTAGAATGGATAACACCCATGGATGATATTGATAAAGAGATGTAACACATGACTGTAACCCCAAGAATCAGTGTTCCAGGAAAATACCTGTAAGCATTAATGATACAATATAAGATAATATTGAGCTATGAAATTTCCATATGCACACTATATCCGTAACTTATGTTTAAAATACTTTCATAACAGTGACATAATCATAATAAAGAGTGAGATAATTTTATGACAATGAACTATTGGTAAAATGAGGACTACTGTATAATATCAATTTCTCTTCAAACAATATCTTAAACAAAAGTGAGTATTCCTGGAATTCATAAGATAACTAGATCCAAACACATGATGTCTATGGTTAGGTTAAAATATTAAAAGCTAAAGTTCATTGCTATAAATTTTTAGCACATAAGATAGACAAAATATAGGCAGCTTGCTTAAAGTCCTTTGTAAAAAACAATATTGGTAATGAATATAATCATGTGAATTTGAATAATGCATCAAACCATGCAATAAAAAAATGCTGCTAATGCCATGGTTTTCTTTGTACACTGTTCAAACCAATCTCAGCTAGAACCAAAAAAAGAACAGAGCCCATCAGTTTCTTTCATTTAAAACTACTCATCCGCTTCCCTGTCTGCTTTAGGAAACCACTAACCCCTCCAGTACCATATAAGGAAGAACCATGAGGAAGCTACATCACTAATGTCATATTGACACATATTAGCCTAAATGGGAAGGTTAGAATTTTTTTTTGACTGCCCAAAATGGATTAAAACACATCAATGAGATTAAATCCATTAAAAACAAATATATTCTATGTCATTTGTAACAAAGCCTATAGTATGTGAAAAATTGTTGATTAGAGAATAGTGTCAAACCTCAATGGTGACAACTTGCTGCCCTTGCATACGCTCACAAAATCGAATCTAATACGACACCTTTTGTATAGAAACATCAAGGAGAGAATCTATAGTCTTAGCATTAAAAAATGATATACTTGGAAATGCATATTTTCTTTCATCTTCATCCCAATCAAAGCGATAAACATATTCTTCGAGGATAGCCATGAAAACCATATTCCTAGAGTGCTCCATATTTCTAGATCCTTGTTTATCTTCCTGGCCAGTCATTCCTGATGTTAATTGGTGATCTTCCATGTAGGATAAATTTCTCCGTTGGGCTCTATTCTTGGGGAAATGGTCCCTGCCTATTCCAAAATAAAGTTAGGAAATCCTCCTACCTTCATCCATATTTATAGTGTTTTGTTCTATTTAAAATATACAGAATATCCTTGTGTTTCCTTGTATGTTTCATTTTATCTTTATATTTTATTGCTCTCTATGTTTTCTTTTCTTTTTCTTACTCCAACTTCCCAATGGGAAAAGTTGCTCCATTTGCAAGCTTTGAGAATTCAATAACATAGCCATAGGTAATGTAACATTTATGGATTCAACCTACCCATTCTATGTATATAGTAGGGTGTGGAAAACTTATGTTTGATGTTATACTTAGCTAGGAGTCTCTTTATTTATGTAGATATGAGAAAACTTCCATTATCAGCCAGTAAGGTATAGTGGACTATCAAATGCTATATAATTTGGTTTCTAATGAATTTTGCAATAACATGTCCTATGAAACAACTAAGGGAAATGACCTTTACCATTTTGGTTCAATAGTTAATTATGATGATGATGAACTTGTGGGCATTATAAAGGTTGCATGTATAGCTCTTATGAGGCCTAAACCCTACAATAAGAATGGTCAAGGGACTTTGATTGAGATTAAGTCACATGGTGATATATGGTACAAACTCATATAATTATAGTATACTTTGCATTTATTAACATATTTGTTTACATTTTATTAATACTGGCTAGTAGTAGCCCATGTACAATATCTTAGTTAAGGTGGCATGTGACCAAAAGTGGCCCCCATAATGTCTACTATGTGCTTCTTGCAAGATAGAGTAAACCTTGGGATAGTTTATGTTGCAAAAGAGGAAACCATTCAAGCTTTTAGTTTTATTAAGAAATGATAGCTAACAAATAGATTAGCTACATTGTTATTATCTCTAACCCCGCAATATGAGGATAGGAGCTAATATCCAACAAGATCATTCACAATGTAACGATACCAGTAAAGAGGCAATTTTGTCTCCTAGTATGAAGAAGATGTAGGTGAATAAAGATCATGTTGATATTGATCATCAGAAGGTACTTCTTTAATGGCTAAAATTGTGGGGAAATCTCACTTAAGGCTATAGATGAAGATATGGAGTTTACTTGGAAGTTATTTTAATGTAGGACATAAATAACATGTAAGGACTTGAAGTATCACAGAAAAAATGGTTAAATATAATAATAATACTAAGTAAAAGTAGGATAACACACTAAAATTTCCTTGGATTTGGTTGATAAAAAGATAGTAGTTACCAAATTCCTAAAAACATTTTTTGCAAAGTTTAAGGCTATATACAAGCTGAGGATAAGGGTTTAATACTCAATGATGTTATTGGTATGGGTAAAGTATAACCTATAAATTAAATAGGGCGGATATTCATCCTTGGGAGGAATAAATTGGATGGTAGTACCAACCCCTAATATTGTCCTGGTGTCCTCAAAGTACAAAGTATAGGCGCCAAGTTTAACAATGAAATAAGGCTCAGCTAGAGGTTCCTTACATGCTAAGGGTTATATAGGCTAGGATTAATAATTTTGTGAGCACTTAGGCATTAAGGAATCAACAAGTTGATAAGTTATGACTCGGCCCTTTAGAGCTTTATAGGAAATCAAATGCATGTTGAACTCCTAAAATAAGAAAATCCACTTTGTAACATGACCGGACAAAGCAAGATTGGAAGTAAATTATTATAAGGGGTAGCATTTGTGGTTGGTCTTGATAAAGTTTTAGGATCTTTCCACCCATATAACCGTAGTATTCAAGATAAGTACCAGATCTGGGCATGTTCACAGACCTAAGTCGAGCATTCTAGGAAGTCAAATGGTCATGTAAAATAACCGTCATTCATCCCAGTATTGCAACCAAATATTGTCAGCACATTGATCCTTATATATGGTCTGTTTTAGCAGTGTTTGTAGAATGATAATGACACCTAGCAGTCACAAATTATTCCTAATATAGATCTATCTAACACTGAGTTAATTTTGGACAAATGTGTGGAAAAAAATGAGTAATGGAAATGAAACCTAGGCAGTGAATATAATGGTTTCATGTGTTGTATTCTATTTATCACACCTACCTCAAATCAACATGGGATGAGGAATGTTTTCAGCACATGTGGGTTTCCATTGTCACTTGGATTAGACCATCCCGATTTGGAATAATTATCTACCGCTATACTATTTAGATGTTCCATTTGGCATCCACCTTTGAGAATTCTTGAGGCAAGCCATCATTGTTAAACCCTGTTTGCATAAGGTTGATCTTCCCTTAGAGGATCGTGAGGTCACTTGCAGCCTTGAAGTTTGATATGGATTGTTTCTTTGAGTAGAAAAGGAGGTGATGATCATATTGTATGAGATATAATCCACCTTGCATTAGTGATCAGACTCTCTTGAGCATGTAATATTGGATATAAAGAGCCTATTCTTTGACTTGAACAAATTATATTCATGTTGACCACTTTCTAAGAGAGATCCATGAATCTTTATCACAGTTAATTTAAGGGCTATACCAAGATATCTAACAATAACACTAGGACATACACAATTACAAATGGTTTGAATCCAAGCCAGTTTCTCATAAAAAAGCAACCAACCAAAAGTAAGTGTTGTGAACAATAGCCCCAAAGAATTCAAATAAAATTTTGTCAAACAATATCTAGTAGTCAAAATAGACTCATCCACACCGATCATTGAAAAAAGAGATTCATCTACAAAATAATTATTCACCATATCCTCACCCCTTGGAAAGGAAACACCTTTGAGATGACTCTACAAGTGAGTTGACACTAACGGATAACTAAGGGCATCGATAGTCAACAAATCGACCACCATATAGATCCTAAAAAAAAGGAAAAGTGGCCAGAGACTCTAGTGACATCAAGACATATCTTTCAAGACATGCGCTTATTACTTGAAGGGAATCCTAACTTAAAAAAGGTAGAGGGAGGTTTAGAATCTATTAAAAAATGGAATAGTGCATAAGGTGTCTGAGAAGGGATTGAATGTTTGGCGTGAAGACCATCTGTGGATCATGCCATATCTACCATCGACTATAAAAAATTCCACATTGAAAAAACCTTGTACATTGATGAATAATAACACCCCATACACAAAGGGATTTCAAGAGTTTATTATCTTAGTGAATAGCGTAAGCGTATATGTGTGGAAAACATCATAGTAAGGCATATATTGTCTATGCGTATATAACAGGTTTTTTAATTATCCAGGGTCTTACTGATGTGATGTTATTAATAACACATGGTCTATGATCATTAAACACTGAAATTATGCACATGCCTTGTTCTTTTGATGAGGTCTTCGTTGAGGACATAAGCAACACCTCATCGGTGGTTTGGGGCATGAGGAGGAAGTTTTGGGTTAACTGATCAGTCATACAACCATCAAGATGAAACCATCCCCAAAATTGAGTAATTTTGGGTGCATTTAGGGGGTTGGAAGGTACTTAACCAACCCTAAATATCCCCAATTCTTAGTGTTGGGTGTGATTCTTGAGCATAGTTTCATGTGTAGTAGCATTGTTGTTTGTCCTAAGCAAGATTTGGGACCTTTCCACCCATATAACAATAATAGTGAAGATAAGTACCAGATCTGTGCATGTTCACAGACCTAAGTCAAATATTCTAGGAAGTCAAATGGGCATGGAAAATAACCCTAATTCATCCCAATATTGCAACCAAAGATTGTCAACACATTGAGCCTTATATTTAGTATGTTTTAGCAGTTTTTGGAGAATGGTAATGAAACCTGGCAGTCACAAATCATCCCTAATATAGATTTGTCCAATGCTGAGTTAATTTTGGACAAATGTGCGGCAAAAAAATGAGCAATGGAAATGAAACCTAAGCACCCTTTTTTTGACAAGCCATTTTTTGGGTCTTTTAACCCTTATTTTCACAACAAGCTCTTCCTTTGCAATTTTGTTTTTGGGCAATTTCAGGGAAGGTTCTGTGGTTTGTGCCCCTTTCAACTTTAAGATCAACACACTCCTTTCCTTTTTTTTTTTTTAAATTTCAATTTACACCTACTGCAAATTTTTTAAGGGAAGCATTGGTAATGTATGATCTATGGATATAAAATGGTCTAAACTTGGTGCTTATTTTAACTATAAGGTCAACACACTGATTCTCGTAATTTAGGCACTCCTGGGCAGTATTGAGGCAATAAATAGTAGCAATGGGCGCCCTAATTAACATGATAGGAAAATCTGGGTTGTTACCAGGCACATTTGGGAATGGTTAAAGACTATTTTGGGTGGTTAAGCCAGTTCCCATCCTTGTATAACCTTCATACTTCCCTAATGAGATCTTCCCTAATGTGTTAAACTACATATTTATATTTCTCTTTGTCCTTTGCAAGCCTTGGACAACACTTATTCTTCCCTGTTGTTCATGCATTGTAGATCCAATAGTATTTATTTCTCTCTTTTAGTTTTCTTGTAAATATGGTTATGACACTAGGTTAGAAAATTTCAATTCATTTGGAACTAATACTCTATTTAATAGTTAAAGTGAGAGAATCCTCTTAACGTTATACCAATATTTACACTATTGCTAAGTATTAAAAATGTGATTTATATACTATTGATGTATGCTTGGAAAAATATTGAAGTTGTATCTAGAAACTTTGGAAGCTTTACCCTTCATTTTAAGTTCTCATATTTTGCTTACAAACTTGACCATTATAAGAAAATAGTAAACAATTGATATCCAAGTTTAAATCTCAATACTACTGTGTGAAATAATGGTTTAATAATTCATCAAAATCTTAGCTCTAGTACAATAAATTGACATGCCACTAACTCCTTTTTGTGCCTTGCATAAATCACTTCTCTATATCATACTCTTAGCTTATTTGTTAGACACCATGAAAAGTATATGAGGAAGAGTTGAAAAACTAAGGATTCAATCCTCTCCTGGATAATTTCCAATTAATTTTCTCCATACACAACCATAGAGGATTAAATTAGCCTCATTTGTTTCTCTGTTATATACTATTGATCCTTTCATTTGTTATGTTTCAGTCTAAGCATGATCATCCCCATGAATGTAAGACCCATGATGGTAATGGAAAATGACATGCTTTAGTTATATTGTATATAAGTCATCCCTCAAAGAGTAGTCTTGAGAACTCCTATATTAGTTTTAGGCACCAAAGGCAATAAATAATCTATTCTCAATGATTTGGATGTATAAAACAGAAGCAATAAGCATTAATATGAGGTTTGGTTGCTTCCACTACCTCAAATATTTATTTATGGTCACCTGCTAGACCTAAATAATAGAAAAAACTTTTATTCACGTAGCCCAAAATGTTGTCTCTGAATTTGTTCACTCAAATTGTATCATAGATTTGGGATATTTGGCATTGTGTTTCCTTATCCATTGGTTCCATGGGTTGAGAATATCTATGCATTCCTTAAAGTGATCAATCTTTGTATGTGAGGAAAAATGCAGTGTTGGTTTTGTCACACCTCATACTAAATGAAATGATGAAGGTCAAAGGTTAAATAAGTTATATGGCCATTCGTCTAGAGGATGAATACCTGCACATCTCTAATCTCATGAAATTATATCATCAATTATTTGCAGTCACATATAAAGAAAAAACAATTGGGAATACCTAATCCTAGTTGAAGGTTTTGATTTGGTGGTGTTACAGAGAGAAACTTCCTATGGCTTGCGGTATACCACAACAGAATGAATGACACCAGAAATCAATCCATTCCAATATGCAAGATGAATAAATACATCTAACACTAAGGGATATGAAGCGTACCTTATTCCAGACGGTTGATGTAGATCCCTGTTGAGATTTTCCAACACGCTTGCATTCACAGTTTGCTCTCAACAACAACAAACAAGACGAACATGCTATATATCAAAGTGTTAGGCCTACTATAGCATATATAAACCATCATGTATAAGAAAAATAGCTACATCCATGGATAGAATATTCATAGTTATGCACATTTATTGGATAGGAAATGGATATTTCTATTAATAAAAATAGAGATAGAACAATGAAAAAATCTGTTAGCACTTCTTTGAACTGAAGAAATTGAGTCCTCCACCTGGCCTCCACCACTTCAATCCTCCATCACAATGGAAAGCCTACAAAGCAAAGGAAAGATTGACAAGAGTAGCACTGTGTGCTCCAAAGGGACAAAGGGATGCAAACTCAAGTATAAAAAAATGAGGCAACAATGAACTATAGTTTCCTTTCTCTCAAGATTCTCTTTCTTCAATGCATCCAAGAGGCTCAATATATATCCCTCCAAATGGGAAATGGAGGGTCGAGTCCGAGCATTCTCAAGGCATATGGAAGGCCAAGAGTCAATTTATTTGGGACTCTATTAAAAAAATTTCAATTTTTTTTGTCTTCATGCACATTTCCCAATGTATGTGGGCATTGGCTCAAAAGCTACGTGTACACACATATATTGCTTTAAAAGTCATGCATACACATAAACAAGTGTTTTTTGGGGAGTTCCTTGGGACATCAAAGCATAATTTGAGCAAAGACGGTCCAAGGAGTCTACAGAGGGACATGGAAGTCCATAAATATGTGATATACCAAGTTTGGTAAAATCAGCTATAATAGATGCACCCTAATGTGTGAGGTCATAGGGGTAAATGATGGCCGAATTAAATTATATCCATCCCAGAAGTGGAGTAATGAAGACCCAGGTGGAAGAACCAACCACTCATCAGTACAATATAATGATAAATCTCTACATATGACTACAAATAGACATATAGTAGTCCCACATACATAAGAGTACAATGGCCATGAATAGGCATGATACACAAATGTCATGTGTGGTCATCGACAGGTACAATATACAATGAACAAGATCTCCATAGTGGATGAAGATATCTAATAATATATTGGAATATGATCATGAGAGCTGACATCTCATAAATACTGGCATGATCAAGGAGGTAGCATATGTGGAATGCCACCAATATCAAAGGTATTCTACGCAAACTGGTACAAGTACATGTCCCATCACGTGAATAAAGGTGTCGAGATCAAACATGATGGTCCATCATCTGATTACTAGGCATTGATGTATACCGTTAACAAATGCGAGATATCCCACTGATAATGACAATGGGAATCAAGTTACAGAGTGCAATATAACAAGTGTGAATATATGTGTCGAGGTCGAACACTTGAAATAATCCATCGATCATGGGACATTGATGTATTCCCAAAACTGTCGATGGTGGGAGAACTTAGTAACCTACCACTGATGACTGTAAGTCTCAAGGCACTCAAATGGACTCTAGAATACATTCCAGAATAAACGATCTAAATTCGATGGAATAGAATCCGCTAGAAGGAGGGAAAAGTTAGGGACACCCCCATCAACCAACACAAGGTACTCAACAATGTTGGATAATGTGGAAGAACTCAAACGAACAAGATGTGCACTAACTAGTAACTATACTGGGAATGGATGACATGCAAAGTCAAGATAACCGAGGAATGGCCGACTCAAGATAAAATTCCTTCGAACAAGAGCATAAGGAAAATGGAGACTAAAGATAGGAAACATAGACTCGACATGAAAACTGGGACATCTTTGCGACACAGGAGGCATCAACATAGGCTCCATAGGGACTAGAAGCATAACCAGTCGGTGGAGAAAACTCAAAGTAATGGGTATAACTCCTAAAGTTATACTAACAACCCAACCAATGGGTGTGATATACATTGCTCTGTTCGAAGGAGACATGACTCGACAACTGCCAAAGATAATATCATTTCCAGTTCGGATTTTTATGTTTTTTGATTTTTTTTGGACATTTTTAGATTTGAAAAGCTTGAAAAAGAATAAAATTTCTTGTAGTATACAGTCAGGAGGAGATGAGTTTCATGGGAAAGCAAACTAGTTCCAAGCAGTGGAACTTATTTAGCTGGAATAAAGCTAAATAAGGCAAGAAAAATGAATGAAATGAAATTACAACTTGATATACAAGGGAGTCCTTGTGGGAGATGGCCAGCATAAAGTTCAAGAGGGATATGAAGCTCTTGCTCAAGGACATGGCATGACTATAAGAGAATCCCAAACATAGAGGAGGAATCTTGGCATGGGTACCAAATGCAAAACAAGATCTAACTAGGGCACCCATGTATAGGAAAGCTCTACCACTTACATAATGTCACTCTAATAGCAGTATGAAGGTTCCGTGACATTACGAAGTGGGTTCGTACCTAGAGTTAAGGTGAAATGGTCATAAGGCGATGCATAATGCAAGCGGATATGGAGTCCTAACCTATATGCCAGTTTGAAATTATACCTGTAAGAGATATGAACGAGTCAAAGTCTTGGTCAAATTATGCTCAAATCAGGTCCCTACACCACAACATTAGGCCAAACATTTCAAAATAGTCAATAAGGGTCCAAACTATAGAGATGAGGGTAAAAATTTCATTTTTTTTCTATAAAATAGTAAAAAGCTAATTTTTACCATACCATTTGGAATTTTTACCACACATAGTGATTTTGAACCACAAACTTGAAACGTTGATTTCGGGAGATAGAGGCCACAGAATCAAGAACCGTCTGGATCAGGTAAT
The DNA here is from genome assembly GCA_001517045.1 of Pseudotsuga menziesii. NCBI lineage: Eukaryota > Viridiplantae > Streptophyta > Pinopsida > Pinales > Pinaceae > Pseudotsuga > Pseudotsuga menziesii. The sequence goes on along the minus strand of LPNX010073353.1, from coordinate 8,936 downwards.
TCTTCATGCCATCCTCTTTCATTTTAATGTTTTTATTTTAATTTTCAGTGGTTGATTTTTTTATTTTTGGAGCACCCTAAAATTGGCGTTTTTAACCCACGTAGAAAATCACTTGATTTCTGCGTATAGGGATTGATATAGGTGGAAAGTCCTTCAATTTTCATGTATATACGCATTTATTTGAGGAATAGTCACGTACAAGGCCGTGTTTACGAATTTTTAAGGTGAAAACTAATGAAACTCAAATTTTTGTGCAGGATGGTTCTAGAATGTTGCAAACACGAACATGAAGACGTGGATAGGGTTGTGCAAGGTCATCTAATGCACCAACAAGATTTGAGGGCATGTGGCTTGTATAAATTTTGGTGTCTTGGTATCTTGAAGGATAAACCAAGACTACTCCAGATACTGGTGGAATATTGGGATCCAGATACTGAAACCTTCTATATCAATGGGATGCCTCTCAGCCTTGAGGTTGAGGATATTTATTTTATCACTGAACTATCCCACAGAGGGGAGGTAGTCAATCCACAAGCTCGTGGGGTTGGAGGTGGCCTCACAATTGAGGAGTATATAGTAGTTTACTACCTCCTAGATAGAGAAAAGGTTGGGAGTTAGATCCCAACGAACTCAATCCAGAACCTTGGCTTAAAGGCCATACTACTAGCATTAGATAGGATTGCAAGATTGGCATATCTTCATCAAGCTTCTAGGACATTGATGTTCTATGCGGTGGAGTGCATGAGGCCCACTATCTACGACTGGAATACCTTCTTATTGGGTAACATGAAACACCAATTATCAGATTGCAAGATGGGTAGATTAATAAAATTTGGATTTTCTATCATATTGAGTACATTCTTATTTGAGCGCATACCAAGGCTAAGCCTAAGAGTGGAGACCACTCCTCACGATGCTCGAGATCCATCTCAGCTGTGATGGGAAAATGTGACATGAAGGCTAGGAGGAGGGTGAGTGGCTACACCCGACCCCCCCTGAATTTTTCCACTGGTGGCACATGCAGGGCATAGCTATAGATGACTACCCCTATGAGGGGATATAATTCCATGGCGATCCTGACATACCTATTCTATAGGGATCCATATACGATGACATAGGCAATAATTCTGAATCTATTTTGTTTTTGAATTATTTAACTTTTTTTGTTTTTTTTGATATAGTGAAATAAAAAAGGCATGTTTTTGTGTGGTGACATATATTGATACTGGTCATGTATACGCAGATGTTGGACCTAGACAACCAGACGTCTTCCCTCAAAATTGTCGAAGGGGGAGAGGTGATGATATAGTAGGTGTGGATGTAGAGCACATGCTCCAAAACATCCATACAAACTTCATCCAACTGACACCCTATCGTGTGTTATCAGATGGCTAGCTAGAGCTGTCATGTGTTATCATGATCAACACCCTGCTCCACAGGATTAGAGACCTAGATGTAGTTTTTTGTATTGACCATGTAGTATATTTTGGTGGCTCAGAAGCCACACTTTTTGTATCATGACATTATGTATTATGACACCACTTTTTGGACTATATTTTGAATGAAAAAGACTTATGATGATTGGTTGTTTATATTTACATGTGTGAATGTAATGTGAATGGTTCATTGTATGTGTATCAAATTCCAATCTAGTACGTAATTTGCATATGAATCAACAATATGATTGTAATTTCTTGGAATGTGAATGTATGTAATGTTCTCAAATTTCCGTTCTAACAACCTTACTCGCAAGAATCTTAGTAATAAAGTCATATCTCTAATATGATACACGCCATTTAACTAAAAGAACACTAACTGCGAGTCAAGATGTACCTCAAGAGATCAAATACCATGAGAGATGGAATCATGTAATAATTCAATCATGACACTATATTCAACAATATTGTTCGATGAAGGCCAGAGACATACACCTCCTGAAGAAAAAACTTGACCCGTAGGACTATAAATCACCCAAGAAGCCAAAGCTGAGTTTTGGGTGTGGCGGCTGGAATCATCAGTGTATCCTACATATACCAAATATTCTGCCAACATCTACCAAAAAAAATGAAATCAAGTCAACAAACTCGATCACCACAAGAAGACTAGAACTAAACTATGCAACTGTACAATAATATACAAATTATTAGCCTCGACTGAGAATTAAGCATAGTATATTTTGAGATAGAGCCCATTTCTAGGATCCACCAAGGCTGTCCCCTCATAATATACTATCTCATAAGAACCTTTCTCTAACACTCACTTGACCATGTAAGGCCCATGCCACATGGGTTTGAACTTGTCTGCCCCTAACAATTCACTAGCTTGGTCATACAAGAGGACCAAGTCACCTTCACTAAAATTTTGGGGATGGATAGACTTATCATATTGGGATTTAACATGACGCTTGTTCACCTCAAGAGACACCAAGGCATCTCGATGCTGCTCATCAAGTTGCTCTAAGCGGACCAGAAGTTATTCTAACGCAGAAGTCTCTGGAAAAAGTTCCATGACTAGCTTTAAAGAAGGGATTTCACATTAAATCGGTAAAATTGAATCTACCCCATGCACTAGATGATATGGGGAAAAATCGGTGGCAGTCTTAACCATGGTTCAGTAGTTCCACATAGAAGAATATAACATGATATGCCAATTGGTCTTGCTTTGTGTGATGGTTCTTTGGAGAATTGACTTAAGGGACTTATTCACAGCTTCAACCTGTCCATTCGCTCGAGGATAGTAAGAAGAGGAATGTTCTTGCTTATATCCTAACTTCAAAGATAACTCAACCATCATCTTATTTTGAAAGTTCCTACCATATTCAATGACAAGCTCTCTTGGGATACCAAACTGGGTGATAATCTGATTGAAAACGAAATGCGTGACAGTCTCACCATCGACTTTGATAGTGGGCATAGCCTTTGCCCATTTCATGAAATAATCAACAACCACTATGATATGATGATTCCCCCTAGCCGAAGCTGGGTTGCAATCCATAAAATAAACCCCCCACTTGGTGAAGGGACCAATGATGATAATCAGATGTAAAGGGGCAGGATGCAAGCGCATGATTCATGCAAACACCTGGAAAGGGTGGCACCACTTAACCGCATTAACACGATCCTTGAAGATCGATGACCAAAAATAACCTACTCTCAAAATATTTTGAGTTGTAAAAAACCGAAATAAATGACCACCGCGCGCCCCTCCATGGAAATAATTCAACACAACTTTAACCTCTTCGTGAGTGAAGCACCGATGCAAAATGGAATCAACCCCACGACGATACAAAGTGTCATCAACAATGAGGTAATTCTTAGCTACATGACCTAAACATCAATGCTCATCTCATGAGAGGTGAGAAGGAGCCTTCAAAGTTTGCAAATAGACAATAATATCCCCATACCATGGGTCCATAGTCGAAATGAGAAAAATATGCTCATCAACAAACAAGTCTTCATGAATCTCCCCTTCATCCAAACTAGGAAAGTCTGATATGAGCTCTGCAAAATTCAATGATTTCTTTGACTTTGCCAAAACAAACTCGAGATCAAATTCTTGCAAAATCACAATCCATTTATTGTATTCCCCCCTATCATTCGTCTAGTGAGTACGAATCTAAATGGATTAATGTGAGCCACAACCAAAGTTTGGCGAAGGAGTATGTAATGCCTCAAACATTGGACTGCACGGATGGGAGCCATGGCTACCTTCTCGACATGATTATAACGAAGTTATGCATCAATGAGGTTTTAGCTAAGATAATAGATGACATGCTCTTGGAGCTCCTCATCCTCTTGAAGCAATACCATACCAATCGTCTCTTGAGACATGGACACATATAATAAGAAATCATGGTTGTAGTCGGGTGGACTAAGCACGGGGGACGATTCCAAGGATTTGTTCAAAGCATCGAAATAATCCTGGGCTCTCTCATCCCAGATAAAAGGCGTGTCTGTCTTCAATAAGCACATGAAACCCTTAGTCAAATTGGAAAAAATGACAACGAATCTCCGCAAGAAGGTTTCCATCCCTTGAAGCTTTGAATATGTCTAATATTGCGCGGAGGAGAGAATTGAAGTATTTCATCAACCTTTAAAGGGTTGACCCTAACACCCTCCTTGGAAATGATGAACCCTAGTAAGCGACCTAGTTTCACGCAAAATATGCACTTTTTAGGATTTAACCGGATTTGATACCGGCGAAATCTTTCAAAAACCAAGCATAGATGATCAGGATGATCCACTCTCAAATGAGAGTGAGTAGCTAAATCATCAAGATACACTTCAATTATGTGCTTAAGGTCGTTAAAAGCAAAGGTCATATCCTGTTGAAAAGTAGCTACGATGTTTTTAAGGACGAAAGGAATTTTTCGATATGCAAACGTACCCCAAGGAAAAATGAAAGCCATTTTATGTTGATCCTCAGGTTTGATATAAATATGATTATAAACTAAAAATACATCCATAAATGAGAACACCTTGCTTCCCACACACTCATCCAAAATATGATCGATAAATGGTGCGGGGAAGTTATCGTTAGGAAAAGCTCGGTTTAGGTCTCTGAAATCAGTGCATAAATAGATAGTTCCCTACTTCTTATTGATAGGATCAAGATTAGACACCCATTCAGTCAAGGGAACAATATATATGAAGCCAAACTTAAGAAACTTATCTATCTCTGCCTTAATAGCGTGCACTTTCCTAGGATTCATCGCACGTAAACGTTGTCGAACAGGTCTAGCATCTGGATAGGTTCTATTCTCATGTTCAACAATATGAGGTTCTATTCCTGGCATTTCCTCATATGACCAAGCAAACACATCATGAAATTCATTGAATATCTTGTGTATGCTTCAATCTCATCGAGGGAACAATCCGCCCCAATGTACACATTTTCTATCTTACTAGGAGTTTGATAAATGTTGATAGGTATGGTTGGTGACAAATTGGCCATGTTCCCTTCGTCAGACTTACTAGGAGTGCCTAGTGGGATCACGTTCCTACCAAATTTCTCACTAAGGATCGCCCTATAGTCATCACACTCCATACGTTCAAGCTCAGGAAGAAAGTAATATCTATGATGTAACTCTCCCCAAGGTTGTTATACACCAGAGATAGCTTCGAGAATAGCTTCATTCGTTGGAAAAATGTCATCAAAGTAGTCATGTGTGTGAGATGTTGCAACTTCCCAATAAGTCATTGCATAAGGGTCTTCCTCCTTCGTCCATGAAGAGGAAGCACTAGGATCTACAGCATGATCGAGGTTAGCTTGATAAGCCACCAATGATGTAGATAAAGACATGTACATCTTGGCAGGTCTAGGGTCTTAATCCGAAGTATTCAGAGAAGGGAGAGTCCAAGGATCTTCCAAATGTGAAATGAGAAATGGAACTGAACTCAATGATGATGAATATCTACCAAGGATGGAACCTATAGTAAGTATTGGTGCGTAAAAATTGAAAGCTCCCATCAATGATGAATATATTCCCACCCCAACATCCTCAGTTGTCAGCTAAGCATTATCAATGACTGGGATAGTAGTTCTCGACGATGCTTTCATACCAGAATGATTGTTATAGCTGATTTTACCACTCTAGGTGAATCACATTTGTATGGCGTCCCCCTATCCCTCTACAGATTCCTTAGACCCCTTGGACCATTTTTTGTCCTTTGATGTTTCCTTGACCATCCCTAAAAACATGTGAAAATCCATATACGCGAATTTTAAACCCTTAATCGCGTATATACGTGGGTTTTACCTCTAAAACCATGTACATCGAGATTTGTACAAAATCCAAATCCTTTTGGAGTTTTCCTTGACATGGATCCGACTCACTTGACTCTTGGCCATCCCTATGCCTTGAGATCGTTCGTTTTCGACCTTTCATTACCCATTTGAAAAGATATATAAGGAACTCTATGGTACATTGAAGGCATATGAGAGAATTGAGAGCAAATAAACTATAGTCCATTGTTGCCAGAACTTATGCGTGAGTTTGCATCCCTTTGTCCCTTGGAGCACTTTTGTGTTCTTCCCAAGCTTGCCTTTTGCTTGTGAGCTTACTATCGAGAGATGGAGGATTGAGGTGGTGGAGGCCCAAGTGGGGGATTTAGTTTCTCCGATTCGTAGACATGCTGACAGAGGTTGTATCCTTTGTAATCTCTGATTTTATATTAATAGAAATATCTTTTCCTATCCAATAATGTATGTTTGAATGAATATTTCATCCATGGGTGATTTCAAATGTTTATACATTGATTGATTATATATGCTAGAATAGATCTAACACCAATATATATAGTATGCTTGTATTGTTTACTTGTCGTTGAGGAAGTAATCTATCAATTCAAGCTGAAGTTGGAAAGCCCAACGAGGATCTACTTCAACCGTTCGGAATAAGGTATGAGGTCTGATCCTTTAGTGTTAGATATTTAATTTATATTGCGTATTGGAAAGGATTGATTTCTGGAGTCAAGCTATCTGTTGTGGTACCCCAAGCCATAGGAATTTCTCTCCGTAACAGAATTGTTGACTCCGCTGGGGAGTTCCTAGTAGTTGTCCTTTGGGGGTTTTCTATCGGCATTCAATGAATTTGAATTGCTCTTTTTCTCTTGTTTCTATGGTCTGGGGGCATGTTTTCCTGGTAGTGTCTGATTGGTGTGAATTTTATCTCAGCTTGTCTGTTTGCCTTTGTTTTATGTACCTTTCTTCCTGTACATGAGTTTTTAACTCACAGTCATGTATATACGCGGATTTCTCTGCTATTTCCACGTACACACGCGGGTTTACTGCGAACAGTTGTGTATGTCCTTAGTTTTTCCTTTTAGAGGAAGTTGAATGGTTGCTGGGTGAATTTTGATGATTGCTGAGTCTCCTTTGATACTGCCTGAGTCTGTATACACCTCTGTTTCTGACCAGAGACGTTTTTTTTAAGGGTAAATTTCTTTTTTAAGAATGTTCTTGTCATTGCATTTTCGATTTTTTGTTTTGGGATTAGTGCATTAGACTTCTTTTACCTTAGTGCTTTGCTTGAGTGTTGCTTGAGTGTGCTTGCAGAGTCTGGGGGTTGTAGAATCATTCTTTTTCTTTTTATATCTCATTTTATTTCAAAAAATCCAAAAATATTTGCTTATCATCATGCATTGCATTTTGCATAGTACTTGCACTAGATTTGCTTTGGAGTATTAGTTAGGATTTCATATAGGAAAATTTGCATTTATCATTTGAAGAAAATTGTGCATTTCATGTAGTAGCATACCCTGTTTTCATGGACACAATGCATTTGCATTGATTGTTAGGTGTGCAATTTACTTCATGTTGTGTCATAACACCATTAGTTGCACGACCATATCCCTCTTTTGAGTAATAAAGCCAATTAAAATCAACGCTTGATTAAAATGAACTACACTATTTTATTTGATAGGGTTCACCAACAAGACTAGGTTTTAGGGTCTTGGAATAGTTCATTTTGAGTAAATTCTCCAAGACCACTAAACAACAACATGTATGTGTCTGTCCAGGTGAGTGTGTGAAACTCCTTGGTATAACCAGTGTTTCTCAGGATCCTCCTCTCAAAAGGGAGTTAAGCACAAGGAAGTGTTAGCGGTTATTGATTGGGATTACCCCTAGTCATAACTAAGTAGCACTGAAGATATTTCCAGGATTGTATTCGTATCTGGGGGCTCTTTCAAGAGTTTCGGGCTTTGCTACCCTGCCCATACGGTCAATCCTGCCCGTGACTGTCCGCCTGAGCATTGATTATATTGAGGTGACCTTAGTGGCCTTACCTAGGATATCGAGGGGGTACTTTGCAGGGGTTATTCTACAGGTGTCCCATCTAGGGGGTCAGACAGCACAGTCGTTTTACAAATTGAAGCTGAGGACCACAATAATTGGTTACATACCTCCGCTTGTTGTGTATGGGAGTCTCAAGCCTCTCCTAGGCGAGACATACCTGCTTCATTCAGGAGATCACTTATCCTACCCTTGATTGCTTGTATTTGGCTTTATATTTTATTAGTGATTGCTTTGTGCATGATAGCTTGCCTAGGGTTTGCGTAGATAGAGAGTCTTTTATATTTTTTGAGTCATTGTGGATTCGGGTGCGGCTCCTCGCCATTCTCGTCATTTAGCAGGACTTCCGCCTTCTACATCTCCTCCTATTTTGGGAGAGAGAAATAACAGTCCAGGAGGACTACTTCGCACATTGATTCACACACCATGGGAGACCAAATAGAAGGTATTCCTGAACCACCTTCTCCCATTCAGGTGGAATATTGGGAGTTTACTCCTACCTATGATCCTTCACCTGACTTGGCTGAGTTAGGTCCTGTGATTTCTGAGATAGGAACTGTTTATGATAGACCTACTCACTCTAGGGTTGATTCCCCATTGATGCGCCGCCGGTATGGAATGCCGGAGGATGAAGAGACTCATTTTTAACCCGTGAGAACTAGTTATGGTAGTTATGGTATGTCTTGTTTTCCCACACATGATTTGGCATTTCATGTCGAATCTGACTTAGAGCCTAACAATATGCCTGGGGGCACTCTCATTCCTTACCATGCGGAGAGGTTTGGGAGCACTAGTCACATTGCACCTTCCATCCCGGTGGTGGAAGTTACATCACATATTCCTCCTAGGTCTAGGGTTAGTGATCCCATTAGGATACCAAATCCAAGACGAGTGACTATAGGGAATAGTACGTATTTAATTACATATATCCCTTCATCCTCTATCCCTAGTTCTTCGAATGTTCACCCTCCACCTCATTCACGTGGTCTTTCAGGACGAAACGTTGCTACGAGTTATGTCCGTACTGCGGTTACTAGACCGGTTGTTAGTTTTTCAACATTTAAGCTAGTATTATAACAAGATCTTTTCACTGAGAGAATAACAAGCACAGCATTCACATAAGCACATCACAAGAGACAAGA
>LPNX010073312.1:948087-996964 GCA_001517045.1 Pseudotsuga menziesii | reverse complement strand
ACAGATGTGTTGATCCCGTAATTCCAATAGGAAGGATTGTCTGAGTTCCACATCTGTGTTGATCTCGTAATTCCGAAAGGAAGGATCATTGAATTGATCCTGTAATTCCAATAGGAAGGATTGTCTGAGTTCCACAGATGTGTTGATCTTGTAATTCCAATAGGAAGGATTGTCTGAGTTCCAAAAATGTGTTGATCCTGTAATTCCGAAAGGAAGGATCGTTAGTAACTCCGTAAAGACCTAAATCCTATAATTCTGAAAGGAAGGATTGTTAGTAACTCTGTAAAGACCTAAATCTTGTAATTCCGAAAGGAAGGATCATTGGTAACTCCATAAAGACCTAAATCCCGTAATTCCCAAAGGAAGGATCATGTTGATGTTTTGATGATGTTGATGTCTTGATGATAATGATGTTTTCATGATGATGATGTTTTTATGATGATGATGATGTACTAATCAAAATATCAGAGTATGATGATGATTACGATGTACTGATCGATAGATCAGAGCATGATGATGATGATGTACTGATCAAAAAGATCATAGCATGATGATGATGTACTAATCGAAAGATCAGAGTATGATGATGATGACGTACTGATCAAATGATAAGTATGTGATGATCACAACATACTGATCAAAAGATCAGAATATGATGATGATGATGTTGTTCAAGAATTGAAGTATGATTATGGTGCTGATCACGATGTTACCGATCAGGTTGCTGATTGAAAGAACAAAATGCTGAAGAAGTTGTTGCTGATTGAAACATCAAAGTACCGAAGATGTTGCTGATCGAAATGTTGAAGATGTTGTTGTTGATCGAAAGATCAAAGTGCTGAAGATGTTGCTGATCAAAATGCTGAAGATATTGTTGCTGATCGAAAGGTCAAAACGCTGAAGATATTGTTGATCGAAAGGTCAAAGTGTTGAAGATGTTGCTACTGATTGAAAGGTCTAGGTGCTGAAGATGTTGTTGTTCGAAAGGTCAAAGTGCTGAAGATGTTTCCAAAGATGTTGTTGAAGGTGTTGCTGATCAAAAAGTCAAAGTGCTGAAGATGTTGCTGATCAAAAGGTCAAAAGATGTTGATGCTGATCAAAGAGTTGTTGTTGTTGAAAATTGAAGACGAAGACTATATGATGTTGAAAAGCTTCCAATGATTTATAGATGTGTTACCCTGATGATGTTGATGATGTCCTCTCCTACTATTTGTTGTTGTTGTTGTAGAATACCCTTCTCGTTAAGGGGGAGTGTTGAAATATTGTAACTTCGAAGAATATTATATATGTATCTTTTTTGGTCCTCGATGGTCCTACCAGGAGAACCACTTGTATTATCTTGTACCCCGATGCTTCTAATCGGAAGAACTAATAAGATTCATGAGGTTGTCCCCTCTAATTGTAAAGGTGGGTCATTAGCACCCCAGTATGGTTACTTGAGCCTACATGTGTAACTCGAGACTACATGATTAACTCGAGCCTGCATGTCGGATGAGTTAATTGAAGTGAACGGATGAATATAAATAGAGGTGTAGCTCTCCTCATTTGAGATACACACACTCACTTGAGTAGCGCACTTGTGGAAGAGAGAAGTAGCTAGAGAAGGAGGAGGATCAAGTTTTTGATCTCCTTGTTGGTTTTATCTTTTACCTTTTGGGGGCATCTATTTTGAGGAAGCTTTTGCTGGGTTTTTCCCTTTAGGATTTTCCGAGGATAAATCTATGTTGTTCTTGTGATGCTATTTCTTTCAGTGATTCTGTTTATATACTTTTGTTATGAAAATGAAATGAAATACTGATGTCTTAGCTAAGCATATGAAAATTTAATAGGGTGCAAGCATGGTTTGTTCTCAATGCCTTGTTTCTGACTATCGGCACGGTTTGTAGTTCGACCACAGGGATGTTTTCATTTGTGTCCATGGCATCCAAATGCGCACGGATCATTGGAAACTTAGGGCAGTTCTGAGTTGGGTGGCCCTGTTGTTCACAGATGGTGTAAGGCGGGATCTATCGAGGTTCTGCAGTGGCTTTGGCATTATTTCCCCTAGCGCTTTTTAGGTGGGGTGGTGTTGTTGGTGTTGGGGCTGCAGACGGTGTTGTGGTTAGGGTTGGGGCTGCAGCTGCACTTGTTGTTTGGGTGCAGGGATGCTGGATGAGACCATGCACAAGTCCACAGTCTCATTTTGTGTCAGTGGTGGTGACACTAAGGGAAAATGAGTCGTCATGGTGGTATCGCCAAACAACCCAGGGCCCACATTCAACAATGGGGAGGCTGGTTTGTTGTCAACCATGGTGTTAATTGCAGGGACAACATTGGCGTGTGTGGTCGTCCCCTGTGGCTCAATGGTGGTGATGGTAGGGATAAAATTGGCGAGTGTCGTTAACCCTTGCAGATCATGATAAGTGAGTTGATCAACCACCACGATCTTCCCTTCATGGGGGGACATCATGAGAGGGAAGACAGTTGATGTAACTGCTCTCATGGCATACATATAAATTCTCCTAAGGAGAAGGTTATAGTCCAGTTGAGCATTGATGATCTCTATGTTGATCAGGACTGTCTTCTCGGCCAATGTGATGGGGACATGGGGAAGGATTCCTTGGGATTTAGTGGGATGGCCATCATAAGCCCACAGAGTTGTGGAGGATGGTTGAAAAATTGGTGATCCCAGTTTCTGCCAAACCAAGGTAGACATAACACATGTAGATGCCCCCTCATCTACTATGCACTGGTGCACAACCAAGTTCCAGATAGATACTGGTATTTGGAAGGCGATACTCGATGGCATGCGTGGTTCTCCATTCTCTATGTTGAACGTGATCAACTTGGAGTCGAAGGGGTCTACGGCCCCAAGGGCGGCTAGTAACGCTTTCCGCTATGTTGGGCATGTTTTGAGTACCTCCAGAGCGGACATGGCCGTTGGTGTTTGGACCAAATCATCAATGATGCTATAGCTAACTGTAGCTCTAGCCATGGCGTTATTGGCCACTCGGCGTTTGGGGGGGCGAGGGAAAGGGCGTAACTGAAGAGGTGCGTTGACCGATTTGGATGTAGATTCCACTGATGTGTCAGCGGCTTTGATGGTGGTACTGTACTGATTCCATCTAGTTTGTAAGTTGACCTCTTCAATCGTCATGGCTAGCAGATGGTGAACACATGTTTCAGCCGTGGGAGGTGCCCTCGAAGTGTTGGGATTGGGTTGGGGAGGGGGTACGGTTGCCACCAACCCTTGGACAGGTAGTGGGTTTTGAAGCACCATAGGAGGAGGTCCTTGTGGTTTTAGGTTGGGTTGGGTTTGATTTGCAGCATTGGCGGCCTGTTGAACCTCATTCTGAATGGCCTGCTTGGTGCAACCCATGAGGGGACACTTGAATGTGTAGTGCCCATAGACCTCACAGAGTGTGCACGGTTGGTTTGTGCGCAACAGGGCATTGCATCTAGGAGCATTTGGTCGTGGGGGGTTTTGGGCGGATTGGTTTGCTGTGGCATTGTTGGGAGGGTTTGGTTGTTGACCACCTCCCTGCGGTTGGTTATTGGCTTGGTTTCGGGGTCGATTATTTCTAGCTTGCCCTTGTTGATTGTTGGGGGCAGGCTGGTTGGGATGGTTTTGTTGTGCAAATACTTATCTGAATGGAGGGGGTGGAGCAGGGGCGGGGGCTTGAACCGCCTGCATTGGTGGTGCATAATAAATTTGGGTGGGCTGCGGTGCCACAAATGTGGGAATTTTCCCCGCGTACTGCTGTGTTGGCCATGGCAAGGCCTGATCCTGCTGCGGTGGCGCAGGTTGTGCATAGGAAGTTGTTGCTCCGGACTGGGACATCATTCTAGTGTACTCTCGAGTTTGGTTTTGGTAGGCAACACTAGCAGTGTTTCTTGGTTGTGGTGGAACTGTAGGTTGTATTGGACAATGCTGTGGCTGTTGGGAGACCTAGCCTATGATGTCGTCTGCAGCATGAGATGCCCCCGGTGCATCTTGGTAGGAGGTGTTTGGACGAGGGGTGTCTGGAATGACAATGTACAGATATCCAGACTAGGTGTAGATAAGGTCAAACTATTGGGATTTCAGTATGGCCTCCTCTTTGGATTGGGGACGTTCAGATGCGATGTCCTTTGCTATGGGCAGGAGCAAGGTCTTGAGGAACCAATCGAAGAAGATCCTGTCGTCAAGTTGGATTTTACATAAGCTGCGACGTCGCCGCCACTCATGGATGTGGTCGGTTATATGTGTCGCAGTGCTTTGGCAACAAGATAATAGGATCTCCACCCCTTCGTCATCTCTGACGGGGAGTTGGAAATACTATAGGAACATGAAAGCTAAGGAGTTGAAATATGGATATTTGGCCTACAGTAGCTCAATGTACCATTTGGTCGTGGCACCTGTAAGGGTGCATTGGAATAGCCTTAGCCTGATGGAATCATCTACGATGATGTTGGACGAGCACCATAGATGGAATTTCATAATATGGTTTTGGGGACATTCCCCTACCTTGCCTTCAAACTTGGGGATGTCTGATGGCAGCTTAGTTGGAATTGGAGGCCAAAAAGCTTGATGGTGAATGGGGTCGTTTGTCAATCGAGCCAAATTAGACAAGTTAAGACGAGCCCTGAAAGGTAGATTTGACCTCAGGTTGATGTGATATGGGGAAGGGATGGTGGTGGGTTTTGCAAGTGCATAATGTACCTGCATAACTAGGGGTATTGGTTGTGCCATTGTAGATGGGCCAATGCCCCCACTTGTGGTGGGAGGAACAGTGTGGGTGGAGGGGACAATGCCCCCATGTATGATAGTAGGGGAAATGTAAGTGGATTGTCCACTGCCCCCCTATGTGGCAAGAGGGGTAGTGTGTGTGGAAGGGCCACTACCCCCGTGTGTTGCAAGTGGGCCAGCTTGGCTAGTCACTATGGGTGGTGGCAGCTAATTGATGATAGTTTGCATGACTGTGCTTGGGCCACCTGCAGGGTTGTTGGTGACAGGTTGTGGGGTGGACATGGGTCCACTTGCTATGGTTATGCAAAAAAAGGGATCTAGATTTGCACCAGCCGTGGGGCTTGATGGTGCAGTATGGAGGTCTGGTTCAGACTGGTATGGGTCTGAATCTGAATCAGAGGCTGTGTGGCCTTCTGATGGTGTGGGAGATCACTGAGAATGGTTTCGATGGTGTAATTTTTTTGTCCTGAATGGTGGTGGTTTACCTCTTATGCGTGAGGAAGAGCGTGGGGGATCAATTGTGTTAGATGTTTATCAAACTGATGGGAATGATGTTTGGACCCCAATTTCAATGGCTTCCTATTGGCTGTAGGTGGTCACTTGGCCACCAAGACTACCAGAAGATAGTGCTTGGCTTTTTCCTCACGAGTGTTTCTACTCAATCGGTGGGGGTCGTTGCCCATTTTGCCTGGCAATTCCTCTCAGCAACTAGCTACTTTGGGGTTCCCGTGGTACTCCTCACAATGAGTTTTTAGGTTGAGCCCAAGTACTTCCCACGGTTGAAGCAATTAGGGACTTATGTCCTCAAAGACTGCAGATTTGTTTGAACTTAGTGTAAATTGATAAATTTTAAGGCTCTCTCAGCTTCATGAACTTAGTTGGGTTGATTACTTGGTATGGTGTATTTGTTTTTCTGTCTTTCTAGTATCAGGTGGCTACAAATGGTTTATGAATTCATCATATTGTGGCATAGTTCATATCATTGTTGTGCAAGCAATGAATAATCAGAAATTTGTAAACAAACACATTTTTAGCCTTGAATGTGACAGCCTAACTAGGTGACTACCTTACGCCTATATTCCTCTTAAACCAAGAGAAGGTGTTGGACTCTCAACACAATGGGACTAGGCCCATCCGTAGATCCACAGGTCACCTCCCAGATGCAAGGTTGGTCAATAGGGAGGACGCTTAGGGGATTCTCTACCCCCTCTACCTTCCAGGTCATCCGTTTTTAATGGTTTAGAACAATATTCAGTGAAGGTCCTAGGACTATACGAGCTATGCCCTTTTTCATATCCTAGAATACCCCAAAGGGTGATGACTGGGTATAGGAGGAAGGGTAAGCAAGACTTAATTTTAAGTCAATTTTAGTTAGGCTATGTTGATTAAGCAATTAAAATTTGTATTGAATTTACACTTTGTTTGTTGATGCAATTACAGTAAACTGAAACAGAAACAAAAATTGAACTACTGTGCTGGACAGAGGCAGCTGAGCCTTAC
Organism: Pseudotsuga menziesii; assembly: GCA_001517045.1. NCBI lineage: Eukaryota > Viridiplantae > Streptophyta > Pinopsida > Pinales > Pinaceae > Pseudotsuga > Pseudotsuga menziesii. Next base: position 990,756 of record LPNX010073312.1, on the reverse strand, counting down.
TGATAGTCCCTATTAAACTGAAAATTAAGTACTGATTGACAAACTGCACGTTTCGGGTCAATTTCAACGAGGGGGTCACGAAATTTCTCCAGAAATGGGCAAGGGGGTCGCACAGATTTCACAGACAGAAGCGGTCTGCCTATCTGAGTGAAGTCACACCTTTCAGGGGGAAAAGAGTGACCTGGCGTGCCTATGAGGCCTAAAAGAGCAACCTCATCCCCTGTTCAGGCCCGATAATTGCGACCTACCCCAGATTTTGGATTTTTCTAATCCTGAGTCAGATCCAGCCGACAGTAACCTGTATTGTGGCCAAACTGACTTGGATTTGCCTTGCAGAGGCTTCGGCAACAATAAAAACTGGAAATAAACTAGATCTAAGCTAGATTTGACAAGAAATTTCTAAAACTAGGGCATAAACTGAAAAGACTTGAAATTTGAAAAAACTGAACTAGGGATCCTATGGGATTGACCTAGTATGGTCGCCAGTTCTATAGCAGGGATTTCTCCTTGCTACAGGGGCAGGAATGGATCCCTTCTGTCTATAGGACATAAGGGTAGGTTCTTGCGTGTGGAAAATGTAGTAAAGAAAACATAATGGACAGAAAGCAAAGAACAAGAAAGAATGGTCGTGAGCCCCTCTACAAACAAGGTTAGGGCTTCGCCTTAGCTACCTACAAACAACTAATGAATAGAAATAAACCTACAAAACATGTTAATAAACAAACCTTCAAACAAACATGGGTCAGAAATCAACTAAACTACTAAAGAAAAATGCATAAACAAAACAAGATTATACCTCTCCTTTGGTGAAATGGGCCACCATGCCCTCGTTGGAAGGAAGCACTTCTCTATCTCACTTAGAAATGGAGGAGTAGTTATGGCTTAATGGGGAATGTGAGTGGAAGAGAGGGGGATGTGGGTGGCTTGAGAGGAAAAGAGGTCTCAAGGCATCCATGGGCAGCATAACAATATGCAAGAGAGAAGTGTTTGAGAGTGACCCCCCACCCTCCTTTTATAGCTTTCTTTTGGAGTTTTAGGGTTTTAAGCCCTTGGTCCGGGCTTTAGCCCCTTTGTTTTGGGATTTTATCCCCTTCCACCCTAACTTTAGCTCCTTTTATGGTTTTATGCTCCTTTGAGGGGTTTTAGCCCCTTTTTGGAGGCTTTAGCCCCTGGGAAAGTTAGTTAGGCTCCTTTTTGGGGTTTTTAAGCCCTTTTCTTCATTCTTAAGCCTTTTTGAGGGTGTGGGGTTCTAATGGGGTGTTACAAAGGTTGTGTATGGGTGTCCTTGGGTGGTGTAGGCCATATAGAGCTGATTGAGGGATTTTTTGGATTAACAGTGACGATTTCTAGGTGTCTATGGAGGTCGTTTTTTCCCACGTGAAGTCAATGAACATTTAGTGAAATCAATTTAGTCTCTTGGGGTTATTTTACCCACTTACCATTTATGATTTTGGATTCTAGGACATTTTGTCCATGCCCGGCACTGTAATTGTTATGGATGCATATTTTGGCTTTGGTCTGATCTAATTTGGGAGTGGAAAGAGGTTCTGAACTGGCTTGATAAACCTAGTGTGTGAAGGGACCTCACAGACATATCTAGGATGTTGGTTTTTTTCTTTGCAAACCCTGAATAGCACTGGAAGGGAAGGCATAAACCGAGGGACTATGTAGTAGAGAAGGGGATGCTTCCTTGTGTTGGGTTGGTAGATGTTTATAATCCAGGATATATTTGGTGCAGGTGCCCATAGTGATCCAAATTTCAAGGGGAATATCATCTAAATTCAGATGTATGAGTCATAAAAACATTTAATGAGAGGCCACATGCTCTTAGTGATCATAAAAGCATTAAACGAAGAGGCCACCCTCTCTCATCCATGGTCATTGACAACTCATGGTTTTGTTTCATGTTATGGCTTCAAGGCACATTGTACCTCTCTTATCCATGGTATTTCATAACCCATGGTTTTGACCCATGGTATTTCCCCAAGGCACATTGTAATAATGTTATAAAAAGGCTCTATGCCTTCCCAATAAGGCATGGAAGGATTTTTGGCATCCTACATTTATCTTATTTTATTCATCTATTGAGTTATTGGTGCTGAGTATCTTTCTGAGTATGGTTTGAGAGGTGAGGCTCAAAGAACCCTCTTTGAGCCTCATCCCTCCATGTCACATATTTACTCTATGTTTCTCTATGTTATTTTATGCATCAAATGTTAACAATTTTATAGCTTTAATTCCCTCCTCTCTTGGCATCCAAGCCTTTCAGATCTCAGCCCCCAAGATCCGGATCAGTGGTATCAGAGCAGGTACGCTCTCCATGGGAATGAGGGTTTGAGCATAGTTCGGGTTCAAAGATCTGCAAAGATTTTCAACCTCCTTTTGGCACACTCAGAGTCCATTGCTGGGCCATACACTGTAAGAATCATAGTTGTTCCTTAGGCAATACAAGATATCTAAGCTTTAAGAGGAAGTTCCATGATCTCTACAACATCTAATTTTGTTCTACAAACCCTTGGCATCCTTTGTGGTCCTCTACAAAATTCAAACAGATGATGCAAATTGCACAAAGAGTTTTAGAGGCTCTTCCATATCTCATTGGAAATTAATTTCTATCATCTAAAATGGGTATTTTTTGGTTTCTCATTTACCTTCTTGGTTTGTGAGATATGCTTGTTTGAAGCAACCTATGTTTGTACACAGTGTGACCTCACATACCGCAACTTAAAACAAGTACCACAAACTCCAAAAAACATATCAGAGGCTCTACCATATCTCATTGGAAATGTATTTTCATTAGCTAAAATGGGTATCTCACAGTTTTTCATTTGGATCTCTGGTTTGAGAGATATCATTGATTGAAGCAACATGTGTCTGGAAAACCAGTGCAAGCGCATCCCTTGAGCTTCGAAAACCATTTTCTCATTCCTTGGGCCACCACAGAGAGAGTATGTTATATGGATGAAAATGTCTCTTCAATATCTCAAATGGGTCTTCAACAAAATTCAATTTCATCACCTGCATCAAAATATATGAATGGATTTGCAATGAGACATCAACTTCACCAAAGACCATTTTTTTTTACTTTATGAAATCCTATTATAATCATGGTTATGGGTTAACCACACAAAACCCATGGTTATGGGTCAACCACATAAAACCCAAGATTATGGTTAGGGGTCAACCACACAAAACCCACAGTTATGGTTATGGGTCAACCACACAAAACCCACAGTTATAGTTATGGGTCAACCACACAAAACCCATGGTTAAGGGTCAACCACACAAAACCCACAGTTATGGTTATGGGTCAACCACACAAAACCCACAGTTATGGTTATGGGTCAATCACACAAAACCCACGGTTATGGGTTAACCACAGAAAACCCTTCTCTTCATTGGCAATTGACACATTGTAATCATGGGTCTCTTTTTAGTATGAAATGATGGGGACCATCATTTTCTAAGGGGGGAAGAATGATTCGAATTTCAGGGGGAATATGGTCTAAATTTGGATGTATGAGTCATAAAAACATTTAATGAGAGACCACATGCTCTCAGTCATCATAAAAGCATTAAACAAAGAGGCCACCCTCTCTCATCCATAGTCATTGACAACTCATGGTTTTGTTTCATGGTATGGCTTCAAGGCACATTGTACCTCTCTCATCCATGGTATTTCACAACCCATGGTTTTGACCCATGGTATTACCCCAAGGCACATTGTAATAATGTTATAAAAAGGATCTATGCCTTCTCAATAAGGCATGGAAGGATTTCTGGCATCCTACATTTATCTTATTTTATTCAGTTGTTGATTTATTGGTGCTGAGTATATTTCTGAGTATGGTTTGAGAGGAAGGTGCCTCTAGCATTGTTTAGACCGAAGGGCATTTTTCAATATGCAAATGTGCCCCACGAGGTTGTAAATGCAGTTTTGTAATGATCTTCTTTCCGGATGTGAATTTGGTTATATCCCAAAAATCCGTCCATCAAGGAAAATACCTCATGTCCGGTGCACGCATCGATATCTAATCGATGAAGGGTGTTGGGAAGTTGTCTTTGGGACACGCCTAATTCAGATCGTGGAAGTATGTGCAAACGTGGATGGTACCCTATTTTTTATTCACAGGAACGGGATTTGAAACCCATGTGGTGTAAGCAATAGGGTAAATGAAGCCGACTATGCGCAACTTCTCAATTTCAGCTTTGACCGCGACAGCTTTAGAGGGATGGATTGGTCGTTTCTTTTGGCGCATAAGGACCACATCAGGCCATGTGTCGATTTGGTGCTCAACAATGGATGGATCCAACTCGGGCATTTCGGTGTAGGACCAAGCGAAGATGTCACGGAATTCTTGGAAGAGCGCTTTGTAGGAAGTGACTTCTTTTGAGGAGCGGGATGCCCCCAACATGATTTCCTCAACAATATCAGGCTTGGTTGAGATGTTGATTAATGGTTGGTGAATTTTTGGCCATGTTCCCTTCTTCGGAGGCATCAGGTGTCGGAATGGTATTTTTGAACCAGTCAACTTTCCCATGAATGAAATCCTTTGTTTCAACGAAAAACTAGTCAGACTGCGAGACAAGTTCTCTGGGGAGGAAGAATGAGTGGTGGTGCATGTCGTCCCAAGGGTATTCCGGAGCGGTTAAGGCTTCAATTATCTCCTCATCATTGCGAAAGCAATGGTGAGACAGATCAGATGGACCGTCGGTGATTGTGTAGATAAGAGGGTCTGTCAAACTGGACATCATGTAAATGGACATGGTGTCTGAAGAAGGAGGTGGGGGTGGACTTCTTCGAGCAGAGTGATCTCAGATTCAAGGGCATGTTGTCGAAGGTTAGCTAGGGCCGTTCAAAACTCAGACAAGTCCTGGACATGGTGAGAATAGTGTCCATACAATCTGTAAAGGCCGCAAGCATGGTTCGTTCTCAACGACTTATTTTTCACTATTGGACCACCCCGAAGTTCAACCACGGGGATGTTTTCTGTTGTATCCATGGCATCCAAATGTGCACGGATCATGGAAATCTCAAGGAAGTTTTTAGTTGAATGTCCCTATTCATCACACACGCTAGAAGGCAGGATCTGCTAATGTTCATTTGTTGCTTTCGCATTTTTGTCCCTGGCCCTTTTTGGGTGGAGCGGTGTAGGTGCGGGTGCAGTGGATGGTTTTTGCACCGAGGGTGGCTAGTGAGGCCTTTCCCTACGTTAGGAAAGTTTTAAGTACCTCAAGAGAGGACATGGCCATAGGTGTTTGGTCCAAGTCATCCACGATGTTGGAGCTCACTGTAGCTCTAGACGTGCCATTGTTGGCAACCCGTTGTATGGGGGGGCATGGGGGAAAAGGGGGTAAGTGAAGAGGTGTATTGGTTGTTTTGGATGTGGATTTCGCTAATGGGTCAGCAGGTTTGGTGTTGGATCCATACTGATTTTTCCTGGTCTATGAATTTAGCTCTTTGGTTGTCAAGGCTAGCAGGTGGTGAACACCTGTTTCTGTTATCAGAGGTGCATCCGGGGCGGTGGGATTGGATTGGGGAACATGTGCGGTTGCTACTAGTCCTTGGACTAGTAATGGGTTTTGAAGCACCATAGGTGGAGGGCCTGGTGGTGCCGGATTGGGTTGAGTTGGGGCTACCGTATTGGTAGCATGGTGAATTTCATTCTTAATGGCCTGCTTAGTGTGACCAATGAAGGGGCATTCATGTGTATAGTTCCTGTAGACCTCGCATAGTTTGCACGATTGATTTGTGTGTAACAGAGCGTTGTGTCTAGGTGGTTTTGGTTTCTAGGGGTTTTGAGCTAGTCGGTTTGCCCTGATGTTGTTGGGAGGATTTGGTTGTTGACCGCCTCCTTGTGGTTGATTGTTTCCTTGATTCCTAGATTGCTTGTTTCTATCTTGCCCTGTTGGTTATTGGGGGCTGGTTGGTTGGGATGGTTTTGTTGTGAAAACACTTGTCCCAAAGGTGCTGGAAGAGCTGGGGCAAGGGCTTGAGTGGCTTGCAATGGTGGTGCATAGTAGACTTGGGGGGATGGGGGTGCCACAAATGTGGACATTTGTTCCGCATATTGTTGTGCCGATTAAGTAGGTGCATGGGTTTTCTGCTGCGGCACAAGTTGTGCATAGGAGGTTGTAGCTCCAGATTGATACATCATTCTTGCATAGTCAGGAGCTTGGTTTGGGTAGGCAACACTAGGTGTGTTGCTTGGTTGTAGTGGCATCGTAGGTGGTGCCATGTGGTGTTGTGATTGATGGGAAACAGAGCCTATGATGCCATCTACAGCATGCGATGTCCCCAATAAGAGGTGCCTACATGAGGAGCATTTGGGATGATGGTGTAGAGGTATCCAGACTGCCCGTAAAAGAGGTCAAACTGTTGGGCCTTCAAGATGGCCTCTTCCTCTGTTTGCTGCCACATCCTTAGCTATAGGTGGCAGCAATGTTTCCAAGAACCAGTCAAGGAAGATCCTATCATCAAGCTTGATCTTGCACAAGCTACGATGTCACCTCCACTCATGGATGTGGTCGGTGATGTGGGTCACAGTGTATTGGTGGCAAGATAGCAAGATTTCCACCCCTTCATCATATCTGATGGGGAGTTGGAAGTACTACAAGAACATAAAGGCCAAGGAGTTGAAGTCTGGGTACTTGTCTTGTGGTAGCTCAATGTACCACTTGGCTGCAGCCCTTGTGAGAGTGCGTTGGAAAATTCTGAGTCTGATCGAGTAATCTACAATGTTGTTTAATGAGCACCTTAGATGAAATGTCATGATATGATTTTGGGGGAACTCCCCTACCTTCCCTCCAAACTTAGGGATTTCTGAGGGGAGCTTGGTTGGCATGGGAGGCCAAAAAGCTTGATGATAGATAGGGTCATTGGTTGACTTGGCCAAGTCAGGCAAGTTAAGGCATGCCATGAAAGGGAAGTTTGACCCAAGGTTAATATGGGAAGGACCGACAACGGTCATGGGGTTTGCAGGAACATGATGTCCCTGAACGACTGGGGGCACCTATGGCAAAGTTGTGGATGGGCCACTACCCCCAGGTATGGAAAGTGGGACAATGTGAGCGGAAGGGCCACTGCCCCTAGGTATGACAGGTGGGACAGTTTGAGCGAAAGGGCCACTATCCCTAGGTATGACAAGTGGGACAGTTTGACTAGTAGGTATAGGTGGAGGCAGCTAGGTTAGGACAATCTACATAGCAATACTAGGACCGACTGCAAGGGTGTTGGTGGTGGTGTGAGGTATGGACATGGGTCCATTACCAATCACCAATCTAGAAAGTGGATTTGGGTTTACACCAGCCATGGGGCTAGATGGCGTAGTGTGTAAGTCTAGCTCAAATTGATATGAGTCTGAGTCTGAGTCAAAGGTTGTATGGCCTTTTGACGATGTAGAGGGTCATTAAGAACGGTCTCAATGGTGTTGGTTCAAGGACCTGAACTGTGGCGGATCACCTCTTAGGTCTGAAGAAGAGTGTGGGGGATCAATTGTGTCTGATTGGTGGATCAAATGGTGTAATTTGGTAGTGACGTTATGGACCTCGATTTCAGTGGCTTCTTATTAGCTTTCAAGTGGTCATTCGGCCACCAATACTGCCAAGAGACAATGCTTGGCTTTTTCCTCATAGGACATCTAGTCAATCGGTAGGGGTTGTTTCCCATTTCGCTTGGCAATTCCTCTTAGAGGCCAGCTACTTTGGGGTTCCTGTGGTACTCCTCACAATGAGTTTCAAGGATGATCCCAAGTACTTCCCATGGTTAAGGTTTTGAATTAATCTAAATTGACAGGTTTTAATGGTTGGCACGGCGTCATGAACTGATTTTGGTTAGCTTATTTGGTGTGGTTGTGTGCATGTTTAGTGTATGAAATATTGTTCATTGTTAAATTATTTTATGTCATTAGTTTGGTGACTTCGCAGGCGTTTCTAGTTTGTTATAGAGATTACAGAATGGGCAACCTATTATGAAACCAATGAACTTTTGAAACATAAAACTTGAAACATGCAAATAATGAACATGAACTATTGCAGACCTGTTAGGTGACTACCTTACACCTGTATTCCTCTTCGACCAGGAAAGAGTTCTGGGCTCTCAACACAGTGGGACTAAGGCCACCCGTAGATCCTCAGGTCACTCTCTAAGTGCAAGGTCGGTCAACAAGACACAAACGCCGTGAGTCCCCTTGAGTGTACCACCCCCTCTACATTCCAAGTCACCCATTTTTAGTGGTCTCAAGCAATAACAAGTATAAGTGCCTACTACTATATGAGCTTGACCCTTCGTCATATCCTAGAATACCTCGGAGGGTGATGACTAGGTAGAGGAGGAAGGGCTTTGGCAAGAGGTTAATTTCCAATTATTTAAGTGAAAAACTGAAAATTAAATTATAGTCTTTGAGCTAAGTCCTACAGCATATTCATATTCATTAACATCTAACCAGATCTATCATTAATTTACAAAAATTGTTTGCAGAAAGAAATAGGCTTTTGGACAATGGCGGCAGGGCCGCACTAACACTTCGAACAATAAAAAACTGAATCCTAAGAGACAGGTCGCCCTTTTTGAGGAAAATGTAGCGAGGGGGTCACTGGTTTTTTTACAAAAACAGGTGAGGGGTCACCCAGAAACCGAAAACAGGCGCGATCGGGCTCTTGAGAATGAAGTCGCTCCTTTCGGGGAAAAATGAGCGACTGGGTCGCTCCTTTCAGCCCGATAGGAGGGATCTGGCTTGTAAAGTGAAAAAAATTAAAAACTAAGCTGGGAACGGTCGGCAGTAACTTGTACTGTGGCTGAACATGCTTGGGTCAACCTTAAGGGGGCTAGACTTGAAATGTAAATGATAAAAACAAAGATCTAAACTAGAAATCAATAGAAATCTACACTAGGTTAACAAAAACTTGAAATAAACTGTAAAAACCTAGGGATCCTATGGGATTGACCCGGTATGGTCGCCAAACCGTAGTAAGGCTTTTTCCCTAGCTACGAGCAGAAACAACTACCTTCCGTCTATAGGATGGAAGGGTAGGGTCTCTGTGGATGGAAGAGAAACATGTAAGGAAGAGTTAGCTTTCAGCCATGGAAACCCTGCAATAAACTGTTAGAAAAATAAACTTGCAACTAGTCATCAATGGAGAACCTGCACCACACTATTAGTAATAAACTACCTGCATGTAAAAACAACCTACAAAGAAAAAAATAACATCATAAATTCATGGTATATCTTCTTGTTTTGACGAAATGGGCCACCATGCCCTAGCAGGAAGCTACCTCTCAATGAAATGGAGTTTTGGCTAATGGAACAAGGGATAAAATGGAGGAGAGGGGTGAATGGCTTGAGAGATGTGGGTCTCAAGGCACTCACGTGGGCAAAGTAATAGTGGGAAAAAAGGAATTTCTTGAGAGTGACCCCCACCCCTGTATTTATAGCTTTTTTCTGAGTTTTAGGGTTTTAAGCCCTTGGTCAAGGCTTTAGCCCATTTTCAGGGCTTTAAGCCCCTTTCGCCCATTTCTTAGCTCCTTTGGGGATTTTAAGCTCCTTTAAGGGGTTTTAGCCCCTTTTTGGAGGTTTTAGCCCCTATGAGAGCTATATTGGCTCTTTTATGGCTTTTTAAGCCCTTTTTTGGAGTTTTTGAGCCTTTACAAGGGTGTGGGGGTTAATGAGGGTAGTGAAATAGATGTCTTTGTGTGGTGTAGGTCATGTAGAGCTAATCGGGTAATTTTTTGGGTTAACAATAGGTATGAGGGATATAAATTCGAAGAATATGGACTTCTTACTTATAAGAATAGTATCTATGTTCCAAATGTAGCAGATATGAGGAGAGTTGTTATGGATGAGATCCATCAAGATTCATATTTTGGTCGCCTAGGATATTAGAAGATAATTGCTACAGCCAGAAAGCAATACTTTTGGCCAGGAATGAAAAAGGACATGGCTGAATATATTTCAAGGTGCATGAAATGTCAGGGTGAACCGAGATTTCATAGATGGGGATCATGTTTACCTCAGAGTGAGGGAAAAGAAGAGTTCCTTGAAGCTTGGAAGTTGTGCCAAGTTGTCACCTAGATATTGTGGGCTGCTTGAAGTGCTTGAAAGAATAGGGCCAGTTGCATATAGACTTGCGTTACCTACTAGCACTAGAGCTCATAATGTTTTTCATGTTTCTTTGCTTAAGAAATATGTACATGATCCTGACCATGTGATAAATTGGGATGTGATTCAAGTGGAAACCGAGGGAGAGTTCCAAATCGAGCCAATGCGCATCCTCGACAGGAAGGTCACAATGCTCCGAAACCAAGCCATAGGGTAGGTACAAGTGCAATGGGATCGCTACAGTCCTGAAGAGGCTACGTGGGAGCTGGAGGATGCCATGTGATTGGCACGTCCATTTTTGTTCAATTATGTGGAGCACTGAGGCGGTGCCAGTGTAGCTTTTTGTTCAATTTTGCAAAGCATCAAGGACAATACTGTTGAAGGGGGAGGGGAATGTAACACCCCGGTTTTGACCCCGTTTGCATTAAAAATTTATATGATGTATATATTGTAATTAATCATGGTGTGGAGCTAAAGGCAAAATTCCCACCATCGATTTAACATTTTATGTTTCGACAATTAAAATCGTTGTCGATGGTAATTTGTGCTAGCTGGCACATTATAATTTTGACATCATGTAAATATGCAATTTAATTAAAAACCCACAACCAGCTATGTCAATGCAACAAATAATGAGATAGGGGCATGATTTCCTAAGGATAAGGGGGGGGTATTTAACCTTTGGGGCCAATGGGGAAAAGCCAAATGTTAATGAAAGAACCCATCAAACTGTCAACTAACTTTCTTGTCTCATTCACCCAATCATTTATTACTGCCAGAAATTGGTTGAAGTAGTTATTGCATGGGAATGGGAAGATTATGGGCAAAGAAATTTGAATTTGAGGAAAACCCATTTTTTACTTTTGGGGCAAGTTAACACCCAAAATGCATGCCCATTTGGTCATACACCCACATTTTTCATCTCCTCATGTAGTGGAAGATTGGAAGTTGTTTTAACTTCATGGTTTTTCCTGCTATGTGTTCTCCCTCACGTTGGGGGCTCGTGGGCGTTTTATCATCATCATTCATCCACATTGTGGTTCTCTCAAGTGGTTGGGATTTTCTTGTGTGTGACATTCACGATTTTGGAGCTCCTGGGCACTTCACTCACGTTTTTGGAGCTGTTGTGCCTTCACCATCCATGTTTTTACAGTTTCCCTCATTTTCCCCATGATTGGGAAGTCAGTTTTGCAAAGCTCAATGGTTGGGCTCTTGGATTGATGTTTTTGCTGTTGTTTCCCATGCTAGGAATCTGTTTTTGTAATGCCCAACAAATTGGAGAAGAGGCCACGATTTCTGGGTGTCTGTGGAGGTCATTTTTTCCCACGTGAAGTCAATGAACATTTGGTGAAATCGATTTTGGCTCCTGGGGCTGTTTTACCTACTTACCATTTCTAATTTTGGCTTCCAGGACGTTTTGTCCATGCCCGACACTGTAATTGTTGTGTATGAATCTTTTGGCTTTGGTCTGATCTACTTTGGGAGTGGAAAGAGGTTCTGAACTGGCTTGATAAACCTAGTGTGTGAAGGGACCTCACAAATAGATTTAGGGGGTTGGTTTTCTTTTTTGCACACCCTGAATAATACTAGAAGGGAAGGCATAAACCGAGGGACTGTGTAGAAAAGAAGGGGATGCTTCCTTGTTTTGGGTGGGTAGATGTTTAGAATCCAAGCTAGATTTGGTGCAGTTGCACATATCTCTTTAGAGGAGCTCACTAGCTTAGTAGTAGTGGAATTCTTCGATCAAAGTGATCTCAGATTCAAGGGCATGTTGTCGAAGGTTGGCTAGGGCCATTCGAAACTTGGACAAATCCTGGCAGTGGTGAGAATAGTGTCCATACAATCCGTAAAGGGCGCAAGCATGGTTCGTTCTCAACGAATTATTTTTCACTATTGGCCCACTTGGGAGTTCAACCACGGGGATGTTTTCTGTTGTATCCATGGCATCCAAATGTGCATGGATCATGGGAATCTCAGGGAATTTTTGAGTTGCGTGGCCCTATTCATCACACACATCAGAACATAGGATCTGCTAGGGCCATTACTGACTTACTCACAATACCAGACGGTGGAAAAGGAAGGGAATCGTATGGATTGGGAGGGAGCCCCAGTAGTTCCCTGGCGAGTGTGCTTGGGATTTGTATTGTGGCTATAGCTACGGATGATGTTGTGGCTACTGTTGGGGCTGTAGCTGCGGATGATGTTGCGGCTGCGATTGATGTTTAGGTGTAGTAGTGCTAGATGAGAACATGCACAAATCTGCAGTCTCATTTGGTGTCAGCGGTGGTGACATTAAGGGGAAGGAGGTTGTCATGGGGGTGTCAGAAAAAAACCTAGGGACCACATTCAATAATGGGGAGGTGGGCATGTCGTCAACAATGGTATTGACTGTAGGGATAACATTGGCTTGTTCTATTAGCCCTTATGGATCGTGATGAGTTAATTGGTCAATCATCACGATTTTCCCGTCATGAGGGAACAACATGAGACAAAAAATAGTTGATGCTACAGCTCTCATGGCATACATATAACTTCTTCCGAGGAGAAGGTTATAGTCCAACTGAGCATTGAAAACCCCTATGTCAATCAGTACTATTTTCCCTGCTAATGTAATGGGGACATGCGAAAGGATACCTTGGGCTTTAGTGGGATGGCCATCATAAGCTCATAGAGTAGTAGTGGATGGTTGCAAAATTGGGGACCCAAGTTTATGCCAGACTAAGGTTGAAATGACACATGTGGATGCCCCCTCGTCGACAAAGCACTGGTGCACGACCGAATTCTGAATGGATACTAGGATTTTGAAGGCAATGGTTGATGGCATCCGGGGTCCGAGGCTCTCTGTTGTATAAGTCGAACATGATCAACTGGGATTCAGAGGGGTCTATAGCACCGAGGGTGGCTAGTGAGGCCTTTCGCTGCATTAGGAAAGTTTTAATTACCTCAAGAGCGGACATGGCCATAGGTGTTTGGGCCAAGTCATCCATGATGTTGGATCTCACTGCAAGTCTAGACGTGTCATTGTTGGCAACCTGTTGTATGGGGGGGCATGGGGGAAAAGGGGGTAAGTGAAGAGGTGTATTGGTTGTTTTGGAAGTGGATTTCGCTAATGGGTCAGTGGGTTTGGTGTTGGCTCCGTACTGATTTCATCTGGTCTATGAATTGAGCTCTTTGGTTGTCAAGGCTAGCAGGTGGTGAACACCTGTTTTTATTGTCGGAGGTGCAGCTGGGGTGGTGGGATTGGGTTGGGGAATAGGTGCGGTTGCTACTAGTCCTTGGATTGGTAATGGGTTTTGAAGCACCACAAGTGGAGGTCCTGGTGGTGCCGAATTGGGTTGATTTGGGGCTACTGTATTGGTAGCATGGTGAATTTAATTCTTAATGGCCTGCTTAACATGACCAATGAAAGGGAAATCATGTGTATAGTTCCCATAGACCTCGCATAGTTTGCATGGTTTATTTGTGCATAATGGAGTGTTGCGTCTAGGTGGTTTTGGTTTCTGGGGATTTTGAGCTGTTCGGTTCGCCTCGATGTTGTTGGGAGGATTTGGTTGTTTACCGCCTCCTTGTGGTTGATTGTTTCCTTGATTCCTGGCTTGCTTGTTTCTGTCTTTCCCTGTTGGTTATTGGGGGCTAGTTGGTTGGGATGGTTTTATTATGCAAACACTTGTCCTAAAGGTGCTAGCAGAGTTGGGGCAGGGGCTTAAGTGGCTTGCACTGGTGGGGCATAGTAGACTTGGGGGGATAGGGGTGCTACAAATGTGGGCATCTATCCCGCATATTGTTGTGCCGACCAATTAGGTGCATGGGTTTGCTACTGTGGCACAGGTTGTGCATAGGAGGTTGTAGCTCCAGATTGATACATCATTCTTGCATAGTCAGGAGCTTGGTTTGGGTAGGCAACACTAGGTGTGTTTCTTAGTTGTAGTGGCATCGTAGGTGGTGTTGTGATTGATAGGCTCTATCTCCTTGTTGTGATTGATGGGAGATAGAGCCTATGATGCCATCTACAGCATGGGATGTCCCCGACACATCTTGGTAGCAGGTGCCTACACAAGGAGCATCTGGGATGATGGTGTAGAGGTATCTAGAATACGGGTAAAAGAGGTCAAACCATTGGGTGTTCAAGATGGCATCTTCCTCTGTTTGCTGCCACATCCTTGGCTATAGGTGGAAACAATGTTTTCAAGAACCAGTCAAGCAAGATCCTATCATCAAGCTTGATCTTGCACAAGTTGCAATGTTGCCTCCACTCATGGATGTGGTCGGTGATGTGGGTCACAGTGTATTGGCGGTAACGGGTATCTATTCTTGATAGTCATCTTATTTAATTAGCGATAATCTATGCATAGTCATACCTCGCAAAATAATATGATGAAATGACAATTGAATACTTATCTTTATTCGTTTCATGGGTAGACTCCTTCTTGAGCCTTCAGCTTCGTCATCATTTCTTATCCAAATGTACCTCGCAAAATAATATCATGAAATGACAATTGAATACTTATCTTTATAAGTATTCAATTGTCATCGTATTTAATTAGCAATAATCTATGCATACCCGTTACCCCTTCATCATATATGACGGGGAGTTGGAAGTACTGCAGGAACATAAAGGCCAAGGAGTTGAAGTCTGGGTACTTGGCTTGTGGTAGCTCAATGTACTACTTGGTTGCAGCCCCTGTGAGAGTGCGTTGGAAAAGTCTGAGTCTGATCGAGTCATCTACAATGTTGTTTGATGAGCACCATAGATGAAATGTCATGATATGCTTTTGGGGGAACTCCCCTGCTTTCTCTCTAAACTTAGGGATGTCTGAGGGGAGCTTGGTTGGCATGGGAGGCCAAAAAGCTTGATGACAAATAGGGTCATTGGTTAACTTGGCCAAGTTAGGCAAGTTAAGGCATGCCATGAAAGGGAGGTTTGACCCAAGGTTAATATGGGAAGGACCGACAACGGTCATGGGGTTTGCAGGAACATGATGTCCCTGAACGATTGGGGGCACCTGTGGTAAATTTGTGGATGGGCCACTGCCCCTAGGTATGGCAAGTGGGACAATGTGAGTAGAAGGGCCACTGCCCCCAGGTATGATAGGTGGGACAGTTTGAGCAGAAGGGCCACTACCCCTAAGTATGACAAGTGGGACAGTTTGACTGGTAGGTACAGGTGGAGGCAGTTGGGTTAGGATAATCTGCATAGCAGTACTAGGACCAACTGTAGGGGTGTTGGTGGTGGTGTGAGGTATGGACATGGGTCCACTGCCAATCACCAATCCAGAAAGTGTATCTGGGTTTGCACCAGCCATGGGGCTAGATGGTGCAGTGTGTCAGTCTGGCTCAAATTGATATGAGTCTGATTTTGAGTCAAAGGCTGTATAGCCTTCTGACGATGTAGAGGGTCATCGAGAATGGTCTCGACGGTGTTGGTTCAAGGACTTGAACTGTGGTGGATCGCCTCTTAGGCGTGAAAAAGAGCGTGGGGGATTAATTGTGTCTGATTGGTGGATCAAATGGTGTAATCTGGTAGTGACGTTCTGGAACCCGGTTTCAGTGGCTTCCTATTGGATTTTAGGTGGTCACTCAACCACCAAGACTGCCAGGAGACAACACTTGGCTTTTTCCTCATAGGAGATCTAGTCAATCGGTAGGGGTCGTTTCCCGTTTCGCTTGGCAATTCCTCTCAGCGGCCAGCTACTTTGGTGTTCTCGTGGTACTCCTCACAATGAGTTTCAGGTATGATCCCAAGTACTCCCCACGGTTAAGGCAGTCAAGAACTTATGTCTTCAAAGACTGCAAGGTTTTGAATTAATGTAAATTGACAGGTTTTAATGGTTGGCTTAGCATCATGAACTGAGTTTGGTTAGCTTATTTGGTGTTGTTGTGTGCATGTTTAGTATATGAAAGATTGTTCATTGCTAAATTATTCTATGTCATTATTTTGGTGACTACAATTATGGTTTATGAATACTTCGCAGGTGTTTTTGGTTTGTTATAGAGATTACAAAATGGGCAACCTGTTATGAAACCAATAAAATTTTGAAACATAAAACTTGAAACATGCAAATAATGAACCTGAACTATTGCAGATCTGCTAAGTGACTACCTTACACCTGTATTCCTCTTCAAATAGGAAACAGTGCTAGGTTCTCAACATAGTGGGACTAAGCCCACTCGTAGATCCTTAGGTCACTCTCCGAGTGCAAGGTTAGTCAACAGGGAAGACACGAACTCCGTGAGGCCCCTTGAGTGTACCACCCCCTCTACATTCCAAGTCACCCATTTTTAGTGGTCTCAAGCAATAGCAAGTATAAGTGCCTATTACTATATGAGCTTAACCCTTCGTCGTATCCCAGAATACCTCGGAGGGTGATGACTAGGTAGAGGAGGAAGGGCTTTGGCAAGAGGTTAATTTCCAATTATTTAAGTGAAAAACTGAAAATTAAATTACAGTATTTGAGCTAAGTCCTACAACATATTCATATGCATTAACAACTAACCAAATCTATCATTAATTTACAAAAATTGTTTGCAGAAAGAAACAGGCTTCTGGACAATGGCAGCAAGGCCACACTGACACTTCGAACAACAAAAAACCGAATCCTGAGAGAGAGGTCACCCTTTTCGGGGAAAATGTAGCGAGGGGGTTGCTGGTTTTTTTTCAAAAACAGGTGAGGGGGTCACCCAAAAAGCAAAAACAGGAGCAATCGGGCTCTTGAGAATGAATTCGCTCCTTTCAGGGCTAAATGAGCGACTAGGTCGCTCCTTTCAGCTCGATAGGAGCGATCTGGCCTGTAAAGTGAAAAAATTTAAAAACTAAGCTGGGAACAATTGACAGTAACTTGTACTGTGGCCCAATAGGCTCAGGTCGGCCTTAAGGGGGCTCGACTTGCAATGTGAATGATAAAAACAAAGATCTAAACTAGAAATAAACAGAAATCTAAACTAGGTTAATAAAAACTTGAAATAAACTGTAAAAACCCAGGGATCCTGTGGGATTGACCCGGTATGGTCTCCAAACCATAGTAGGGCTTTTTCCCTAGCTACGAGCAGAAACAACTACCTTCCATCTATAGGATGGAAGGGTAGGGTCTCTATGGATGGAAGAGAAACCTATAAGGAAGGGTTAGCTTTGAGGCATGGAAACCCTGCAATAAACTGTTAGAAAAATAAACTTGCAATTAGTCATCAATGGAGAACCTGCAACACACTATTAGTAATAAACTACCTGCATGTAAAAACAACCTACAAAGCAAAAACTAACAACAAAAATTCACGGTATACCTTCTTGTTTTGATGAAATGGGCCACCATGCCCTAGCAGAAAGCTACCTCTCAATGAAATGGGGTTTTGGCTAATGGAACAAGGGAGAAAATGGAGGAGAGGGGTGAATGGCTTGAGAGATGTGGGTCTCAAGGCACTCACGCGGGCAAATTAATGGTAGGCAGAGAAAGAATGTCTTAAGAGTGACCCCCACCCCTGTATTTATAGTTTTTTTTTTGTTTTAGGGTTTTAAGCCCTTGGTCAAGGCTTTAGCCCATTTTCAGGGCTTTAAGCCCCTTTCGCCCATTTCTTAGCTCCTTTGGGGATTTTAAGCTCCTTTGAGGGGTTTTAGCCCCTTTTTGGAGGTTTTAGCCCCTATGAGAGCTATTTTGGCTCTTTTATGGCTTTTTAAGCCTTTTTTGGTGTTTTTGAGCCTTTACAAGGGTGTGGGGGTCAATGAGGGTAGTGAAATATATGTCTTTGTGTGGTGTAGGTCATGTAGAGCTAATCGGGTAATTTTTTGGGTTAACAAGAGGTATGAGGGATATAAATTCGAAGAAGATGGACTTATTACTTATAAGAATAGTATCTATGTTCCAAATGTAGCAGATATGAGGAGAGTTGTTATGGATGAGATCCATCAAGCTTCATATTTTGTTCACCTAGGATATTAGAAGATAATTGATACAGCTAGAAAGCAATACTTTTGGCCAGGAATGAAAAAGTACATGGCTGAATATATTTCAAGGTGCATGAAATGTCAGTAGGTGAAGGTTGAGCATCAACACCCAGCAGGTTTATTGCGGCCTTTTCCAGTTCCAGAATGGAAATGGGAAGTTATTTCCATGGATTTTATTACAGGATTGCCAATGACTTGGAGACAACATGATTCCATCATGGTTGTGGTGGACAAGTTGATAAAGGAATCCCATTTTATACCGGTTAAGTCTACGCATAAGACTGATGACATTGCAAAGATCTTCATGAAGGAGATTTTCAAATTGCATGGATTGCCTAAGGCAATAGTCTCTGACAGAGATGTCAAGTTCACTTCCAATTTTTGGAAGGGGTTGTTTGCAGATTTGGGTACAAATTTGAATTTCAACACTGCCTACCATCCTCAGACTGACGAGTAGACAGAGAAAGTTAATCAAGTGCTTGAAGACATGCTTCGCATGTATGTGATGGATAAACCAACCAAGTGGGAAGATTATCTACACTTGGTAGAATTTGCATATAACAATGGATAGCAAGCATCCTTGGGGATGAGTCCATATGAAGCTCTGTATGGTAGGAGGTGTAGAACACCAGTGACTTAGGATAATCCAATGAACAGGGTTGTTCTTGGTCCAGAATTGCTTAAGGAGATGGAGCAGGAGGTTGCAAAGATCAGGTAGAATCTAAAAGCAGCCCAAGATAGACATAAAAGCTATGTAGATAAGCATAGGGTGAACCGAGATTTAAGAGTTGGGGATCATGTTTACCTCAGAGTGAGGGCAAAGAAGAGTTCCTTGAAGCTTGAAAGTTGTGCCAATCTGTCACCTAGATATTGTGGGCCGCTTGAAGTGCTTGAAAGAATAGGGCCAGTTGCATATAGACTTGCATTACCTGCTAGCACTAGAGCTCATAATGTTTTTCATGTTTCTTTGCTTAAGAAATATGCACATGATCCTGACCATGTGATAAATTGGGATGTGATTCAAGTGGAAACCGAGGGAGAGTTCCAAATCGAGCCAATGCGCATCCTCGATAGGAAGGTCACAATGCTCTGAAACCAAGCCATAGGGCAGGTACAGGTGCAATGGGATCGCTACAGTCCTGAAGAGGCTACATGGGAGATGGAGGATGCCATGTGATTGGCACGTCCATTTTTGTTCAATTATGTGGAGCACTGAGGCAGTGCCAGTGTAGCATTTTGTTCAATTTTGCAAAGCATCGAGGACAGTGCTGTTGAAGGGGGAGGGGAATGTAACACCCCGGTTTTGACCCCGTTTGCATTAAAAATTTATATGATGTATATATTGTAATTAATCATGGTGTGGAGCTAAAGGCAAAATTCCCACCATCGATTTAACGTTTTATGTTTCGACAATTAAAATCATTACCGATGGTATTTCGTGCTAGCTGGCACATTATAATTTTGACATCATGTAAATATGCAATTTAATTAAAAACCCACAACCAGCTATGTCAATGCAACAAATAATGAGATAGGGGCATGATTTCCTAAGGATAGGGGGGGGGGTATTTAACCTTTGGGGCCAATGGGGAAAAGCCAAATGTCAATGAAAAAACCCATCAAACTGTCAACTACCTTTCTTGTCTCATTCACCCAATCATTTATTATTGCCAGAAATTGGTCGAAGTAGTTATTGCATGGGAATGGGAAGAGTATGGGCAAAGAAATTCAAATTTGAGGAAAACCCATTTTTGGGGAAAAACATTTTTGACTTTTGGGGTAAGTTAACACCCAAAATGCATGCCCATTTGGTCATACACCCACGTTCTTCATCTCCTCACGTAGTGGAAGCTTGGGAGTTGTTTTACCTTCACATTTTTGCCTTTTGTGTGTTCTCCTTCACGTTGGGGGCTCGTGGGCGTTTTCTCATCATCATTCATCCATGTTGGGGCTCTCTCAAGCGGTTGGGATTTTCCTGTGTGTGGCATTCATGATTTTGGAGCTCCTGGGCACTTCACTCACGTTTTTGGAGATGTTGTGCTTTCACCATCCATGTTTTTACAGTTTCCCTCATTTTCCCCATGACTGGGAAGTCAGTTTTGCAAAGCTCAATGGTTGGGCTCTTGGCTTGACGTTTTTGCTATTGTTTCCCACGCTGGGAATCCGTTTTTGTAATGCCCAGCGAATTGGAGAAGAGGCCACGATTTCTGGGTGTCTGTGGAGGCTGTTTTTTCCCACGTGAAATCAATGAACATTTGGTGAAATTGATTTTGGCTCTTGGGGCTGTTTTACCTACTTACCATTTCTGATTTTGGCTTCCAGGACATTTTGTCCATGCCCGTCACTGTAATTGTTGTGTATGCATCTTTTGGCTTTGGTCTGATCTAATTTGGGAGTGGAAAGAGGTTCTGAACTGGCTTGATAAACCTAGTGTGTGAAGGGACCTCATAGACAGATCTAGGGGGCTGGTTTTCATCTTTGCACACCCTGAATAATACTGGAAGGGAAGGAATAAACCGAGGGACTGTGTAGCAGAGAAGGGGATGCTTCCTTGTTTTGGGTGGGTAGATGTTTAGAAGCCAAGCTAGATTTGGTGCAGTTGCCCATATCTCTTTGGAGGAGCTCAGTAGCTTAGCAGTCAGCCTCTCCATCTCTTTTGCAGCTTGATAAACCCAATTGAGTTGGCTTGGCTGAATTTTGTGGTATCCTTAGCTATGTGTGAGCCTACTAGTGTTCCTTATTCCTTGTGGGAATCATGCCCAGCTCAAGGGTGGTAGTGCTGCTGAGAGATTGATGAGCACACTGGCCTATGGTTGGGTGGAACGTTGCAGCGACATAGCTGCTTGCAGAACGAACTTATTCATAAGATAAGTATCTTTGTGTTAATCTCTACATTGCATTTGTTTAATGAAAATGATGAACATGTGTATGCTTCTGTTGTATGTTAAATATTTATACATCTGCGCATGTATTAGTTCAATGCATTTCATTTTATCATGTGTATGTTCATGGGATTTAAATATCCCGTATTAGATAGGAGTATTAGCCGCATCCTCCATCCGATTAAAATGCAGGGACGTGACATAAAAGAGAATGCCACTAAAGTTGAAGAGGAGGCAACTAAAGTTAAAGATGTATTGGAAAGAGTAATACAACTAGAACTAGAACAAAAACCTATCTTTGAATAACTTAAAACACATGAAGCCTCACTTGGTTCTCTTGTATGACAACTATGGAAAAAGATACATTAAAACTAACTCTAGAAATAAAGATGCAACAAGAAAATTCCAAATTCACAAAATTTAAATTACATCTCTCTTTTTTTTTTTATGTTTTGTAAATCTTTGCTTTTGCAAGGAGAATATATAAAACTATATACAAACAATAATTTAAAGCTTTTTAAAAAATCAACATTAGACACTATTTAGGTTATTCTCACCATGTTGGTTTGAACCATCAATCCCTATTTTTTATTTTTTATTATTATAGGTTGTACGGTTAACCCTTTTTGTTAAAAAAAAACTTTAAAATATTTTTATATATTTCATCATTTTTTGAAAAAAAACTTTTAAATTTATATAGATATATTATACAATTATAATAAATGAAATATTTATCTTATTTTAAAAAATAATTAAAATTAATATCAACACTTTCTTTTAAACACAAATATATATAAACATTGTCAAATTAAAATAATAAATTAAAAAAAATAATTTGAAAAAATAAAAATATAAAATATAAATAAACCCATTATTTAAAATATAAAATATAAATAAACCCATTATTTAAATGAAATATTTATCTTATTTTAAAAAATAATTAAAATTAATATCAACACTTTCTTTTAAACACAAATATGCTAGTCAAAGGACTTCCATGATTACGGACAAATACATGAGAGGTAACCATTATAATAATTTGAAATAAAAACTGTTTTTAATATTAGTTTTGATAAATTATTATTTAGTTTTTAATAATCAAATTTGATGAAGTTAAGTCAAGCGGTTGAGTCTTAATACAAAAATCTTATAACACGCTTATATGCAAACTGTTATTAAAATTGCAAAATATATATTCTTCCCTTGATATCATTCTAAGTTGTTTATTAACAGTAGAGAATGATTTAATATTCTTTTATAATTATTTTAAAAATCTATTTTTTTAATTAAAAGTAAAATATAAAAAATATAATTCTTAAGTTTTTGAAACTAATTTAACTATAAAAATCTATTTTTTTAATTAAAAGTAAAATATAAAAAAATATAATTCTTAAGAAATATTAAATCAAAATAAGTTTTTGAAAACAGAGTCATGGCAAGAACGACTTTCACAATAACCAAGGTTGTTATAATTTTATTATTTTGAACAATAAATGACGGTGTCTAGTTTAAGGGCTCGAGTCTAAGGGCTCCAGTCCACGTAGCGTAAAAATCGAAGAGGTGTTGGAAAAAGGACCGGTAGGGTGTGGGAGAAGCGTGTCGGCGGGAATCGAAGGGTGAACCTGTAGAACAGTTGCGAATCGCGATGCTTCATTAAATCAAACGAATCGATGTCCTCCGTTGTATCTTTTTAGCAAAGGCGGTACCTATTGAAACGATTTTTGTCGGCTAAGGAACAAAAACAAGACTGTGAGTGTCTTTTCTCCGCAACAGGAAGTCTTGTTTCGGTCGGACTCTGGAATTGGTGAAAGGACTGTGTAAGAATCAACTTTCCGCGTCTGCGTTGGTGAAAATTTTCATCTTCTGATTTTTGCTTTGGAGTTTTTGGTAAATACTGCATTGCATTTCAATTTGGAAAAGCTGCGGAAAAGATATTGTCAAATGAGAAGAGTTTTTGCCCTTTGACGAAATTTCAAGTTTTTCTGCAAAGAAATTTAGCACAGTTTTGATTAGACCGGTGTCATTTGGTTCAAATGTGCACAGTGTGGTTGTTTTGTGAATTTTTACTTCAAGATTGAGTTTTTAGTTTTTTTTTAACAGAGGCAATATCGGTTTAAGTTTTACTATTTCCTCCGTTTTATTTGTCATATTTGTGTCAATACCGGAAATTTTAAACTATGCTCGGTCTTGTGTCAATACCGGAAAAAAATGAAGTAGGCTCGGTGAAGATCCATAAAATAATAAATCTGAATTTAAAAATGCATTTAGATTAAATGCTTTTAATTTTAGTATTGAACTAATCAAAGAAATGCAGCTCCAGATTCGTTCATGTATTCTTTACAGTTGCAAAATATCTAAGAAATATAAGCTAATGGAATTATAGCTTATAGTGCAGAAGTCGCTGGGTTAAATGTTAAAAGTCTAAAGAACATGAAATATTATCTGTTCAGTATGGGCAAACTGGTTTGAACGACCGAATTCAATTTTTAACTACGAAAAATATTAACTTATTATTTTGTAAAACTTGATTTCAGTCACAGAACACCAGATACTGAATGCAGAAATGCAGAATGGTACGGCAGTTCATGCGGAAGATAACGGACAGTCTTCCGTAACGGAGAAGGTGAAGAATGAAAATCCAACAATTCGAGTTCCCTCTCCTGCTTGGCTTCCTAAAGATTGGATAACAGTAATAAGATTCCGACAATCTGGCTCCTCGAAAGGGTTAAAGGATAAGGTATTTTTAGGATCTTATACGGTATAGGACTGTGGTGGTTTGTAAGAAAACCTAGGTCATAGTGGATAAATAAATGCTTCATTTTCATTTACAGCATTAAAATAATAATTTTTTCTTTGTGTTGCAGTATTATGACCATATCCCTACCGGCACTCGATGTCGTTCTAAACCAGAAGTCCTATCTTTCATAGCAACTGGGAAGAAGAAAATGCAAAATGTCAAAAGAATGAAACAACATTCTGATTCAGGTCGGTTGGATCTGTTTTTATCAATCTATAAAATATTCTTGTGTTTTCTGCAATTCTAAAGCATCTGTTTCTTAGTGTTTTGTGTGTGATAACAAAGAAAGGAATCATATCAAATGCCTCCCCATCTACGGATGTATCTACACTCTTTTAGGGTTCAAACATATCCAGAGGCCAGAGTTGAATCTTTATATTTCTGCTTATGCTTTTGCTTGATTGTATCTCATTTCTCTTGATATCCATTTATTTGATTGAATGATGCGCCTCTACTTGAAGGAGTTTAGCAGTGATCAAATTTGAAGGGCTGGTCTTAATTTTAGTTAAAAGGGCATATATTTATACCCTCTTTCGATGATGGAAAGCTTCTAAAATAATCATATTTCACTTGAAAATAATAAATTATAAATTAGTTACACACTTCATAAATTTACAAATGTTAAATTAGGTAGTAACAAATGCATATATGCATATAGTAACAAATGTGTGAAATTTATGAAATGTCATTACATAAAGAGGTTGTACTAGGTGCACTTTTACAGTTAAGAGAAAAATTGTGGACACTCCACATCATTGTTTTGAAGAAACCATACCTTGCTCATTCTAATCTTGTATGAAATCTCCATAATATTTTGAATTCCATCTTAAAATTGGTCATTTCTTGGTGATCGGTCTTAACGAGGTCCACTTTGACTAGAAATTGTACTTTCTCAGCTTGTTTTGTTTAATTTTGGTAAACATAGGTATTATCATTTGTTGGAACGACTGATTTTTCTGGTATTTATAATTTGAGTCATATATCATTGTATACCCTTCAAAGTCTCGAAATATGGAGGCCATTTAGAGGTTTGAGCTGAAGATATTTGAGGTTTAGAGAGAAAAATGGTGATGGTGTGTGAGTCCTGCCACAAAATTTGGTAGTAAAAAATGCACATATGCATGTAGTAACAAATGTGTAGTAGCAAATTAATTTTTAGTTGATCAATTGTATACAAGTATTGTTTGTTGATATCTATATAATTATGTGTGAAATGTGTGTGTTTATATTCTTAGTCTTTAGGGTTATGTATGGATAGGAAAATATAGGTTTCCTTTACCTCCATCTATGCATTAGACTACGAGTTGGTATATTGTGAGTTTTTGAATGTGTGTATGGGATTGGTAGTAGCATTGATAATGGCCTGTCTAAGCGTCCAAGAGAATTAAAAAATCGACTCGAGTCAAAGTCAGAATGGATCGAATTAAACTTTGGTGTAACGAGATCGATGCAGTGGCCCTTGATTTGATGTAGTGTGGGATAGATCGGGTTATCCATTTGTTTTCCCAATCAATGGTGATTAAGGGAGATCGAGAGGTAAACTAACTCGAAGGTTAATTCCCCTCTCACCACCCGATACCACCTTTGAGGGTGGTTTTTACATGGTGCTTTTTGGTGGAGATCGACATATGAAGGCATGTTAATGAAACCACTACTTTCACCTCTCGATGCCATTTATTTGCTTAGCCCTTGGCTATGAGGTATGGTCACATGCTTGCTCAAATATTTATGAGAGTTTGACTCTAAAACTCACATCAAAGGTAGTTACTTTCTATCACCTGCACAAACATACA
Source organism: Pseudotsuga menziesii (assembly GCA_001517045.1). Lineage (NCBI taxonomy): Eukaryota > Viridiplantae > Streptophyta > Pinopsida > Pinales > Pinaceae > Pseudotsuga > Pseudotsuga menziesii. The sequence goes on along the minus strand of LPNX010073312.1, from coordinate 965,251 downwards.
ATGTATAAGACCTAGGCCTCATGGATGAGTTATGTGGTATAATTAATGGAAGACATTGGAGTATGTAAGTAAAGCTGAGAAATAAGAGGCAACTTTGCCAAACACTTTGACACTAGCTTTCCAATTGCAAGATGCCAAGATTAATCTTTGATGGGCAATTTGTAGCATAACCCTTTTTATGAAATTTTAATATAAGTTGTGCATTTTTTTTTAAACATCAAAAATTAAAATTAGGATTTTTTTATGGCACCTAGTTTTTTAACAACACTTCTAGGATGTGCTGGGAGCCCTTTGACGGGATGTGACATGCTCATTTTTTATCCTTAGAGTTGAGCTCTTCTTTCCCTTAACTAACATAGGTTTCAATTTGAACATAGGTATGGTGAGAATTAAATCTAGATAGGTAATGGCATAGGCCTCTGTGTTAAATTTTCATATGCTAAGCTAGATCATTAGTATTTTATTTTGATTTCATAACAAAAGCATATAAATAGGATCACTTAAAGATAGACAAGCACAACCATACAAAAGAGAACACAAAGATTTATCCTGGGAAAAACCCAGCAAAAGCTTCCTCAATATAGATGCCCCAAAAGATAAAAGATAAAACCAACAAGGAGATCAAATCCTGATCCTCCCCCTTCTCTAGATACTTCTCTCTCTTCTCCACTAATGCGCTATACAAGTGACAGTGTGTGCTCCAAATGACGAGCACTACACCTCTATTTATATTCATCCGTTCACTTAAGTTAACTCATCCGACATGTAGGCTCGAGTTAAATCATGTAGGCTCGAGTTACACATGTAGGCTCAAGTAACCATACTAGGGTGCTAATGACCCACCTTTACAATTAGAGGGGACTACCTCATGACTCTTATTAGTTCTTCTGATTAGAAGCATCAGGGTACAATGTAATACAATTGGTTCTCCCGGTAGGACCATCGGGGACCACAAAAGATACATATAGAATATTCTTCGAAGTTACAATATTTCAACACTCCCCCTTAACGAGAAGGGTATTCTACAACAACATCAACAACAACAATAATAGGAGAGAGAGAGTGCATCATCAGCATCATCAGGGTAACACATCTATAAATCATTGGAAGCTTTTCAACATCATGTAGTCTTCATCTTCAATCTTCAATCTTCAGTAACAGCAACACTCTGACTGTTTTGATCAGCAACAACTTCTTCAACATTTTGACTTTTCAAACAGCATCATCATCATCATCCTATCCTGATCTTTTGACCAGGAATATCAGCAATCTCTTCATCAGAACTTTGACCTTTCGAACAGCATCATCATCATCATCATATTTTGATCTTACGATCAACAACATTAGCAAAATCATCATCAATAGTTTGACCTTTCGATCAACATCAATATCTTCAATACTTTGACTTCTCGTTTAGCAACAACTTCAATACTTTGACCTTTCAATCAACAACAACATCTTCAATACTTTGACCTTTCGATCAACAGCAACATCTTCAGCACTTTGACCTTTCGATCAGTAACAACATCTTCAGCACTTTGACCTTTCGATTAGCAGCAACATCATCATCAAAGCATCAAAACATAGTCTTCAACATATTCTGATCGTTCGATCAGAAACATCATCATACTCTGATCTTTCAATTAGAAACATCATCATCATCACACTCTGATCTTTCGATCAGAAACATCATCATATTCTGATCTTTCGATCAGAGCCATCATCATCAAAACATTGTCATACTCTGATTAGAAACATCATCATACTCTGATATTTCGATCAAAAACGTCATCATCAAATAATCATCATATTCTAATCTTTCGATCAGTACGTCATCATCATCATCATCATACTCTGATCTTTCGATCAGTATGCCATCATCATCATACTATGATCTTTCGATCAGTACGGCATGATCATCATACTCTGATCTTTCGATCAAAAAGCATCATCATCATCAAAATATCATTATCATCACATTCTGATCTTTCGATCAGGAAACATCATCATCATCAGCAACAACCTGCAAGCCATAGTACAAAGACAAAGAAGTCTTTGGATCTCTTTTAGACTTAATGTACAGGGATGATACAATCCTATCACATTCTCAACAACCGAGGTCACCAGATCCGTTCTGAACTGAGGTTCAGGGATGGTACAATCCTGCCACCTTCTCGATGACCGAAGTACACCGGATCCGTTCTGAACCGAAGTTCAAGGATGATACAATCCTGCCACCTTCTCGATTACTGAAGTACATCGGATCCGTTCTGAACCAAAGTTCAAGGATGATATAATCCTACCACATTCTCGATGACCGAAGTTCACCAGATCCGTTCTGAACCGAAGTTCAAGGATGATACAATCCTGCCACCTTCTCGATGACCGAAGTACACCGGATCCATTCTGAACCGAAGTTCAAGAATGATACAATCCTGCCACATTCTCGATGACCAAAGTTCACCGGATCCGTTTTGAACCGAAGTTCAAGGATGATACAATGCTGCCACATTCTCAATGATCGAAGTTCATCGGATCCGTTCTGAACTAAAGTTCAAGGATGATACAATCCTTCCACATTCTCGATGATCGAAGTTCACTGGATCCGTTCTGAACCGAAGTTCAAGGATGATACAATCCTACCACATTCTCGATGACCGAAGTTCACTGGATCCGTTCTAAACCGAATTTCAAGGATGATAAAATCCTACCACATTCTCGATGACCGAAGTTCACCGGATCCATTCTGAACTGAAGTTCAAGGATGGTACAATCCTACCACATTCTCAATGACCAAAGTTCACTGGATCCGTTCTGAATCGAAGTTCAAGGATGATACAATCCCGCCACATTCTCGAGGACCTAATTCACCGGATCTATTATGGACGTATGTCCCGGGATGATACAATCCCTCTTCATTCTCGAAGACCGAGGTCTCCAGATCACTTCTGGACATATGTCCCAGGATGATACAATCCCTCTTCATTCTCGAAGACCGAGGTATCTGGATCACTTTAGGGCAAGTGCCCAGGGATGATACAATCCCACTTCATTCTTGAGGACCAAGGTCTCCGGATCACTTTAGGGCAAGTGCCCAGGGATGTGTTGCAACTGCAACTGTTTTTTCCTAAATTTCTTAAATTTTGGGCCCCTCCTCATGATTTTGCATTGTTTTAATCGATTGGGTCCTTTGAATTTTTGGTCGTGTTTTATTTTTAAAGGATTACAAAAGCTTAACTCTCACCCAAGGTTCGAATTTTGATTGGGTTTGGAATTCTGGTGAGTCGCAGATTCTAAGTTTGTTTTCGCTTGTTGATCCAACCAATTGTTCTTTACTGTGGGTCGCCGTTGCGGAGGTATAACAGTTTTCTGTCGGTTGTTGAATTTGAGAAGCTGTCCAAAACGCCTAAGTCATTTTATTGATCAGGCGTATTACTATGTTAAATCGGCGGCTGATAGCCTTTTCCCGTCCGCCGTTGCGGCTCCCAAATCGTTTAGCCATCCGAAGTATGAATAGCTCCGACTGTCGATGCGTGTTGACCTTTTCGTTGCATGCCCGTAGCATTTTTTTTTTTGCCTTTGCAGCTGGGAAAATCATTTGGCTTTCGATGTAATGTCTTCCGACTTCTAATTGAGCTTTTCCCGCCCGCGTTTCGGATGTCTCTAGCTCTTGTCCCTTCCGCCGTTACGGCTCTCAAAGTCCTTTAGCTTCCGAAGTGTAAAGTCGTCCGACTTCCGGTTAAGGCTTCTCCCGCCCACATTTCGCGTGACTTTAGCCCGTATCGTTTCTGCCGTTGTGGCTAGGAAATCCTTTTCGCGTCTGATGCGAAATCCTTCCGACTGCCAATTTAGCACGTTCCCGCCCAAGTCTTGATCAAAACTCTTTCCAGATCAAGAGATGCACCTGGCCGTTTTCTTGTGGACTAGCTGTTTCAGGTGGGTAATTTTAATGTTTAAAACGCCATTCCAATGAATGATACTTGTCAATTGATTGCAGGCGTGTTCGGGAGATCGGTCAAACTACCACGGCGTGGAGGAAGACGGACCGTTTGGTAGAGGCAGGGCTGAAACTAGCAGGATCGCAAGAGGGACAAACAAAGGAAAAAAGGAAAAAATGAATGGTTACAGAGGAGCCACTCTGAAAGCTCCGGCAGTTACTCAGCCAATCACAAGCATGCATAGAAAAGATAGAGGAATATGAAGCGTTGAGGAACTGAAAGGTCAGACGTTTGGGGGGCAGCCCAAGCGGTCTACAATTGTAGTTTAAATATTTGAAAGTAGAACTTAGACAAGGAATTTTTCCCTGGAATAATTTGTAAACCATTTTGCTTGTAAGAGGAACTATTTCGTTTTACAATCAGAAATTGCAACTTTTGCCTGCTGGAGAAAGCGAAATGTGGAATGTATCAATGTGTTTAAATGAACAATGTTGAAGGGGAACTATTTCGTTTTTAGCTGTGTTTCATTAACTGTGAGAGCGTTTAACTTCCTGAACCTATGTTCTTGTTGAATGCTTTTTAGTATATTTTGTGATGTTTTTCCACTGTGAGTAATGAATGTTGTTCATAAAACAATTGGCTAACTAGTTGTTCAAAAATCTGCAATTGTTCATGTGTCTTAAAAGAAGTGTCAGCTATCTGTAACTTTTCATTATGCATGTACAAAATATATTACTCACTAATGAATGATAATCCTGCTCCCTAGGGATAATTTAGATAGTTAGTTTTAATTTCTTGTTGTATGTGATTTAGATGCTAGTGAGGCTAAGACGAGAGGTAAGAACCTGTGCATCACATTGTGATTGCTCCTTGCATCTTATCACCCTACATGTTTAATTAGGCACTTGCATATCATACATTAAGTCAAAAATACAAAATACATGGTGGACCGGGCCGCAACCGGTAAAGCCTTTGTTTTTGTTACATTGACCTACGGTAGCCGGACCGCAAACCAGACGGATTCCCTATACCAAACAGTCAATGGGCTAGTTGGGAACATTGACTGGGGAGAATCCCTTACTGTTGTTGCCTGTGAATTTTTCGGCCTCAACAGTTTTGGCACTAGAAGGATGGCCGCCAGTGTATGGCTGGCTGAGGAAACCCGTTTTCCCGAGATTATTCCACCGGTAACAGTCCTGAAAGCAGTGGGTTTCATAATCCAATTCCGAAAGAAAGAGAACATCTATATTATGTTGGCAACGAAATTGTTAATGATCTTAGAAGACATACCAGGGCATACGTAAAGAATATTGGAGGATTTCCAATCATCCCTGAATTGCCCAGAAGAGAGTATAAAAAGAAAGATCGTCCTGTAGCAGAAGACTCACTGTTGGTTGGAGACTGGGAAGAGCTTGTAGAAACAACCTTACAAGAAGTTGTACTACCTTTGAACCAAGAAGGCCCAAATACCCCTCACAGTTCTCCTGCTCACACTCCTATTGGCTCACCTCCTCACTCTCCACCTAGACTCATGGCAGGAGTAAATGCTAATCAACCACCTAACCCACCTAATCCACCACCTACATGGAGAGCCAGATCACCATTAAACCTGACACCTCCAATACACGACCTACCTCAAGCCTTTGACAAGATGTTGCCCAAGTTCGACCCAAATGAGAAAATATTAGTAGATGACCACCTACAAAGTTTTTACTTGGCAATTGAAGGATTAAGGGCCGAGGAGTATGAATATGTAGTCTGCAGACTGTTCCCACATACCCTTAAAGGAGCTGTAGCATCGTGGTACTTTGGGTTGCCTGCTAACTCTATCTCTGATTGGGATACCTTTGAGAGAATTTTCAGAAGTAAGTACGCAACTCAGAAAACTCATGTAGCCCTCATGAAAGGGCTGTGCGCCTTGAAGAAAGAAAGAAAGGAAAAAGTGCACAGTTTCACACAAAGGTTTGCAGCCTATCTCAAGAATTTTTCTGAAATGGAAAGGCCTTCAGAAAAAGTTCTGATTGAATATTATACTTCAACTTTAGGCCCTAATTTGGCCATGTTTGCCAAAGGTAGGGCCAAGCCTACTTTGACGGAAACCTATGAAGAGGCAGAAGTAGTGGAAGCTGAAAGAGAGAGCATTGAAGACTATCTAGAATAGTCAGGAGAGAAAGGTGCGGGAAGAAAAGCCTTATTGTTTACTAAGCCTAAGGAAGAAAAGTCGCCAGATTTGGAAAATATGGCCAAAATGATGCAGAAACTTTCCAACAAAATCATAGATATGGAGAAAGAAAAGGAAGCACAAAAGTTTTATAAGCCATATTATAAGAAAAGAGAGGATAACCATCAATCTCAACCTCCTCCTCACAATACTGCATCTATGAATTTAACAGAGGTAGGCATGGACAATTTTTGCACTTTCCACCAACAGCCACACTCTGAAAAGAATTGTCCTCAATGGATAAATTCGATGATGTTGGTCATGAATCAGCTGCTGGATTCTAGATTAACGGAAGATAGAGATGAAGAAAGAAAAGAGAAGACTACGTCAACAAAGGAACAAGAAGAGGAAACCATGGCTTTGTGGGATTCTGTTTCATTATTTGATGTTGAAGAAGAAGAGAATCAGGGGTATAAGGACGTCATGGAAATCAACATGGCGACAAGGAGCCAAGGGCCAATTAAAGAAAATAGTCTCATTCTACCAAAGATCAAAAGGCTGCAAAGAAATGTAAAGAAATTTCAAAATAAATCTTTAGCTGATAAGATGCCAGAATTCACTATTACCAACCAAGATCTGAAGCAGAATGATACGTTGGCTAGACCCAATGAAAGAAAGACAAATACTAATAAACCTCACCCCATTGAGCAGCCGATGGATTATGACATAGTGGATGATTTAAAGAAGGTAAAAGCGAATGTTCCACTATTTGAAATGTGTAAAGTGCCGTAGCAGAAAGAAAGACTGTTGAAAGCACTTGAAGCATCGGATGAGAAGCTGCCCACGGACAATCAGCCTCAGGAAGAAGAAGAAATCGAAGAAACCAGCGTTGGAGGTAAGTCTAAAAGCAAACATCCACCTTTCCTCCTCACGTTTGAAATTTTTAATCATAACGTGCACAATTGTCTGGTAGACTCAGGGGTGTCAGTTAATGTCATGCCCATATCAGTCTGTAAAAAGATAAATGGGTAGCCTAAGCCATCCACGTGGAGGGTTGTTCAGTTGGATAGGACAGATGTAAAGGTAATTGGTGAGATGGAAGATGTCCTAGTCCGTCTGGAATCCAATGACAAAGTATGCCAAGTTATTAACATTGTGGTGGCTGATATACCAGACGCTTATGGTCTTGTCCTGATCAGAGATTGGTCGGCCAAATTAAATGGATATTTCGCCTCAGATTGGTCGCATCTGTGGTTGCCATACAAAGGGAGTCCGAACCAGATTAAGATTCTAAGAGAACCTCACATGAAGTACAATGTTACTCAACTGGAGGAGAAGAATGTACCAGTGGATTCTGTATTGGGAAACTATTTTATTAAGTTGGAACTAGGAATTACCAAGCAGAAGAAGCCAGCAACACATCCGACACCCAGCCTGATCTCCTTCGATTCTCACAGGCTGACGATATTGACTGTAATATAGTAAGCTTAGTAGTAGGAATAGATTCACATTCAGTAGTTAGTGATTTTTGGATTTTGTTTTTTGATGGCTCTAAGACATTAGAAGGGTCAAGGGCTGGCTGTGTCCTGATCGACCTGCAAAAGAATAAACATTTCCTTTCATGTAGATTAGAGTTTTAGTGTACTAATAATACAGTTGAGTACGAAGCACTGGTGCAGGGACTAAAGAAAGCGATTGAATTAAAGGTAAGTAATCTAAAAAAATTTGGGGATTCTGAAATTATTGTGAAACAAATCTAGAATTAAATACATTGTGTTTCCCCTCACTTGAAAGCTTACCAAAATGAGGTATGGGACCTGCTTAAATGTTTTAATGCATTCAACATTATTTCAATTCCAAGAATTAAAAACGCAGCAGCTGACATGTTGGCCACATTGGCCGCTAGGATCGTACCCACTAATAATCGATGTTCTGTCGAACTGCTTTTCAAGCCCTCAGTACCGGATATGATCACCAACTTGCGAGTGTTCGACGATGATCAGCAAATAATAGAATGCTTGACAAATGACGAGGTCTTTAAAGGAGCCATTATAGATGATGAGGAACATCAGGCCGAGATGAAATATGACAATTTCATTCCTAAAGGTGTCAGAACGTTAGAAAAAATGTTCGATTTAAATGAAAAGTTCAGAAGACTAGCCAACGTGAAGACCCACAGCTCATCTATACAGTTCAAGCTGATAAATTTAGGGACCGAGACGAATCCCAAATTTGTGAATCTCGGCAAGTGTTGTTCACCAGCAAAAAGAGACAAATTCATCAATCTATTTAAACAATATAAAGATGTTTTCGCATGGACGTACGAAGATTTGAAAACATACGACACCAGCATCATCAAGCATGTCATCCCCATTAAAGCAGGCGTCAAGCCATATCAGAAACCGTTAAGAAAAATGCATCCAAAATTGGAACCGCTGATTCAGAGTGAAGTGAAGAAATTATTAGATGCTAGAATCATTTTCAAAGTCAGACACTCTGAGTGGGTATCAAATCTAGTACCAGTAAGGAAAAAGTCTGGAGAAATCAGACTCTGCATGGATTTCAGGAACCTAAACCGTGCATCAGACAAAGATAACTATATTGTTCCACCCATGGAGCAACTGCTACAAATGGTTTCAGGTTCTGAACTATTTTCGTTGTTAGACGGTTTCTCTGGCTACAATCAAGTATTAGTAGCCGAAGAAGACAGATTGAAGACCACGTTCAGGACCAAATGGGGAACCTTTTCCTATAGGAGAATTCCCTTTGGGCTTATAAATGCTGGAGCAACATTTCAGAGGGCTATGGACATAGCTTTCCACGGATTGATTTGCCGAAGTGTTGTAGTATACCTTGACGATATTACAATATTCTCGAAGAGAAGAGGAGAGCACGCGTTTCACTTAAGGAAAATTTTCGAACGCTGTCGAAAATATGGCATCTCACTCAATCCTAAGAAGTGTGTGTTCGTTGTCACAGAGGGCAAGTTGCTGGGTCACATAGTTTCGAAGAAAGGAATCTCTATAGATCCAGAAAGAATTAAGGCTATCGAACAAATCCCCTTGCCCCATAATAAAAATGGGATGCAATCATTTATGGGAACGATAAACTTCGTGCGAAGATTTGTGCCTGATTTTGCTCAGATTGTCAAACCACTACAGCAGATGGTAAAACAAAATGCACTATTCAAGTGGACTGAAATTGAGAAGAGCGCATTCAGCAAAATCAAAACTATTGTTGCACACGCACCCTCCCTGAAAAGCCCAGATTTTGACAAAGATTTTATCTTGTATACCTTTGCATCCGATGATTGACTAGCAGCTGTGTTCACCCAAAAGGAAGATGGGGGGGATGAATTCCCAATATCCTTTATGAGTACTAGTCTACAAGGGGCCGAATTGAACTACCCAGCTGTTGATAAACAAGATTACGCTGTATTCAAAGCAGTAAAACAATCTAGGCCTTATATTTTAAAAAATAGAACCAAGGTGATCGTCCCCTACCCAGCTGTAAGGTCTCTTCTTATACAGAAGGAGTTAGGAGAAAGAAGAGGCAACTGGGTAACAGCTCTTCAAGAGTACGACCTTGAATTCAAGCCAGCATCTATAGTTAAAGGACAAGGGTTGTGCAAACAGATGAATGAAAGTGGAAAATATGAAGAACACGCCTGGGAAGATGAAGCCGAATTACATGTAATGGAGGTATGTCCTTTGTTTACAGCTCCCGAGTCTTGGTATAGGGACCTGGTGCATTACCTGCAGGCAGGGTTGTTGCCAGAACATTGGAGTTCCAAGAAAAGAAGAGCATTGTGTCTTAAATCCAGCCTCCTATCAACTTGTTGAAGGAGTATTATTCAGAAAGAATTATGACGGGGTTCTTCTTAGATGCTTAGAAAAGGAAGATGTGAAGAAAGTAATGTCAGAATTGCATGACGGTCCTGCCGGGGGACATTATTCAGGAGATACTAAGGCCCACAAAATACTCAGAGCCGGTTACTATTGGCCTACGCTCTTCAAAGATGCACACGCACATGTCAGAAAGTGTGATATTTGCCAAAGGTGTAGCGGGAGACAACCTAAAGCAGCAGCGCCCCTAAAGCCTGTGATGATCACGGAGCCATTCGAGCAATGGGGGCTGGATATTATTGGAGAAATAAAACCGAATTCCTCTCTACAAAACAAGTACATTCTGACCACTACTGATTATTTCACTCGTTGGGTTGAAGCTATCCCGCTGCGCAAGATAAATGAAGACGAAGTCATCAGCTTCCTACAAGACCACATCATGACCAGGTTTGGAGTTCCAATTTCGTTAGTTTTTGATAATGCTAAGTACTTTTCGTCAATTAAATTGACTGCATTTGCTCATGATAAAGGGATAAAATTGCATTATTCTACTAATTACTATCCACAAGGAAATGGCCTGGCTGAATCCTCTAACAAAAATCTGATTAGAATTTTAAAGCAGACTGTGGTAGAAAACCAGAGGAGTTGGCACTCAACATTACCAAATGCCCTTTGGGCCGATAGAGTCACCCCCAAGTCTGTGATTGGAGTGTCTCCATATACCCTTGTCTATGGTAAAGAAGCCATCCTTCCTCCTAATATCATGCTACCATCTTCCATACTGGCTCAAGAGTCTAGAGGGTCGGATGATGAAGTTTTGCAAATAAGAATATATAATCTCCTGAAAGCAGAAGAGGCTAGATCTAAAGCCAGAGAATGCTTTAAGCAACAACAAGAGTTAGTTAAGACACGGTTTGACAAACATAAAGCTGGAACAAAAGACTTTGAAGTAGGAGACTTAGTCCTCAAATGGGATCACCCCCATGATGAGAAAGGAAAGCACACTAAATTTCAGCAGTTGTGGGTAGGCCCTTTTCAGATTGCAGCAAAGCTTGGCCCTTATACTTACAAGTTGCAGGATCTACAGGGGTGGGAAGAGAACTTACTAATGAATGGTTTGGTTCTCAAGCCTTAGTTTTCCTGAGTTTCTTTGGGTTCTTCTGTCTTGTATATAAATAAGTTGTTTAGCTGTCTTTTGAGTCATGTTTTTCAGTTTGTTTTAATTTAAGTTTTATTGATTTCAATAAAGGGAATGAACCCGCGGTTGCATGGAGAACATCAGATTGTTTGGGAATGATAGACATTTTTGAGTCTCAGACTGTATGTTGCTAAAAGAACTTCTTCTAGTTTAGCAGTTTTCTTGAATAAACTATGTGTGCAATGAAGTCTTGCTTAACCCCTATGAAATAAACCAGATTCAAAGAGTCTGGAATACTATGTTGAGGCTCCATCCACGTCACACTTAAAATGTTCCAAGGAGCGGCAGCAGAGGACCCATGGAAAGGAGCAAGGTGAATAGTATATTAAATATAAATGATCCCATGCCAAGAAACGAATGCCAAGAGGCAAATAAAGAGTCAAAAAATCCTATGAAAACATCATAAATCAAAGCAGGTGCTGAATCATAACTACTAAGTTGCCGAAAGATCCTCTCCGTCTGTGAGCTGAAACTTGAAGTACACCACTCACACAAATGGACACTATGGGATAGAGGATCCTGAATTAAAATTCAATAAGAAAGGCATGCAGGAGGACTCATATGAAAAGGGACAAAAGTCCAAAAGCACAAAAGGGTGCTAAAATGGCATGGGAATGAGGAACAAACGAATATTTCTGTTTACCATATGCTACAATCCTGTGGTGTCCAAAGCTATCAGCCACCTGAAGACAAAGGTAATAATGAAACTCATTTTCTGGCCTCAACAGAGTTATCTGGACTTGAAAATCTTGGTTTCCACTATCCCAAATTGGACTATTATCAATGATTGAAGGAACACACTTCCGGCATGCGAGAAATCTAGATAGCTGGAAGAATTCACTAGGATGCATTTGTTGTTAAACAGTCTATCAATCAAAGATAAATCGCCTAGAGATCTAGGTTCACCAGGTAATCGCCAATTGTTGCAGCTGCAACTGTTTTTCCCCAAATTTCTTAAATTTTGGGCCCCTCCTCATGATTTTTCATTGTTTCAATCAATTGGGTCCTTTGAATTTTTGGTCGTGTTTTATTTTTAAAGGATTACAAAAGCTTAAATCTCGCCCAAGGTTTGAATTTTGATTGCGTTTGGAATTCTGGTGAGTCGCAGATTCTAAGTTTGTTTTCGCTTGTTGATCGAACCAATTGTTCTTTACTGTGGGTCCTCGTTGCGGAGGTATAAAAGTTTTCTGTCGGTTGTTGAATTTGAGAAGCTGTCCAAAATGCCTAAGTCATTTTATTGATCAGGCATCTTACTATGTTAAATCGGCGGCTGATAGCCTTTTCCCATCCGCCGTTGCGGCTCCCAAATCGTTTAGCCATCCGAAGTATGAATAGCTCCGACTGCCGATGCGTGTTGACCATTTCGTCGCATGCCCGTAGCATTTTTTTTTCCGCCGTTGCGGCTGGGAAAATCATTTGGATTCCAATGTAATGTCTTCCAACTTCTGATTGAGATTTTCCCGCCCGCGTTTCGGATTTCTCTAGCTCTTGTCCCTTCCGCCGTTGCGGCTCTCAAAGTCCTTTAGCTTCCGAAGTGTAAAGTCGTCTGACTTCCGGTTAAGGCTTCTCCCGCCCACGTTTCGTGTGACTTTAGCTCGTATCATTTCCACCATTGCGGCTAGGAAATCATTTTCACGTCTGATGCCAAAGCCTTCCGACTGCCGATTTAGCACGTTCCCGCCCAAGGCTTAATCAAAACTCTTTCCAGATCAAGAGATGCACCTGGTCGTTTTCTTGTGGACTAGCTGTTTCAGGTGGGTAATTTTAATGTTTAAAACACTATTCCAATGAATGATACTTGTCGATTGATTGCAAGCGTGTTCGGGAGATCGGTCAAACTACCACGGCGTGGAGGAAGACGGACCGTTTGGTAGAGGCAGGGCCGAAACTAGCAGGATTGCAAGAGGGACAAATGAAGGAAAAAAGGACAAAATGAATGGTGACAGAGGAGCCGCTCTGAAAGCTCCAACAGTTACTCAGCCAATCACGAGCATGCACAGAAAAGATAGAGGAATATGAAGCGTTGAGGAACTGAAAGGTCAGACGTTTGGGGGGCAGCCCAAGCGGTCTGCAGTTGTAGTTTAAATATTTGAAAGTAGAACTTAGACAAGGACTTTTTCCCTGGAAGAATTTGTAAACCATTTTGCTTGTAAGAGGAACTATTTCATTTTACAATCAGAAACTGCAACTTTTGCCTGTTGGAGAAAGCGAAATGTGGAATGTATCAATGTGTTTAAATGAACAATGTTGAAGGGGAACTATTTCGTTTTCAGCTGTGTTTCATTAACTGTGAGAGCGTTTAACTTCCTGAACCTATGTTCTTGTTGAATGCTTTTCAGTATACTTTGTGATGGTTTTCCACTGTGAGTAATGAATGTTGTTCATAAAACAATTGGCTAACTGGTTGTTCAAAAATCTGCAATTGTTCATGTGTCTTGAAAGAAGTGTCGGCTATCTGTAACTTTTCATTATGCATGTACAAAATATATTACTCACCAATGAATATTAATCCTGCTCCCTAGGGATAATTTAGATAGTTAGTTTTAATTTCTTGTTGTATGTGATTTAGATGCTAGTGAGGCTAAGACGAGAGGTAAGAACCTGCGCATCACATTGTGACTGCTCCTTGCATCTTATCACCCTGCATGGTTAATTAGGCACTTGCATATCATACATTAAGTCAAAAATACAAAATACACAGTGGACCGGGCCGCAACCGGTAAAGCCTTTGTTTTTGTTACATTGACCTACGGTAGCCGGACCGCAAACCGGACGGATTCCCCATACCAAACAGTCAACGGGCTAGTTGGGAACGTTGACTGGGGAGAATCCCTTATTGTTGTTGCCTGCGAATTTCTGGGCCTCAACATGATGATACAATCCCACTGCAACATCACTACTCCCACTTTCGGGGAAGGTCTTTCTGAACCACACCAAGCTTGTCTCGAAAGTGTTCGAACTTTACTCGGGATAGAGGCTTCATCAGCACATCACCATATAAACCATCATCATCTACATATTCAATATGTGAATACTGAACTATCACCATCTGTATCTCCCGTATGTGAATACTGAAAGCATCATCATCTATATCTTCAGTATAGAAATACTAAAAGCATCATCATCTCTATATTCAGTATAGAAATACGGAATCACCATCATCTACATATACAGTATGTAAATACTGAAACATCATCTATATCTTCAATATGGGAATACTAAAACATCATCATCTGCATCTTATCTTGTATGTAGAAATACCAGATTTCTATGTGTTACGACGGAACATATGGTTCTCTGTCATCACAACTCTGGTTATCACATAGAATCATTATAGTATCCATCTTCAGGTCAAAGAGACCTGATATCAACTTCCAAAGCCATATGACTTCACAACTTAGCAGAGCAATCTGCTATGTATTATGCTTTAGCCATGCTAAGAGAAACACTGGATTGTTTCCTGCTAAACCTTGAACTCATAGCAAACCCCATACAAAAGCATCTACCTGATGTGCTTTTCTTGTCTGAGATACTTCTACCCAATCTACATTTGTGTAGCCATACAATCTATACTCATGGCTACCATCATAGTATATACCAAAGTCTATAGTCCCTTTCAGATATCTCATCACATGTTTTGTAGCTACTAGGTGAACCCATCTTGGTTGAACAAGATATTGACTTAAGGTGTTCACAACAAAACAAATGTCTGGTCTGGTATTTGTTAAGTACATCAATGACCCAATGAGCTATCTATAATGAGTCACATCCACTAACTCTGATGAGTCATCAGCGAACAACTTTAGGTTGGAGTGCATGGGTGTGGCCATGGCTTTGCATTCCAACATATTGAATCTCTTCAATATCTCTATCGCATACTTTCCCTGGTTGACAAAGATTCCTTCTGAACTTTGCCATACTTCCAGACCTAGGAAATAATGCATTAACCCAAGGTCTTTCATCTCAAATTCTTCTGCTAGTTTCTTCTTGCTTTCCATGATCTGTTTCTCATTCTCTGTCAAGAATAAGTCATCCACAGGATGACAAGTTCATCTTCTACAACTTTGAGATAAAGGTTAGGATCAGATTTACTCTTGGTAAAGCCCATAATTGATAGGAAATTGTCTATCCTTCCATACCAAGCTCTGGGAGCTTGCTTCATTCCATAGAGGGCCTTATTCAACTTACATATATGAGTCCATTTGTTTTCAACTTCAAATCCTTGTGACTATTCAATGTAAAATTCTTCCCCAATCATACCATTAAGGAAGGCTTGTCTTTACTTCATCATGGAAGCAACTACCATCATAATTCTGAAGGAAGTGTACCTTGGTTCCTGGAGTAAGTGTCTCTTCAGAATTAATTCCCTCTGTCTTATAGAAACCTCTAGCCACAAGTCTTTCCTTACTTCTATCAGCAACATATTTTATCTTGCAAATCCATTTGTAAGATACCACATTCTTGCTTTCTGGTTTTGAGTAATATATCCCAAACATCATTCTAGTATTCTTTCATCATAACATCTTCCATGAGTTCGTCTTGTCAGATCATCAACATATCCTAGTCTTCTACATTCAACCTTGAAGGTTGGAACCCACTTTATTGTTGGTAAAGTCTCGATCCATCAGGAAGCTGTCCATCATGTCGTACCGTGTCGAACTCATATATCTTCTGTAGTCACTCCCCCTGAAGTGGAGTATTATCTTCCTTCTTCATTCTGTACAGGTGGTTCTATGCTTGATATATACTGGTCAATAGAGTATGTCATGTCATAGTCTATTCTTTCTGAGGCAAATCATGAACCTTTCTTTGTACACTTTTTCTTTTAGATCCATATGGAAGATACTATGTACTTCCCTTTATGTCTCGAAATCATATCGTATACATCATTACCCATGATCAATTTTTATTCTTTGATCATAGCTTCTTTCATAGCATTCTTTTCTTCATCTTGAGTTATCTCTCATACCCATGGTAGTCTTCATCCTTCGAGGTGGATCTACCGCTCTTTGAAGCTCTTTCTTCTATCATGGTGTCTCTGACCCTGGGAGCTTTAGATTCATGTTTATTGAATTGTCATCAGTTGTTCTTCAGAACAAGTCTCATCCTTCTTTTCTTGTAGGAGGTTGTACAGGACTTTTCCTACAATTCAAATGCACCAGTTGCATGGTTAGAACTATTTCATAAAACATATGCATAACGACAAATTCTTATGCATCATGCAACTGTTTAGCCAATACAACATTCATCCATATCTCACAGAAACTTTCTAGATGCCTTCCATCTCTACCATGACATCATTGAGATTGTGCACTAATCCAATATGTCAGCAAAGAGGTTTGATAAGTAGCAATGGAGAGTTGTATAACACCATGAGCTACTTACCCATCACATGCATATTAGAGGTATATAGTCATTAACGCAAACAATCTATCATGCATAACACATCAACTGGATATAATCAAATGTATAACAAAACAATATCATGAAATGACAATTGAATACTTATCTTTTATTTGTTTCGTGGGTAGACTCCATCTTGATCATTCTGCTTCATCATCTTCTTCATTCATGAAATCATCATTTCTTATCCAAATGATAACATGAATAAGAGGTTCTTCAAGAATTGAGTTCTTCATATTCCTCATCACTTGAAGGATCTTCTTTGAATGGTGAGAGCTTGATCTTCAATTTCTCCCATCTTCTTCTTCTCCTCTTATGAGTCGAGCTGAAAGTAATCACTTTCTTCTAGCATACATTCTTCTCATGAATTAATCCCACAATCCTGGGAGGCCATTCAAGGTGGTTATCACCACTTCTGCATTCTTCACTTCTTCTTTTACCTCTTCAATTTGTTTCTTAGGGTCATCTTCCAATGTATGTTCTTTCCTTAAAATAGCTTGGTCAAGGAATCAAACATCTCTTTCGGTGTCTTTAGGGAAGACACTTGTGGTACAAGTTGATTCGTGACTGAATCAACAATGATCTTCTTGGCCTTGACCAAGTTCTTCTAGTGTAAGGA
>LPNX010073312.1:809123-947989 GCA_001517045.1 Pseudotsuga menziesii | reverse complement strand
TCTCCCTCTAGAACTGGAACCTCTCTACTCATGTAGGTGTCCAATTCATTTTCTTCAGAGAGATCAAATACTTTCATGCTTGGAAGTTGTCAACTTCACCAAACTTATCATCAAGCTGATGTGATATATCACTTTGAAATGAGAACCTCAAATGCAAATAGCAAAAGATTAGATCTTACCGATTTGAGGTGTCTGTCCTGCTTCTGGAGCTGGATGATCTAGGGTTTGTCAGAGAAAACCTAATTTTAAAAACTTGGAATATTTCAGATTTAATTGGATAGAAAGATATATCTCTTCAAATGGAGCTGTCCAATGTACTCATTTTCTGAAAACAGTGGAGGGAAGCTCCCAGAACAGGAAGCCCTAGTTTTCCAATTTCTTCTGCAGAAATGCCTCACTGTTTCTGTGATATCTCCGAACTTACTACTCCTCTATGTATGGAAAATCACAATAAGGTAACCTCATATGTCCCTAATCCAACACCATAGGTTTCATTAGAATTGGTTTCACCAATTGGGATTTATGATCCTTTTCCCAAGGTGACCTGTTATAGGACTGTTCAGAACAACAAAGTTGTACAGCATGACACGTGTCACTGTTTCATCTTCTGGTTCTGAAATTCAGACCACAAAAATTATATTTCGTTCTCTTTTTGGAACATCTTCAGGAATTCTATTTGGACCTCTGTAGCCCAAGATATAGCAATTCTCCCCAGGTGTCCTGTTTAGGGATGAATTATGGAAGAGGCTGGAACCCTAAATTGGAGGGATCATATCTCCACGAATATAGTGAATCTGAGGTGGAATTTTGGACACAGCGTCTAGAAGGATTTTATATTCGGCCTCTACAATTTTCAGCTCTTTAGCCTTCACCAATCTCGGAATATAGCGAAAGTACCAAAACTTAACAGTTTTAGTATTTAGGGTTTTTCTAGCTTGGGTTCAAACTAGGGTTTGAATTTCCCGGAGCTTCACCCAACCAAAAATATTGATCCAGGTCTCTAAACTTCTATTTTGATGAGGAGAGAAATCCTATGCTGGGCTCACTCAAAAATTCCTCTTCTGTAAGAAGCCCTAATTTCCCGCACTGAAAACTGAAAATGCTCAGAATCGAATTCCGCTTCGACAAAAAGATGTGCCCTTCAATGGAGAGTCGGCCTAGCCTTATTTTGCTGATCGATTGTGGAGAGAGAACCAAAAATTAAGAAGCCCTAGATTCTATAGCTGCACAATGTCTTCTTTCAGGGTGGCTCTGATACCATGTTAAATTTTCATATGCTAAACTAGATCATTAGTATTTCATTTTGATTTCATAACAAAAGCATATAAACAGGATCACTGAAAGATAGACAAGCACAACCATACAAAAGAGAACACAAATATTTATCCTGGGAAAACCCTAAAGGGAAAAACCCAGCAAAAGCTTCCTCAATATAGATGCCCCAAAAGATAAAAGATAAAACCAACAAGGAGATCAAAGCCTGATCCTCCTCCTTCTCCAAATACTTCTCTCTCTTCTCCACTAATGCGCTATACAAGCGAGAGTGTGTGCTCCAAATGAGGAGCACTACACCTCTATTTATATTCATCCGTTCACTTAAGTTAACTCATCCGACATGTAGGCTTGAGTTAAATCATGTAGGCTCGAGTTACACATGTAGGCTCAAGTAACCATACTGGGGTGTTAATGACCCACCTTTACAATTAGAGGGGACTACCTCATGACTCTTATTAGTTCTTCCGATTAGAAGCATCGGGGTACAATGTAACACAAGTGGTTCTCTCAGTAGGACCATCGGGGACCACAAATGATACATATAGAATATTCTTCGAAGTTACAATATTTCAACACTCTGATTTCTAAAATGCCATCATTTGCTAGTTTTTACTAGTCCTCTCTGGCATCTTTAGATCATCCATAGAGACCATCATTTGCTAATTTTTACTAGTCCTCTCTACCATCTTTAGATCATCCATAGAGACTAGTAATTGATCTCTATTTTTATCTCCTTTTCTTGTACACTTGCCAAGCTAATGTCTTTTTAGCAAATCTTGTGTATCTCACAATCTATTATATATGCTTCAGGGTAAGACCCTTATTTGTAATTTGGAATCCTAGATGTGTAGTTAGTCTAGATTTATTTCATGAAGGGTAGAACCATGATGCTAATATTAGCAATGATGCATCTCAAGAATTTTGGGCATGCTCTCATAATCCTTATCTTCTTGTACTTGTTTGAATCATGAATTTCCAAACAAGTGTGCTTTTTGTTATATAACATTTGTAGACAAACGTGGTCTTCCTTATAAGGGGTGTTGTTACTAGAGATAGACAAGATTGATTGCAAGCTTCTAGAAGTTTTAATTTTACATGTCAATAATTGTGATCATAGAGAAGGGCTAAAGTCTAAAACATTTATCATATTAAGTCTCTATTTTCCCATCGGAAACAAACCTTTATAGTTGTGACCATGTTTGCATATTTATGATAGTAAATAATGTTTCAATGAAAAGTGAATTTTCCTTTTTCAACAAATCAAGTTATATCAACTAACCTTTTTCATTTAGTTGATTTGCATCTTTATTCAGACAAGCCAAAAAATGGAATATAAACTACATAACTAAGTACTAATATGCCCATACTTGGTTATTCACAAGCCAAGTATGGATTGTGAGTACTTGGTTATTACATAACTAAGTACCTTTTTCATTTAGTTCTTAATGTATCTTGTTGGTAGTTAAAGTCATTAACAAAAAGGGACCATTGATAGACCAATCAAGTCATCACATGTTTATGTGCAAGTATGAGTAGAGCCATCTCCATATGATTGTGCTTTTTGTGATATGAAATTTGTAGACAAATGTGATCTCCCTTATAATGGGTACTCGTTACTAAAGATATACAAGATTGTTTGCATGCTTCTAGAAGCTTTATTTTTACATGTCAATAATTGTGATCATCGAGAAAGGATAGAACATTTATTGTATTAAGTCTATGGTTTCCCATTGGCAACAAACCCTTATATTTGTTACCATGTTCGCATCCTTGTGATAATAGAGAATGTCTCAATAAAGAACACTTTCTTTTTTCCATAAATTAAGTTATTAGCTAACTTTTTTCATTTGATTGATTTGCACCCTTATTCATACATGCCACAAATAGAATATAAACTACATAACCAAGTACTAAATGTTTTGCTTGTTCTTAATGTATCTTGTGAGTAGTTAAAGTCAATAACAAAAGGGACCATTAATAAACCAACTGAATTATCACACATTTATGTGCAAGTACGAGTAGAGCCATATCCATATGATTGTATTTGCTATAAAAGGAGGATAAATGGAATAAAATGTGTGTATCTTCTTCAACACATTCTTGAGTAGTCTTATTATTTGGTTATTTTATTTTTTGTATGCATCTTGTTAGGGTTATTTTCTCCAATCAATTGTGGAATAGATTGCAAATATGAATCTCCAATGAGTGCTCATTGTTGGTCCACTTCCAACCACAATGTTCATTGGGATTCATGCATGACTCTCCCCAATTCATTGGCATATTTGGTGAAGAGTAGGTGGATTCTTGGATCAAGACCATATGAGCCTATTTCAACACTCAATTCAACATGCTCGAAATAATCAGGATCATTTTGGAAGCCTGCCATTTAGAAGGTATTGCTACTCATTGGTGGGAGTGAGTTAAGGAATAAGGGAAGTCTTCTTTTTGAATAGAATTAAATGATGATGCAACCATGCCCACTAGATCTAAACTAATCACCACATGGCATACCTTTTTTGTAACTTTGAAAGAATGATTTAATCCAATTGGTTATTGTAGAGGGTTTATGGGCATGATGACTGTAGCATAGACAATTTTTAAACCAAATAGTGTAACAATACATTGGGATCTTTTTTAGACTTAAAGTCCATCTTGACATCTTAGATACAAAATAGGTACTTGCTATTAAATTTAACTAATTGATTTTTTGCTTTATTCACACAAGCCACAAATAAACTATAAACTATAACTAATTAATAATGGGTTTGATTGTTCTTAATGTATCTTGTGGGTAGTTGAAGTCACTAAAAAAAGGGACCATTGACACACAAATCGAGTCATTGTACATTTATGGGCATGTATGTGTAGAGCCATCTCCATATGATTGTATTTACCTATAAAAGGAGGATTAATGGAATATAATGTGTTTGTCTTCTTTAAAAGACCATTGACCCACAAATTGAGTCATCACACAATCATGTGCATGTTTTAGTAGAGCCATCTCTATATGATTGTATATACGTATAAACTGAGAATTAATGGAATATAATGTGTGTCTTCTTTAATATATTCTTAAGCACTATTATTTTTTTTTGTTATGTTCTTTTTTACATGCATCTCATTGGGGCTATATCATTTTGTATGAAAGAAGTGCACTCTAGGGTTCCATATCCAAAAATAAGAAATAGGGGTTCACTTCTTCTACATGCTTCCTATTCCCTCCTTGATTTTGTGTCTGTGATCGATGTGGATAACTCGATTGAACTTGAGCTAATATTATCCCTCTTGGCACACCTCTATCACCTATGGATTGTGAGTTGTAATATGCCCATACTTGCTAGTTTAATTATCACATCGACTGCCTCTATTTAGATAATCATAGTCAAACAACCTTGTTATTCTTCCTTGGTTAAAGCCTTTTCACTCTTTGTCACCACTCACCATACAACATATAGTCTTGGTTAAGTCAATGAAGGAGTCCACATTTGTTGGTATTTCAAAATCATGGCCTTACTTTTTTCCATTGGAACTCACTTTAAAGACTCCATCACTTATGATGTTACCCTATGTGATTGCTCAAACGTCATCCTTGGCAAGCCTTATCAATTTAATTCCAATACCTATGGCCACCATAATAGTTATAAGGTTAGAGTGGAGGGATAACACTTTCGATTTTGCTCTTCTATAGCTCCACCTTTTGTCTCTATATTTGGAAATGATCTAGTTTTCTAGGTCATCCTTTTCAAGTGTCTTCATCTCTACATTCTCTAACAAGAAAAGCTAGATAATTCAATCCTATCTCCCATACTTCAATCTCCTTATTCATGATGGTATCAATGTTTAGTTTTCTCTCCTTATATCCCATAGACACTAATTCACTGTCATCACTATCAATGCCATGGTGGACATACATTACATCCAATCATCACAAGTCCAAGATTTAATTTAGTACTCTCTAACCATCCACAATGCCATACCCACAATCACTTAGACTACAACCTTTGCAACACATGATTTGACTACATAAAGTAATCAGGTTGTTCCCTCGAAATCTACTTGAAATAAGAAATGTTGTGAGTAGTTTTGGGAAACATTTTAAGGACCTTATATGGAAGTACCATGGTCTCTTTTCAAATTTTCTCTAGTTGGATGGAAGTAAAATGCTCTTTTGTCAACAACTTTTAATGCTAGCAATGGTTGAAGCTCATTACTAATAGGATATGATGTTAAGGATTTGTTGTTTGTGGAAGACATGGATGTCCTCAATTAAAAGGGTGAACGCTTGACTAGGATAGAGAGATTGTTGATTGTGCTAGTTGGAAATAGTGTAATGAAAACATATCGACACAATATATTTAATCTTACATAGATTGACTTTAGAAATAAAGATATAGAAAACTATCTTTTGCATTGTATTTATGTCCTTGTATTTTCTACTATGGTTTAGGGATGTACCATCACTTATACTTTCTCTAGCCACTATAGATAGTGCATTCTAGGGCATCTTTTGGACATACAAAGGTGTAATAGGGGGGTTCACGATTTTCTCTCATATACTCTTAATGAAAACCAAGAGCTTTGCAAGACCTTTTTCGTGGAGCATGAATTTGAGAAATCAACCCTAGGGTTTTACTCATTTACTACACATGAATACCCCAAGTTTCTCACATTATGCACATATCTATAGTTTTTGGTAGTGAACCCAATGTCAAATTAAAACATATGAAGGTCCTGTTATCACAGAAAGTGTAGCTACCCACTGAAGGTATCCTATTCGGGACGATAGAGGTAAGGTAGATAACTGATGACATCATAAGGGCCTTGTCCACTATAGATGAAGAGTAGTTGTCACACCAGATGAGCTCTTGTCACTTTAGATCAATCTGGAGAATGATTAAGGGGGGGACCCTACTAGCCTATGCGGGATAGCGAACCTACTTAAGACACTCCAAGGGGTTTGCAATGAGTACAAGAGGTGACTAATGAGTAAGTAAATCTAGATACAGGGAATGGATGTGGGAGGTGAGTTTAAAGCCAAGTCGGGGAGGCTTAAGATAATGAAAATTTCCCAACTTGATAAGAAATGTACCAAAAAGAGTGTAATAACGTAGATCTAGATATATCTAGTCTAAGTAAGGGAAACCCTAATTAGATCCACCTAGGGTTTATGCAATTATGAATGAAGTGGACCCAAAAGAGTAGACCAGGACAAGAAATGACTAGATATGGAGGCTTGAATATTAGATCTATGATATTAAAGTGGGTTCAAGCATACCTAGCTGATAGATCTGAAGCTTTGACCACCCAACCAAGGAGGGCGCCCCACCTAGAGTAGACTAGTGCTAGATCTCAGGGAAAATGGAGTCAGAATTTAATGAAACCTGATATATAGGGTTTAATTAATGATCTCTCGATGGATTTTGATGGTTGTCATCAAATAACCACACGATCTATCAGATCTACAAATCTAGGGTTTTAAAAGAGAGGGTTTCGCTTGACAATTTGATAAAAATATTGAAAGTGATACTAACCTTGCAGATCGTACCTAAAATACTTGTGGCTGCCTTGTATGTCGATGATCCTTTCACCTAGTTACAATTTCGAGCTAGATCTGGGATGTAATGAAAGCGTTTTTCCTAGTGCAGATAGTGTGCCCCCCTTCTCCACCAACAAAATCAAACTATCGAAGTGAGATTTGTTTCGCGGATGAAAAAACAAGCAACGTACACCATCTAAAGAGAAATATACAATACACATAGTAAAATTTGATCAGTCCTTGAAGATGAAATGATTCAGAAGAGAAGATGATGCAAGTCGCTTCCACAATCTCCCCTCAAGCAAGTCGCTACCTTGCAAAAGATCAGTACGACCTAGACAGAAAGGTATCATTTAGATGCAAGATCCAATGAAATGTCTATAAGCAAGAGGCATACCAATCACATCTAAGTACATTCACAAAGATTCGAGAGATTCTGCAAAAGTTTTCTTCTATTCAATATTCTTAGAGCCAAAAGTCCCTTTACAATGAGAGAGCATCTCAATAAATAAATCTCTCTGAAATACAAAACCTAGATCCAGAAATATCAAGGGCCAAGATTAAAAGATACAATCACTCTGATCAATGGCTAAGATGGTCCTGATAACTAATACATGGATCCACATTAATGGAAGGGGGTGCACCCACTAAAAGTACCCAAGGAGGGGCGCACCACATAAAATATGTGTAAAATCATGACATAGCACATGGTGAGGCTAGGAGGTTATACAGATCCTTCACTGGCATGGCCCCATGGCATAATAACAAGGTATAATCATCAATCATAACATGGAGTGATCAAAATCACTAGGATGCCCCCCTCAAAATGCATCAAAATGCCCTCAAAGTAGAGAATTCTAGGACGTGTGGATCCCATGAAGAGTGAAGATGATGTCGGATGATGAAGGTGACCCCAACATTGTGCCTTGGACAAATTCCATGCCATTTCCTTGCCTCAATTTACCAAATCGATTTTTTTATTCATTTTCATCATCAAAATATTACCTTAGGAATATAAAACAACTCATATTTCATCGGTGACTAAACCTAGATGTCAAATGACTACAAAAATGAGCCCAACACCATATAAATATGGTACAATCGACTGGATACCTCCTATTATTCCCTTTGTTTCCCTAGGAGAAATCACCATCAACTGAAAAGCATTTTATTTTGATGTCCCAGGGCCAAACTGTTGTAAAATGATAAAATAACCCATATCTCACATGCAAGTGCCTGAAACTGAAAACCGAATACATAAATGAACTTAAAATGTCCAAATCTACTAGGAATGAGTACCCATACACCATATGTCCATAATAAATGTACGTCAGAAGCCCCATCCATGTCAAAACAATAATAATAATAATAAATCCTGTAAACACTGATAATCATGAAATTAACACAAGCCGTCATAATAAACCATCATATGAAGCATGTATATTTCTAATGGCACCGATATACCAAAAATAATCATCATCAAACTCATCCTGGACTTTGCTACTGACTTGGTCAAACTGGGTTGACCAGGTCAAGAATGATCAAATAATGACCCAAATGCTAAACTCTGACACTTTAGAGTAAAAAAATGGATATACATACTTAATTATCTATCTTAACAGTAAGACTCAAGTACAAGTAGCTTCTACTAGCGATTATAAGCACAATATATATATATATATATATATATATATAAGTACAAGTAGCTTCTACTAGCGATTATAAGCACAATATATATATCAAAGTAATCAGATGCTCTAAACAAGAACCTCCAGTGTATACTCATTTATTGATTTGTCTATTTTTCTAGTCAAGGGTGAAGGTGAATAAAACAAGGCAAGGCCAAGGGAATGACTTGACACTTGACACTTCAAGCATCTAGGTGGAAGGAAAAGGGGAAAGACACATTCCTTATAGGTTAGAATCACCTTGTTTCCCTGTTGGGGAAAATGAGCCATGCATTATATAATGAACGAGTGCTCATCCTATGGCCATCAACTTTTTAAAAATTTATTTCATTTAACTTTCCATCCTCCAAGAGCAGGTGCCTTGAATAGCCTTGCGGGCCTTAGATAATGACTTGGGGTGACCTCCATTTCCCACCACCATCCATAGGTGCGATGGAGTGACCACCTTGTTTCCCTTTGGGGGAAAACATACTCACATCATACAAAGGATGAGTCCTTGCCTCTTGGAAACTAACTGAGTTAATACTTTTTTTGCAATAGTTTCTAAAGACACTTTGTTTTGCTCGCTAGGAATCCATTTAGAATAAGCATTTAAGTTTCGATGCCTTAGTGTCGAAAGACACTTTTTGGTAAGTCTACTTGTGTTTAAGAGCTAAAGGAAGACCATATTTGTAATAAGAATCGTACAAACCAACACCAAGACACAATTTAAACATGGAGACCTATTCCAACATAAAAGTGAAGGTGGGGGGAATCCTATATGTCACTAGTCAAGTTACAAGTCAGGCTTAAACATAAAGAAGAAAAGGAAACAAATGGATGGAGACAGTGAAGGTGGTGCCAAGGCTAGTAAGTTGTGTCCCATATAGGGAAATTACCAAATCCATACTACAAGTAGGGAATGACCAATGAGTATACAAGAGAATCTTTTGGACATAGCATCTAGATCACTTATTCTTTAGATTTTAGTAAAAACCAATAAAATATCACCATATACAACTACTATCAGCCAAGTCTCACTACTAAAATAGACAACATAATAAAATCAAAATCAATATGTACCAATCCATATATCACTTGGGTCATATACTTGCATCCGATCTGAACAATTTGAAAGGCACTGAAATCCTCTTGCTGCTATACATCATGGGCAATGTCATAAATCTACTCAGGGTCATGAAAATTGCTAACTCAATCATCAAATCTGGGGTCATGAGGCTTTGTCATGGCATATAACTAGTCAAACCGGATGCTCTGGATTTACTGAATGAGAGTGATCATCAACTAGAAGCTCATCATCTTTTGATCTCAAAGTAAAGGACTGGCTCAAAGAAATGCTTAGGAACAATACATTGAACTTGTTTGGCTAGTTGTGAGGTAGTATGGTTTTGGAAGCTATTGTTATATTTGTTTGATCTCGAGTTAGAGGCGAATTGTATCTTTTGTGACAACTAAAGTTGTGTGAAGTTGTTTGAGAACCTGGTGTTCCATGACAAGTTGAAGCATATTGAGATCACGTACCACTATATCTAGGATTACAGAGAGGAGCAGTGAAGCTCCAGTATGTGGCGATAGATGAGTAGACTGTCGATGTGTTAACCAAGCTTTTAGCAAGAGTGAAGTTCAAGTACTTCAGAGAGAAGCTTGGTGTTATCCAAATCGACATTCCTCGAAAGAGGGAGTGATGTGACATGTCCGGGAGACACAGGTGCACTAGGGATATATCTACATGGAGGAAGAAAGGTGGTACAAAAGGACCTAATGCATCTGGGATGCTCCTAAGATGTATCCACATGTTTGAAGACATTGGTGGTCCATAGGTCATAAAGCATCTAGGATGCACTTGGGTTGTATCTACATGGAGGAAGCCGCATGTGGTCCATAAGGATGCAATGCATTTGGGATGGGCCTGAGCTATATCCACATGTTTGAAGACGCAGGTTGACCGAGAGAGTTGTAATACATTTGGGACGATCTCCATTGGGTGGAAGCTGCAAATGTTTTTGGGCTGTATCCATTGGGTGGAAGATGCAAGTTGACTGAGAGAGAGATGTACTACACCTGGGTTGATCTCCACCGAGTGGAAAACGTTGATGTTCTTGGGCTATATACACTGGGTGGAAGACGTAGGTTATATGGTGGATATGATATATGCACCTGGGCTACTCTCCACATGACAGAAGACACGTATGCTCCTAGGATGATCTCCATGGGGTGGAAGACATAGGTTGTGTGTAGGGATGTAATATAGGCATATGGGATGCTCTCCATGAGATGATGAAATGATATGGATACGATGGGATAATAGTGGGAGATGTAGGTTATTGCTTGGTCAATGTAAAATTAGGACTTGTGCTCTACCTACTTGATGACTTTCTCATCGAGATGATGATGAAGTCCTAGATGGGATCTAGGTCTACATCCAACATGAAAAAGGGATGGCTCTATAGAACTTCTAAGGATGTATAGATTTGAGAGATGTCACTAGTCAATGGTCAACAAGATGAGAGTTGTTGCAACAACGATGATGATCATGTGATGATGATATAGCGATGATGATGATATTCAGAGATTGTGTCTAGTCGTGTTGACCAAGTCAGAAGAACACCTTCCTTGTTAAGAGGGAGTGTTGTTGAAAATATAACTTCGGAAGATATTCTTTTGTATATTTGTTGTATTATTATTATTATTATATTTTAGTGTACTTTTATTGTACCTCTTTTCGAGGATGTTTTCCCTCAGATCAGAAGATGCCATTAATGTAACTGGTCATGTAAGAGTCGACGTAAAACCTCCATTATAATTTAGGGAAATAGTCCCCGAGATAAATATTATACAATGCATTTTTTAGTCTTCCTAGGAGAGGTCGTCTTAGCGAGGCTAAGAAGTCGGCCTTGTTGGATTCCTACGTCACACACTTGAAGAATATAAAGAGGGAGGCTCCTTCTCTCATTTGGACACATTGCAATCACAAGCAAGTTCACTCCATGAGAGAGAAAGTAAGTTCGATGGGGAAGAAGAAGAAGAAGCTGTAGAATGCATCTTATCTTTGGGGTTTCTATCTTTGTTTGACATTGTACTAAGTGACGAATCTATACATACGAAGTTATTGGGTTTTCTCCGTTGTGGTTTCCTAGGATAAAATCTGTGTGTCTTTTTTTTATGCTATGCTTGTTTATCTTTCAGTGGTCCTATTGTATTAGATTAAAGATCTAACATAATTGAATTAAAGTGCAAACTCTAACAATACTATTGTGAAGGGAACTACTCTTGATAGTCAATTTTGGTCACATTTGAGGTATGTTTTGTAGTTCTCCTAACCAATTTATAACATGATTCAGTTTGTAGATTCAGATAGACCAGTCATTGGGGAGGTGTATGAGTAGATGCACAACATGCTATGCTAGATTAAGGCCATTTTTCATCCTAAAGACATCAACTTATCTAATCATATTCGTATAGAGGTGGAAAAAGAGCAGGAAAAGTTAAATAATTCACTACATTCCTTAGCATATGTGATTATTCCAAAATACTATCATACATCATGGTTATAAGCACTAGCACTTGGTGGTGTGGTGAAGAGAAAACCACACCAAAATCCAGAGGTTCAGGATGGTTATATGCAATCATTAGAGAAATTGGTTCTTGAGGAGGAGTGTGATACCATATGGAAAGCCAGTAACAATTGTTCCTTTGAGACCAACCATCCAATCGGAGATTGAGAGAATTTGATTTCCCTTGAGTGGTGGAGCAAGCATGGCAGTTCTACCCGACTACTACAACGTTTGGAAACATAGGCGCTTTCACAAGTGGTAGACACTTCTTCCATAAAGAGGTGGTAGAGCGCCTATAGTTTCATCCACTATGGCCAAAAGAAATAGGTTGAATGTAAATCGAGTTGAGAGCTTGTTTTATGTGCATTACAACTTGCGATTGTTGTCCCATTATTATGAGAAGTAAAAAATTCATAACACATGTAAAACATGGGACATCAATCCAAAGGAGGATAATTTGGAAGATGTAGCATTCGTTTTTGAGGAATTGGAGAGTGTTTTTTTTGTCGATGATGATTGAGGTGAGATGCCAACCCCAATATACTACCATGGTTTCCTTGAGGACTTTAGTGGTAGGGGCTTCATTTTTAGTTCCTCTACTACCACTTCCATCTACATATATATCTCATGCTTCAACTCCACTACCATCACATGGAGGCACAAGAGGTAGTTTGGTGGTACAAAGAGGAAGAAATTAGAATAATTTTTTCAACTTTCTCCTTTTCTAGTATTCTATATGTCATAGGCTTATAGTCTTTAGTAGCTAGCTTAGTTTAGTGGTTTACTTTTGGACCTTTCGGCCTTCATACTTCAATCAAATTATCATTTTAAATCTTCTGTAGATGGCTTATTTTGTAAACATAACTATTTGTTCATGTTGACATTTGGGGGACAACCTATTTCATTTCATAAGTTAATGGTCCACTTCTTATTATATAGTTTGAAATTTTGTATGTTTGTAATTTCTAGATGGTTGATCTTTAATGTACTAAGGAAGACATTTCTAATTTCATAATAATATAGTATTCATTTACAAGTAGAACAAATATTCGTGTTTTCATATATTTTTCAACTATGGCATTTTGCATGTTTGTTTTGAATATAAATGCATTATAATATATAACCATATACTTATTTAAAGCATGCTCTCGAGATGCTCTTATCTTGAGGTTTTTTTGGGAAATGGTGCTCCTTGTGCTCCCACTTTGCTCCCATGCTTTGGCATCCTTGTCTTCAATACCTCTACATAAGCAACTTGCCAATAAGCAAATAATTATAAACACTATCCATAGCAACTTGCCAATAATCACATAATTAGAAACACTATCCATAATGACTTGGACAACATGTTCTAGACCTATCCCTTAGATGAACCCATCTAATAGTTCAAGTAATAATTGTGCACCGTTAACATATGCAGATGCATTGATAGACTTGATAAATATTTTTTCCCTTGGTACAATCAAGTAAGAAATTGAGAATGGTCCTATCCTTCCCATTTGTCGAGTTGTATGATGTCCCATTTCATTCAATGATTTCCTATGATTTCTTGAGGCCATCCAATATGTGAGTGCAATTTGGTATTTTCTCCTTGAAGGAGAGGTCCTCTCAACTCCTCATAGGAAGGGTCCTTGTATAGTGAGGCAACAACTTCAAACATTAACTAGTAGAATGGATTGTTCTTGGCAATGTTGAAAAGAATGTCAGTCCATAGAAAACATCTAGCCACAATCTTGTTGGCTTCTTGCTTCTCCCTTATTTAATCAATCATCTAAAGGAAGGTTATGCTTGAGAAACTCACCTCAACACAAAGAAAGGTGAAGTTTCTAAGGATGTCGTGGAAGGTGTAGTCAAGGGTTGGGTTTCACTTCCTTGGGTTCCCCACACCCTTGAGAAGCTTGTTGTTACAATGCTTTTTGCAACTCCTCCAACTTCAATTTCAAGCTTCATAATTCTTTTTCATCTTTCCTCTTGCTGATTTCAAGAATTGATTAAGTGGCAATATCGATGATTTTTTGGGTAGATGTGGGGAAAATTTCCACTTCATGCCATATAATTTTGCAAGGTGGTATTTCAAGCTATTGATTCCACCATTCATTTCCTTCCCACACAAATTGCACCTCAACCTCCTCAAATTATGAGGGTCAATTGGCTCACCATATTCTCATAGTGGGTCCAACAATACCTTCAATAATACATTGTTGGGGCACTAATTAAACCTAGGGCACAAAATTGGAAAGAAATGCAAAAGAACGTTGCAAATAAAGAAAAAGAAAAACATACATAGATAAGCATTAAATCTCCCATTATAGAGCGGCAAGAAAAACTAATATAATGGGCATTGCAAACTCTATAATAAATCTCAAAAAACAAAAAAAAATGAAATCATAAATTGTTTGTATATACCTGGGGATATGAAGATGTTGGATCCAAACCAATCCCCACTCCATAATAGATTTAGATAATAGTGATAAAATATTGGAATTTCCATAGTTAGTTCGATGAAGGATTATGACAAACTCCTCTACTCAATGCCCTACATTTGTTTTTTAAAATAAGGGCAAAAATACAAAAAATGAGGTGTTAAAGCGCACTTCGGGTGGAAAAGGTAATATTTTCTATTTTCTATCAACCCTCCATGATTTTGGAAAATATCAAAACATTAATCATGGTAAATATCAAAATATTTAAGGGTGACAATGTTGTTTCATATTAAACACGACATCTCACAATATTTATGATATTATTGGGATATTGGTAACATCGGATCTTACGATAGAAAGTAACTTGATCCATTTTCTTTTTTCTTTTTTTCCGCATAAAAATAAGGTAAGATCCATTTTCACTCTATGATCCATTTCAATCTAAGCATTGAGAAAAGCACTTGTAAAATGTAACTTGGAATTTTCTTCTTGAAATATGTAAATTACAATTTTTCTTTGGACAAAAAGATTCACTTTAGCCTCTTAAATATTAAGCACATAGAGGCCATGTGATATTTTTTCTAATTTAGTTCAATATTATTACACACCTTTACTTTTTGTGTCAAAGCCTTGCCATAATCGAACACAGGGACGTAAGATAACTATACCTACTTAGTCATATCATAATAGCACCATTCAAGTGTAGGAACACTTTGAGAAAATGAAATTCAGGAAGATTTTGAAGTTATAAAGCTCGTTTTTTATATACATGTGGCCCAAGTGGGAAAGGTGTGGATACAACATGAGTGGGCCTAATGGTTAAGAGGTTGTGTTTCTTAGGAGGTCACACGTTCAAATCTAAATCTAGAGGGGTGTAGTGTATCTTTGTTAGCAATAGATTATTATTATTATTATTATTATTGTTCAAAGTTATCAGAAGATCATTGCCTAGTACTCTAAATTACAGAATCAAAGAAAACTCACACATACACAAAAAATATCAACAAACTTCTCCACTTCCATGGAGAGTAAGTAGAGCAAACCATAGGCCATATCCAAGCCAGAATATGTCTCAATGGTTATCTCAATTAAAATTAATAATTATTACTTATAACTATGAACCCTTGAATCTTTTTATGAGACTATTAGATCAATTACAATTGCTGTCCACAAAACGTGCCATTCATACAGCGAATGCAGCTGATTGGGTTACCACTTTTCAGTCAGCGTAAGTTGGCATCCAAGTGGCAGGTCATAGATAAAGGGAATTTTACGACCACCCTGTTATTGTTTAGGAAGTAAGCTAAAAAGACACCGGAATGCACCTTCTGCGGCGGTGGACTGCCGGTGACATGACCTCGCTGCCGGCGATTTCTGGGTTTCCCGATCACAGTGAGACCACGGAGCCGTCGTTGGAGGGAGCCAGGTCACTGCATTCTGTTCGCTGTTGGGAGGTCACATTACCGGAAGTCCACTGCCTGAAGGTGCATTCCGCTGTCCTTTTTAGCTTACTTCATTGTTTAGTCTCCACTTGTTATTCCACTAAAATTTCATTTCAAGTTCCTGTTCATTGCCAGTATTTTGACTGTTTGTTTATATTTTTCTGTATGTTTTCCAACAACTTTGTTTTGGGGATTTCTATGAACATCCACTATTATTGAATATCCCATAAAAGTAAAAGAAAAGGTGAAATAGATATTATCAAGGGAAACCCTGTAGGATTTTTGGCTCTACGGGATGAACGTGAAAAACAAATGCAGGTGTACATTTCCTTTCCTTCTGCAGCTCAACAAACTACATACAATGCTTCACCCTCTAACTTCATAATCACAAGACAAATAAACGTGGTATCTATATAATCTAGAATGCTTTTCCAGTTGCCTGTGTGTTTAGTTGAGAAGTTCAATAAGCTATTGAAGTTCCTCTTGCTTTATCGAGTACTGTATATTGAACAACACCATCTCTTGTTCATAACATCTCCTGTTATTTATCTGCAGATGGAATGGCTAGACAGACACAGGGGCAAGAAGACTCGGAGAATCAGAATGCAAGGAAAGGAAATGCACGGAAGATACCAATAAAAGTCCTTCCTTTAACTGTAAAAGCCCTAGACAACGGTTTGATCAGTTCAACACCAGCTAGTCAGGGTCAGTCTGCTGACCCTCAACAAAATGATAAAAAGTTATCAAAAATGGATGGAACAGTGTCAACTGGTGAAGCAGTTTCGCCTCCTGGAATAATTGTCCCTCATATTTCAGGTAAAGGTCCAGAAAATACAGGTCCCAAGCCACCAGAAACAGGTTCCAGAGCAAGCAACGTACATAAAAAGTTATCAAAAATTGATGGAACAGTGTCAACTGGTGAAGCAGTTTTGCCTCGAAAAATAAGTTTTACTCCTATTTCAGATAAAGGTCCAGAAAATACAGGTCCCAAGCCATCACAAACAGGTTCCAGAGCAAGCAAGGTGAAGTGTACCGAACAGAGTATGGCGTCAGTGGTAAGCGCTCAAGCCGGATGCCATGGCTATTTGAATTCTCATAACCAACCATGTTACCCTGTAATGCCATCGGGAAATGGCCATCAGGATAAGCGTTCACCAAATCGCCCCCGACTCGCCGGAATCCGGCAGATAAATTTTGGTGAAAATCATACTTTCCAGGATTTAAATCGTAATTTTAATCATCTGGGTAGTTTTAAAATGCCCGATTTAGTACAGGAAGGATTAATAAGATTAGTAGAATTCCAAAATAACGAAATGAACAATTTCACAGCAAACATTTGACTGATTTTAATCAAAAATCGGCCGGGAAAACGGGGCGATTTGGTGAACGCTTATCCCACGCGGGCCATGACTATTGTTGTACTAATTTTGGAAGATTACTTACGCCGGTTCCTTTCTCAGATCCTCCTCGAAGTCCACGCTCTGTTCTTTACCATAATTCCGATATTTCCAACTCTGTTTTGCAGGTGCAGCACCGGCCTCCCAAAGGAAGGCGGAAGGGCAGTAAAAATGTAGGAGTAAACCCTAAAGAAATGAAAAGGCGGTTGGCAGAACTAGGTAGAAGTCTGATCAAACAATCCCTGGGAATCGGGCCGAGTCCTTCAACCGCAAAATTGGAATCTGAGACAACATGCTCATACTTCGTTGGTGGGTATCATGAAACCACATTCTCTGGGTCAGCAACGTTCTTTATGTTTTGTTTAATGAAAAATAATTACTTTTTGCAAAAGATTTCTCCATTTTCTTGGCATTTTTTCTGAGGATCCGTATTTGTTGTACGAATATGTTGGGAGAATTTTACCACATGGCTATCCTTGTACTTGGAAATGGTATAAAAAAGAATATTGGAAGTTGGATGTGATTTTAAGCTGGCCCATTGGCCTTGCATAAAAAGTTTATTAACAAATGTTTGTTAGCGAGTCCAAATTTCATACATACTTATATAGCACTCTTCCTTTCATACTTGTATAGCACTCTTCCTTTCCGTTTAAATTTTTGTTATCAAGTTCACAAAACTGCCTAAAAATTGTAACTAAACCACTTTTAACAAGAATAAATTATATTATATACCAAAGCAGAATTTACAAAGAAAACACAAACCTAACCCTGGGAAGGAGCTACAATCTCGTTGTTTACTTCATCTCTATTCTTAAGAGAGTAGAATTTACAAAGAAAACACAAACCCAACCCTTGGAAGGAGCTACAATCTCGTTGTTTACTTCATCTATATTCTTAACCACAGAGTCTATTAAAAGTTTTTGAGAAGAACATTTAGCTTTACCATAACCAGAGAGTCTATTAAAAGTTTTTGAGAAGAACATTTAGCTTAACCAAAAAGCATAAGAGGCAGACGTAGTATTGAACTTTGTGTTATGATTGCACCATATTTCTTCATTTGATACCAGATTTATGACTAAGGACAATTCTAGACTAAAGGGATTTGCTATCCACTTTCAAGTCACCCAAAACGAGTTTTATAGTTCCTCCACTCTTTTGACATTGGGGGTGTGAGCTCTCCTTTGATACTCTAAAAAAATTACAGTTTCTTGAAAATAAGAAATTGGGTTTTGTTCTTGGGGCTTGGTTTATTTCCTTTAGAAGCAAAGGGTAGAGACTTCCTAAAAGACGTTTCTAACGGACTCTTCATTCCTTCCATTGTTTTCTTGATGGATTTTGTGAGTTGTTTCCTAGCTAACCTCAACCATCTTGTTTATTGCTTGTGCAAGATTGCACATTAGGGCTTGGTTTCTTTCCTTTAGAAACAAAGCGTAGAGTTCCTAAAGGATGTTTCTAATGGACTCTTCATTCCTTGTTTCCATTGTTAACTAACCTCAACCATCTCGTTTATTACTTGTGCAAGATTGCACATTAGGGCTTGGTTTCTTTCCTTTAGAAGCAAAGCATAGAGTTCCTAAAGGATGTTTCTAATGGACTCTTCATTCCATGCATCCATTGTTTCCTCCTCTTGAAGGATTTTGTGAGTTGTTTCCTAGCTGACCTTAAGCTCCTTGTTCATTGCTTGTTTGATGATTTTGAAAAGGAATATCTTTGCTTATGTATGTGTTTTATTTTTTTTACTAGTTGATATATAAGGACACCTTGTATATATCAATGATTAGCTCACCAAAAAAATCTAAACTAAAATGACTATAATTAGTCCATGCTAGTCTATGATTCACGCTACACACTGTAATTTTTTTTGTATTTTTAATACATAACAAAAATCAAAACAAACTATTTGGATCATTTAACAACTATGACATACAAAATAGATTGCAATAGCAAAGTCACACAATGAAATACAAATATTTACCCTCAAAACTCATTAAAAAAACCCTAGAAACCTTGCGTTTGTTGAAGCATTATGCCTTTCGTCTTCTTATACTATGGAGATTGCAATACATTTACATTGTTATTTTGTAATATCTCCATCTTTTTGTCTTCTCTTGCTCAACAAGTGGAGATGAGTTTTGGAGCGTATCCCTCTAATCAAAGGGGTTAATTAATTATTCAATGTCTGTCGCGTAGAAAGCAACACTAAAATTGACGTTGAGTAACTAACTTAAAAAGGGGGTTATAAAGTGGCTTATGGAAATATTACATGAATACTTCATAAACTCACTACATAATTAATTAATGGGGTCCTAAAAGTTATGTTGGCTTTATAAAGCCACTTTAATTTAAAAGTTGAGGGGGGGAAAAGTAAAAGTGGTGAGAAAAAGGTTAAAGTGGCCAAAAGCGGAAAATGAGTTTAATAATTAACCTCATTCCCATTTATTCGTGTTATTCTCACTTTCAAGAAATAATTTTGGGAAAGCTCTTGTAGCTTGTTGCTCTTGGGACGAAAACCCTAAGAAAAATAGAATAATTTCAGTGGTGAAACCATCCACCCTAGCTACTGAGAAGAGAAATCACTTAGGTTTCTTCATAGATTTCACCGTGGAAAAATGATAGTTGCTGAGATTTGAAGATTTTGCAAGTTTTTGTTGAGGTTGGAGAACCATGGGCTTCATTTCTAGGTAGTGGATTTTAGTTGTAGGGGACGTACATCCTCTTTTGGAGTAGCCATCATCCTTTTATCGATTTGTATAGTCATCCAAGGGTTGTAAACTTCCTTTATTCTTCTTGATGGCCATACCATCACTCCCTTCTTATAACAATAAATATGAGGGTCGTACTACATTTATTGGGGTCATAAAATGAGATTGAGAGCAAGGAACCACATTGTCAGGTGAGAGAAAGGAAGCTTCCTTCCTTTGAGTTAATCTTCGCTTGAAATTTGAAGAAGGAAGGCATGGGACTTACTTTCTAGCTGATATATGTCATTTTATCCAAGTTGGGTGTATCGCTGGTCACTACCATCAAATCTCAATTCTAGGACTTACTTTCTTATTGATATATATACTTGGAGTTGATTTGGGAAGAGCATATAAGTAGGATTTTTATTGCTGGGTGCACTCATCCATACACAAGAGCTGTCCCATGTGACTATAGATTTCCTAGGTCTGAGATTTTGATATAAATATAAATGTGTATCTAGTTATTTGTTGCTAAATGCACTTTCTTTCCTACATCAAGTTTATGATGAATGATGTTACTTCTATGCATTTAATGAGTTGTTCTCATTCAAAAATGTGTTCTTTCATCTTTTTAATGTTACATTGAATGCTATTAATTGGTAACTTAAACGTTAACCATGAACACATAAGCATACAAACAAATCGCGCCAACACTATCAACAATTAATGAGGAGGAACTCGAAGCACAAACTGTTTGATGAAATTAGTGACCTAGAAACCCAATGATCTAACAATGCCCAAGTCTATTCAGGTGAGGGATATTACATATTTAAACTTACTATGAAAGGAGGGATATGCAATACTATGGTATTTTACAATCCTCTACATTGTGCTTCTGTCTCTTTGCATTGAGCATTTGTGCAATACTAAGTGGCAAGTGAAAAAGTGAACCCTTTTCTCCTTGCTAGGTTTTTTACAACTAGTATGGGCGTTAGTTTTAGGGTTTGAAAACCCTCTTGGAACCTCAATGACGCTTTTAAAATTATCTAGTCGATTTCTACATGTTACTATCTCTCTATATTCAAATTATGATAAGCTAACATGGTCGATGCATCGATGGTGGGGAATATTTGGAACTTTATCTTGCCGAGGCCATCACTTTTGATTATGAACTACATTTCAAGTCCATGATACCTTGTTGGAAAGGTCTCTGTAATATCCCCAATACTGATTTTCTACTGTTTTTTATTCTAGGGATTGCTTGTAGCCTCATGATTTACAATAATACTGAATTAAAATGTGCATGCGAGGTGCCATGCTAATGGCCCTAAATTATAGCTGAACTAGGGTAGTGAATTGTAGGAAGAAAGAAAACACTTACCACTGATAATCAAGATGAAGATGCTCCAGAGATAAGACGTATGCAGATAAAGCCGATTTGGTGAAGTCATGTTGCTTCCTTCTCGGTGTTATCGCCTAACAGAACGAAACCATCTCCTTAGCTAAAAGTGACGTTTTTGGTGAAGAAGGTGCTTGATGGGGCTGAGAATTTGCCGGGATGTAGATCTTACTATGCCAAAGATAATGAATGGATCATGCCGAGATTCTAACCTCTCCAAGAGCCCTAGCGAATTGGTTTACCAGTATGGTGCTCACGCTCCCAACCTCTCGGATCCGTTGATAAATGCTCTGGATGAGCAAACCAGAAGCTGATGATCACCCAATGCAATGGAGTGACCCTGTCGGTGAAGGTGATGCCAATATATGGAAGATAAATTGGGATTTAGAGACTTGGTGAATACCTTGGGGTTTTCCAGCTAAACCTCGGCTACACACATGAATCTGCAAATAATCTTTCGATGGATACAAAATCACTGGATATGGATGAATACGGTGAATGCTGTTGATAAACTTGGATGGTATATCTTAAAAGAGACTAGGGAATATAGTTGCAGTTTCGAACCCTTATTAGCTGAAGATACCGTCTTCAAACCCAACTGTTGCGGCTGCATGCTGAGTTGCTGCTCAAAAGATCCAAATCAACAACAATAATAATAGATATCTTCTTTGGTCCAATAACCCTTCTTAAATAGCTTAGCATGTACTTTTAGGGTTTGCATGTCACTTTTAGGGTTTGTGCTTTACTTTTGCATGCATGCAATTCTAATTTCTTGTTAACTTTAAGACTTAAGAAATAAAGCTTGCATGTTCTGCATGCTTTATGATAATAACCCTGATGGCCCTCTTTACTATACTGATGACTTAATAATACTAAATAACTATTCTAACATGCTCCATGTATTAAATGTCCTAATTCAATTCCCTATTTACCAAAACGTAACATTACAGTCCTCCCTCGCTAAATATTGCTTGTCCTCAAGCAATTCCAACGCAAATCCACAATCAATCAACTAAACCAACTCAATCTAGGGATGATCCTAGGGTCCCAAATTATCCTAGGAGATTTGTAGCACCATCTTCTCAAAGCACTGCACTGCACGGTACCATCAAAAAATTCCCATGGAAGCCTCCTATAAGTAGAGTGACTAACCACGATGTAAACGAGGTACCATCACAAGAGACATCCTGAAAACATCCACTAGCAATCACTAAAATGCTAGCCACTGTAATCCCAGGGTCCCAAATCAATATGAGAATTGCAGAGGTCAAAATGAATCCACCACTACCCTACGTAGTATCGACACAAGTAGCATCTTGTAGACTCCCAAGTAACGCCATTAATAAACCTTGTATCCATCCCT
This sequence comes from Pseudotsuga menziesii, assembly GCA_001517045.1. Lineage (NCBI taxonomy): Eukaryota > Viridiplantae > Streptophyta > Pinopsida > Pinales > Pinaceae > Pseudotsuga > Pseudotsuga menziesii. Next base: position 925,231 of record LPNX010073312.1, on the reverse strand, counting down.
CATAAGGTTTCCCAGCTAAATCCCAATGCAAACTTGTGCATCTTTCATCCCAAATATCTGAAGGTTCTTATGGGAATATACCCTTGTCTAGTAATGTCTTCCCAAGAATCTCCTACTCAATAGGACACCAACTCTTAATCTCTCTCCAATCCAACCCCCGAAAAGGACCTCGTCCATAAGCACCATCACAAGGAATAATCCTACCAAGATGACATTCTACCCTTTTGATTTCAACTGGAATGCTAATATACTACTGCCCAATTTCTCGATCCGGGCCAACCTGTAAAGACCATCCTCCAATATGTAAATGTAAAATCAAGCTACTGCAAGCCTTGTCTATGTACTCCTGAAGAGGGTTTCTTTGAAATGCAATAGTATGTTTCTTTTTCTACCCCATCAAGGAATCTAACTACTCCTAAATACTAGAAATCCTGACCATTGACTCGGTACATACAACTTGAAGAGCTGTAAGCTCAACATATCGCTGTAATATGGTGTCCCAAAGTATCTTGGTCCTCTCTTTCATTACTAGAATGCTTTCTTTAACACGTTTAATATTCTTTCGGTGACTATCATCTGGAAGCTCTATCTCATGCTTGTATAAACTCCCCCTAACCTCCATTTGCGACTACTCACTGTCTCAACTGTTGTGCTCATTGACTTGCACCTCATGTATTTCGCCTGTCATAACTTTCTGGACTCCTGCTATAAGTGATGAAGAGTGTATCAATTCCAACTCATCACATGACTTGTCCACAATTTGACTATCGGATGTGTTGGTGTCGCTAGACACATAGGATGGCTTTAATGCTATCTCCTCATGCACATCCTCATCATGTACTGTTAACTCCAAATATATCTCACCTTCAATATGTACTTCAGGCTCATCTTTCTCCACTCCTCCAACTATGTTTTCAAGGAAATCCTGATCTAGATCCTTGGGTTGGCTCCCGAACTTGATGGTGTAATAGTCTTGAAAGGACAATGTTGCACATACCTAAGCACCTAAGGCTAGATATTCTTGATATTGAGGCAAGTGTTGTAGTGTTGCTAACCTTTACAAATTTCCATTCAATATCCTTCTCATTGTCTTCATGTTCTCATAAGATGGAAAAAAAAAACCTTTGTTCTGCCATACACTTCAACGACATCACTGACATGCATTTGCATGTACAAGAATGCATCGACATGCACTTTTATTCAATTGCTATGTTCCCACAACTGACAAGGATCATGCTTTGATACCACTGTAATATCCCAAATATTGATATTCTACTATTTTCTATTCTAGGGCTTGCAGCCTCAAGATTTACAATATTAATACTGAATTAAAATGTGCATGTGCGGTATCATGCTAATGGCCCTAAATTATAGCTGAACTGTTGATTTTTTTGAGCAGCATCAAGAGCCATTCTCTGAGGAGAACGGGGCCACCTGGTCTGGGACCATGGTGAAGACTCAACCTAGTGTTGATTTACCATTATGTTGAATGGTAGATATCTAGTCTGGGACCATGATATAGACCCAGCTCTGCCATGGGTAGACTCAACCCAGTGTTGAGTGACCATTCTGTTGGATGGTAGAAATCTAGACCGGGACCACGATATGGATCAGTCTAGTACTGGTAGACTTAACTTAGTTCTGAGTAGCCATTCTCTTGGAGAATGGAGGCACCTAGTTTGTTACTAGGAAGGAACTGTAAGCCCTAGACTGGGTCTAGGCATGTGTGACACTCTATCCCTTGATCTATGGGATTTTTGTAATTCTCCAAGGATTAGATAACCTTGGTTAAGTTACCCTAGTACCAGATCTAGGTGTCACACAGAGTCTGAGATAAAAGCATTAGTAACTCTATTGGTTTATGATGTACTTTTGGAATAAAAAAGACCACATGTAATGACCATAAGGGCACTTGGAAAAAGGATAAAGTTAAAAGTAAAAAATACATAAGGACTTTTGGACCATAGGTGAAAGTCAAAGATAAATAAGGACTTTTGGTACAAGTAAAAAATACTTAAAAACCTTTTTGGTAAGGTAAAAGTGAAATTAGAAAAAGAATAAAATATTATTATTTTATCTTTTCTAATTTTGGTCCACTTATAGGTGACTAAAGGCTATAAAAGAAGATCAATTCAATTCATTATTACACACACTTGCTCTCATAGGTACAATTGCTGGGTGATTCTGTGATTATGCCCTAGCATGGATGAGTCTAGCTAGGGCATCATCATCCTCCATTGAAGACAAACCATAAGCTAGGGTTTCTTATCTTTTTTGCCTTAAGGGTTTTACCAAGCCCTCATCTTCAACCAAGTTCATATATAGGGAAACCATCTTCAGATCTGGGCAACCAAGTTGAGATCTAGGGAAGCCATCTTCAGATCTAGGCAACCAAGTTCAGATCTAGGGCAGCCACCTTCAGATATTCAGATCCAGGAAACTATTCTCCAGTTTCGGGCAGCCACAATTCAGATCCGGGAAACCACCTTCTTTACAGGCAGTCTTCCTTCCATTTTTGGGTAGATCTGTGATTTTTGGGCAGAATTTGATTTTCGGGAAGATCTGTGATTTTCGGGAAAAATATGAATTTTGGGCAGAATCCGAGTTTCGGACAAATCTGTGATTTTCGGGTAGAGTTTGTGTCGGGCATATCTATTATTTTTGGGCAATCTGCAATTTATTGGGGCAGGAGACAAAAAGGACATCATCCCTATTTTTCAGAACATCCCTAATTGGGCATTGTGATGTAAAATTGGAATATTTTGATCTTCTGATACTGTGGTTGACCTCATTGGTTTTTGAGGATTTTTTGAATATTTTAAGTCATCTCATTTACAAGATGAGCCACTATTATTTTTAGGGTTTTTGTCCTTTGAAGGTTTCCCCAGTGAAAAACTCTTGTGTCTATAGTGCTGATGTGATGAATGTGTTTTTACTGCACTTGTCATTTGTTATTTAAGTTGATCTGCAATTTTTTTTAAGTATTTATGCTAATGCTAAAATTCAACATGGTATCAGAGCTTAGCATGTGAAAACACAGTAAAGGGACACTACTGTTGTTTTTGACTAAATATTGAGATAATATTTTTAGATCTAACATTTGACTAAGTGGCAAATATGGCCACCAATGGTTTCAAACAGGAAGAGAAGCTCTATGGTTCAACAAACTTCAACTCCTGAAAATCTAAGTTGACAACCATTCTAGATGAGAATGACTTAGATGACATTGTTCTTAATGTCACAGAAGAGCCAACAACAAATGATGGTAGGCTGGATTACAAGAGGAAGCAAGGTAAGGATACAAGAATCATCTATGATTCTATTATAGAGTCATTGATGCCCAACATCACATCTTTGAAGATTGCTAAAGAATGTTATGATACTTTGGTCAAACTATATGAAAAGAAGGCTCTCAGTAAGAAGAGAGTCTTGAAGAAGAGGCTACGGACTTTGAAGCTGAACAAATATGAAAGCATTGGTTCCTTCTTCACAAAGATTGCATAAGTAAGAGATCAACTGTTGATGATTATAAGAGATCAACTATTGATGATTATGACCTTGTGCAAACAATGGTTGATGGTCTCCCAAGCTCTTGGGAAACTTTCACGGCATTCGTCTGTGGACGAGAGAATCAACCAACTTTTGAAAGGCCTTGGCATGATTGCAAAGAAGAAGAAGGAAGGAAATATGGAAAGGTAATCAAGGAGGACAACCTTGCACTTGCAGCAAAGACAAAGAAGTTCAAGAATCCTTTCCCTCAGCAAAAGAAGGGAAAGAAACCTCAAGGTAAGTTTTTTGACATGTCAAAAGAAGAATGTTATAGTTGCCACAACTTTGGACATTTTTCTAGAGACTGCAGGCATAACAAGAAGAAACCCAAGAGAAGGTTTTAAGCATTTGCTGCAGAAGCAGAGGAAGAAGAAGATAAAGAACCAAAGAAGAAGAAGAAAACCAAGGCCAACACGGATAAAGAGCCTAGAAGAGAGTACTGCTTCATTTTTTCTCTCACTGGTTCTTTCACAGATTGTTCCGCTTCTTGGTTGGTGGACAGTGGTGCCTCCAGGAACATGACTGGTAACCATGGAACACTCACCACTTACAAAAAGAATAAGTTCACCACTTACGTAGAACTTGGAGATGACTCCACCTACAAGATTGAAGGAGTTGGCTCAACTTCACTTCAACTTGACTCAGGTATGGTTCTTCATATTGATGATGTTCTTTGTGTTCCTGGTTTAAAGAATAATCTTCTATCTGTTGCTAGCTTAGAGGACAAGGGCTACAACATCCTCTTCATGGATAAGAAATTTCTCCTATGGGAAAAGAATGAAGAACTAAGCTCATCAGTACAAATTTGTGTTTAAGAGGGAGGCCTTTACAGAACTTTTCAGGGTTTCACTCATGCAGTTGATCAATGTGAGTTGTGGCATAGAAGATTTGAACACCTTCACTGCACAACACTTCCAAGCTTAAAGAAGATAGTTAACAGAGATGTGGTCGTCCATGAAAAAGTTGTGTTTCAAACACAAGATCTTTCAAAGGAAGATGAAGTACCTCCACTAGAGTTTCCAGTTTCAGAAACTCAGAGGGAGGAAGAGGAATTTGAGGATCAAATTCTAGATGACACTGAAAATCCATCAAAAGAACTACTTGAAGTTCCTCCTTACAAAAGGAGATCAGCTTGGTACCAAGAAAGCAAGAAGCTTAAAGCTCCTCCTGGGACTTTCAAAGAAAGACCACAAAAGTACTCATGATTTATGAGTTAGCTTGACAATACAAAACCTCCATCATATGAAGAAGCAACAAGTCAATAGGTATGGGTTGATGCCATGATTGAAGAGTATAGTTCAATCATGAAGAATGATGTGTGGGAAGTTGTTCCCAGACCAACAGGAAAGTCAGTAATGACAATTGCTCCTATTTCCAGGCATACTACCTTTAGAACCCTCATTTCACTTGTTGCATTATTTGGATGGAAGTTACATCAAAAATATATAAAGACAGTCTTCCTCAATGGTAAGATCGAGGTGGAAGCTCATGTTGAACAACCTGAAGGCTTTGTAAAGAAAGCCTTGTATTCTCAATGAGTTTGGTATGCAAGGATGGATGGATTTCTCCATGACTTGCAGTTTTCCAAAAGTACAACCAAGTCTAAATTCTACTTTGAGGTTGTTCATAATCATGTCTTGATACTTGTTCTACATGCAGATGACTTGTTTCTTATAGGTGCTAAACAATTGATAGAACAATGTAAGAGGGAGCTTACCTCTAAATTCGAGATGAAAGATCTTGAATTAGTGCATTAATTCCTTGGCTTAGAAGACTAGAAAAATCCAGGAAACATATTCCTGACACAAGGAAAGTATGCAGGAGACATCTTACAAATATTTGAGATACAAGATTGCAAGTTTATGGTCATACCCATGACCATCAACTGAACAAAGTTGGCTGAATCAACTACCAGTTCATAGAGTATGGACTCTACTCTGTATAAACAACTTTTTGGATCCTGGATGTACCTCGTGCATATGAGAGCAGAAAAAGAGAATGCTTTGAATTAGTGCATGTCCAATACTTATGGGCTCAGGGTTACTTCTAGTAGTGGAGTAATGTTATTTAGATATACTGATTCAATTTAGGCGGGCAGTGTAGTTGAACGAAAAAGTACCTCTGGTTATTGCTTTAGTATGGGATCAACAATGATCTCTTGGGCCAACAGGAAGCAGGATTCCATAGCTCAAAGTACAACTGAGGAAAAGTATATTGCTACAAGTGATGCCTGGAAGGAAGTAGTTTGGCTCAGAAAACTGATACCTAATCTGTTCGGGGGAAAGCTTGACTCAACAATTATCCATTACGATAATCAGAGTTGCATAAAGCTTTTGGAGAACCCAGTGTTTCATGATAGATCGAAACACATTGAAATCAGATATCATTTCATTAGAGACCCAGTGCAGAGATGTGGTCTAAAGTTGTAGTACAATCGTATGGATGAACAGATTGCAGATATTTTGACCAAGCCACTGTCAGCATCAAAGTTTGTGTACTTTCATGACAAGATTGGTATGGAAGAGAATGCCTCTCTTGTTGAGAGGGAGTGTTGATTTTTCTGAGTAACATTGAGAGCCATTCTCTTAGGAGAATGGGGCCACCTGGTTCGGGACCACAGTGAAGACTCAACCTAGTGTTGAGTGACCATTCTGTTGAATGGAAGATATCTGGTTTGGGACCATGATATAGACCCAGCTCTTCCCTAGGTAGACTCAACCCAGTGTTGAGTGACCATTCTATTGAATGGTAGACATCTGGTCTAGGACCATGATGTGGATCAGTCTAGTACTAGTATACTCAGCTTAGTTCTGAGTAGCCATTCTCTTGGAGAATGGAGGCACCTGGTCTGTTACCAGGAAGAAACTGTAAGCCCTAGACCGGGTCTAGGCATGTGTGACACTTTGAACCTTGATCTATTGGATTTTTTTAATTCTCCAAGGATTAGCCACCCTTGGTTAAGTTACCCTAGTACTAGATCTAGGTGTCACACAAAGTGTGAGATAAAAGCATTAGTAACTCTCTTGGTTTATGATGATGTACTTTTGGTATAAAAAATACCACATGTAATGACCACAGGGGCACTTAGAAAAAGGATAAAGTCAAAAGTCAAAAATACATAAGGACTTTTGGACCATAGGTGAAAGTCAAAGATAAATAAGGTATTTTGGTAAAAGTAAAAAATACTTAAAAGACCTTTTTGGTAAGAAGGTAAAAGTGAAATTAGAAAAAGAATAAAATATTATTATTTTATCTTTTCTAATTTTGGTCCACTTACAGGTGACTAAAGGCTATAAAAGAAGATCAATTCAATTCATTATTACACACACTTTCTCTCACAGGTACAACTGCTCAAGGTTGAAGAAGGAATATTTTGTGATTGTGCCCTAGAATGGATGAGTCTAGCTAGGGCATCATCATCCTCCATTGAATATAAACCATAAGCTAGGGTTTCTTATCTTTTCTGTCTTAAGCGTTTTACCAAACTCCTATCTTCAGCCAAGTTCAGATCTAGGGAAACCATCTTCAGATTTGGGAAACCAAGTTCAAATCTAGGGCAACCATCTTCAGATCTGGGCCACCAAGTTCAGATCTAGGGAAGCCACCTTCATATATTTAGATTCAGGAAACCATTCTCCAGATCTGGGCAACCACAATTCATATAAGGGAAACCACCTTCTTTACGGGCAGTCTTCCTTCCATTTTTGAGCAGAATCTGAGTTTCGGGCAGATTTGTGATTTTTGGGCAGATCTGTGATTTTTGGGCAAAATCCGAGTTTCGGGAAGATCTGTGATTTTCGGGAAGATCTGTGATTTTCAGGTAGATTCATGATTTTCTAGTAGAATCTGAGTTTCGGGCAAATCTATGATTTTTAGGTAGATCTGTGATTTTCAGGCAGAGTTTGAGTTTTGGGAAGATCTGTGATTTTTGGGCAGTCTGCAATTTATTGGGGTAGGAGAGAGAAAAAGGGCATAAACCCTATTTTTTAGAAAATCCCTAATTGGGCATTGTGATGTAAAATTGGAAAATTTTGATCTTCTGATATTGTGGTTTACCTCATTGGTTTTGAGGATTTTTTGAATATTTAAGTCATCTCATTTACGAGATGAGCCACTAATGCTTTTTGGGGTTTTTGTCCTTTGAAGGTCTCCCCAGTGAAAAAATCTTGTGTCTATAGTGCTAATGTTATGAATGTGTTCTTAGTGCACTTGTCATTTGTTATTTAAGTTGATCTGCAATTTTTTTAAGTATTTATGCTAATGCTAAAAATTCAACATGAACTAGGGCAGAGAATTGTAAGAAGAAGGAAAACACTAACCACTGATAATCAAGCCGAATATGCTCCAGAGATAAGACACATGCAGATAAACCCGAGTTGGTGAAGTAATATTGCTTCCTACCTGGTGTTGTTGCCCGGTAGCATGAAACCCTCTCCTCAGCTAAAGGTGACTTTTTTGGTGAAGGAGGTTCCTGATGGGGCTAAGAATTTGTCGGGATGTAGATATTTCCGTGCCAGAGAGAATGATTGGAGCATGCAAAGATTCTAACCTCTTCAAGAGCCCTAGTGAATTGGTTTACCAGTCTGGTGCTCACACCCCTAACCTCTCGGATCTAATGATAAATGCTCCAGATGAGCAAACTAGAAGTTGATGATCACCCAATGCAGTGGAGTGACCCCGTCGGTGAAGGTGATGCAAATATACGGAAGATAAACTGGGATTCAGAGACCCGATGAATACCTTGGGTTTTTCCAGCTAAACCTCAGCTGCACACATGAATATGGAAATAATCTTCCGATGGATACTGAATCGCTGGATATGGATGAATACGATGAATGTTGTTGATAAACCTGGATGGTTTATCCTGAAAAATACTAGGGCATATAGTTGCACTATCGAACCCTCATTAGCTGAAGACACCGTATTCAACCCCAACTACCACGACTGCACGTTGTGTTGTTGCTCAAAAGCTCCAAATCAACAACAATAATAATTGATATCTTCTTTGGTCCAATAACCATTCTTAAATAGCTTAGCATGTACTTTTAGGGTTTGCATGTCACTTTTAGGGTTTGTGCTTTACTTTTGCATGCATGCAATTCTAATTTCTTGTTTACTTTAAGACTGAAGAAATAAATCTTGCATGCTTTGCATGCTTTATGATAATAACCCTGATGGCCCTCTTCACTGTATTGATGACTTAATGATACTGAATAACTATTCTAATATGATATCGATATTAAATGTCCTCAGTCAATTCCCTATTTATGAAAATGGAACATTACAGTCCTCCCTTGCCAAATATTTTTTGTCCTCAAGAAATGCGAACACAAATCCACAATCAATCAACTGAACCGACTCAATCCAGAGATGATCCCAGGGTCCCAAATTATCCTAGGAGATCTGCAGCACCCTCTGCTCAAAGCACTGAACTTCACAGTACCATCACAAAATGTCCCATGGAATCCTCCTATAAGTAGAGTGATTAACCACGATGTAAACGAGGTACCATCTCAAGAGACCTCCTGAAAGCATCCTCTAGCAATCACTAAATTGCTAGTCACGGTAATACCAGGGTCCCAAATCAATCTGAGAATTGTAGAGGTCAAAATGCATCCACCACTACCCTGTGTAGTATTGACGCAAGGAGCATCCTGTAGACTCCCAATTAACGCCATCAATAAACAATATATCCATCCCTCAGAAGGTCTCCTATCTAGATCCCAATGCAAAATTGTGCATATTTCATCCCAAATATTTGAAGGCTCTTGTGTGACTATACCCTTGTCTAGGAATGTATTCCAAAGAATCACCCACTCAATAGGACACCAACTCTTAATATCTCTCCAATCCAACCCCCAGAAAGGACCTCATCCATAAGCACCATCACAAGGAATAATCCTACTAAGTTGACATTCTTCCCTTTTGATTTAAATTGGAATGCTCATATACTACTGCCCAATTTCTCGATCTGGGCCAACCTCTAAAAACCATCCTCCAATATGCAAATGTGGACTCAAACTACTGCAAGCCTTGTCTATGTACTCTTGGAGAGGGCTGATTTTAAATGCAATAGTATGTTTCTTTTGCTGCCCCATAAAGGAATCTAACTGCTCTTCAATACTAGAAAGCCTGACTGCTGAATCGGTACATACAACTCAAAGAGTTGTAAGCTCAACATTTCTCTATAATATGGTGTCCCGAAGTATCTTGGTCCTCTCTTTCATTGCTAGAATGCTTTCTTTAACATGTTCAATCTTCTTTCGGTGACTATCATTTGGAATCTCTATCTCATACCTGTATAAATGCCCCCTAACCTCCATGTGCGATTGCCCACTATCTCTCCTATTGTGCTCATTGCCTTGCACCTCATGTATTTCTCCTGTCATAACTGTCTGGACTTTTGTTGTAGGTGATGAAGAGTGTATCAATTTCAACTCAACACATGGCTTGTCCACAATCTGACTATCAAATGTGCTGGTGTCGCTAGACTCACAGGATGGATTTAATGCTATCTCCTCATGCACATCCTCATCATCTACCGTTAACTCCAAATCAATGTCACCATCAACCAGTACTTTGGGCTCATCTTTCTCCACTCCACCAACTATGTTTTTAAGGAAATCCTGGTCCAAATCCTTGGGTTGGCTCTCGAACTTGATGGTGTAATATTCTTGAAAGGACAATGCTACACATACCTCAACACCTAAGGATAGACATTATTGATATCGAGGCAAGTGTTGTTGTTGAATTTTTAATGGTTATATCATATCTTAAAAACATTTAGCATCATAACAACATAACCATAAGCCAAAAGATCACTAAAAGATAGACAAGCACAACCACACAAAAATGAACACAAAGATTTATCCTAGGAAAACCCTAATGGGAAAAACCTAGCAAAAGCTTCCTCAATATAGATGCGCCAAAAGATAAAAGGTAAAACCCAAAAATGATCCTCCTCCTCCTCCAGCTACAACTCTCTCTCTCTCTCTCTCTCTCTCTCTCTTATGCGCTACATAAGTGAGTGTGTGTGTCTCAAATGAGAAGCGCCTCCCTCTATTTATATTCTTTTGTTCACTTAATATTTGACTCAATTATGTAGGCTCGAGTAATCCTAACTCAGTTATGTAGGCTTGAGTAACCACAACTGGGGTACTAATGACCCAACTTACAACGGAGGGGACTTCCTCATGAATTTTAGTAATTCTCCCAATAGGAACATCAGGGTACAAATAAATACAATTGATTCTCCCGATAGGAACATCGGGGACCACTAAAATATATTTAGAATATTCTTGGAAGTTACAATAATTCAACACTCCCCTTTAACGAGAAGGGTATTCTACAACAATAAAAACAACAACAGCAGTACGAGAAGGAAGGCATCATAAACATCATCAGGGTGATACATCTATAGATCATTGGAATCTTTTCAACATCATATAGTCTTCATCTTCAATTTCAGCAGCAACAACACTTTGACCGACATCATCATCATCAGTACTTTAGTCTTCATCAATTAGCAACATCATCATCAATAATACTTCGACCTTTTGATCATCATTATCAGTAACAGTTCTTCTAGGAAACATCATCATCACACTCTAATATTTCAATCAGCAACAACATCATCATTATCTTCAATACTATCATCATCATACTCTGATCTTTCGATTAACAACATCATCATCGTCATAATCAATACTATCATCATCATACTTTGATCTTTTGATCAGCAACATCATCATCATTACTATCATCATCATACTCAGATCTTTCGATCAACAACATCATCATCATCACTATCATCATCATACTCTGATATTTCGATCAGCAACATCATCATCATCGCTATCATCATCATGCTCTGATATTTTGATCAATAACATCATCATCACCATCATACTCTGATCTTTTGATCAGCAACATCATCATCATCAGCAACAACTTGCAATCCACAACATGAATACAAAATCCTTCAGATCACTTTTGACTAAGTCCAAGGATGATGCAATCCTACCACATTCTTGAGGACCAAAGCCATTGGATCCATTTTGAACAAAAGTTCAAGGATGATACAATCCTACCACATTCTCGAGTACCGAAGTCACTGGATCCGTTCTAAACAAAAGTTCAAGGATGATACAATCCTACCACATACTCGAGTACTGAAGTCACCAGATCCATTCTGAACCGAATTTCAGGGATGATACAATCCCACCACATTCTCGAGGACCAAAGCCACAGGATCCATTCTGAATCGAAGTTCAGGGATGATACAATCCCACCACATTCTCGAGGACCGAATCCATTGGATCCGTTTTGAACCGAAGTTCAAGGATGATACAATCCCACCACATTCTCAAGGATTGAAGCCACCAGATCCATTCTAAACAGAAGTTCAAGGATGACGCAATCCCACCACATTCTTGAGGACCGAAGTCACTAGATCCATTATGAACTGAAGTTCAGGGATGATACAATCCCAACACATTCTTGAGGACTAAAGCCACCAGATTCGTTCTGAACTGAATTTCAGGTATGATACAATCCCATTTCATTCTCAGAGACATAAGTCTATGGATCACTTTAGGACAAATTTCCAGGGATGATACACTCCCACTACAACATCATTGCTCCCCCTTTCAAGGAAGGTCTTTTCAAACAACACCAAGCTTGTCTCGAAAGTATTTGAACTTTACCCGATACAGAGGCTTCATCAATACATCAACAACTTGTTCATCGGTACTCACATACTGGAGCTTTATGGATCCCTTTTGTATCATGTCACGAATGTAAAAATACTAGATCTCTATGTGCTTCGATCTATCATGGAACACTGGGTTCTCTGAAATCTTTATACAACTTTGATTGTCACATAGAATATCGGTAGTATCCAAATCCAGGTTGAATAAACCTGACATCAGCTTCCGAAGCCATATGGCTTCGCAAATAGCAGAGCAAGCTACTATATATTCTGATTCAGTCATGCTAAGAGAAACACTAGACTATTTCTTGCTACACCATGAAATCATAGCAGACCCTAGACTATAACACCCACTTGATGTACTTCTTATGTTTGAGACACTTCTTTCCCAATCCACTTGATGTACTTCTTATGTTTGAGACACTTCCTACCCAATCTGCATCTGTATAGCCATACAATCTATAATCATGGTTACCGGCATAGTATAGAACAAAGTCTATATTTCCCTCCAGATATCTCATCACATGTTTTGTAACTATCAGGTGAACACGTCTAGGTTGAACTAGATACTGACTCAAGGTGTTCACAACAAAACAAATTTCTGGTCTGGTATTTGTTTGATACATCAACAACCCAATAATATGTCTGTATTGAGTCACATCCACAAACTCTGATGATTCATCAACCAACAACTTCAGGTTGGTATCCATGGGTGTGGCCATGGATTTACATTCCAACATGTGAAATCTCTTTAGAATTTCTACTGCATACTTTCCCTGATTGAGAAAGATCCCTTCTGAGTTCTGCCATACTTCCAAACCTAGGAAATAATGCATAAGACCAAGGTCTTTCATCTCAAATTCTCCAGCGAGCTTCTTCTTGCATTCTACAATCTGTTTCTCATTCCCTGCCATAAATAAGTCATCTACATATAGTAACAATATGACAGGTTCATCTTCTATAACCGTGAAGTAAAGGTTAGGATTGGCTTTACTCTTGGAAAAGCCCATGCTTGTCAGGAAACTATTTATCCTTCCATACTAATCTCGGGGAGCTTGCTTCAAGCCATACAGGGCCTTCTTCAACTTTGATACGTGAGTACATCTATCTTCAACTTCAAATCCTTGTGGTTGTTCTATGTATACTTATTCTTCAGTCACACCATTCAGGAAGGCTTTCTTCACATCCATCTGGTGTAAGTCCCACTTCATGATGGATGCAAGTGCCATGATAGCTATAATTGAAGTATACCGTGCCATAGGTGCAAAAGTCTCTTCATAATCAATTCCCTCTTTCTGAGAGAAACCTCTGGCCACGAATCTTGCCTTGTATTTTCTATACTTCCATCAGCTGCATGTTTTATCTTGTAGCTCCATTTGGAGGATACTACACTCTTGCCCTATGGCTTGGGAATTAGATCCCAAACATCATTCTGGTATTCTTCCATCATTCTGTTAGGTCATAAACATATCCTAGTCTTCCACATTCAACATTGAAGGTTTGAACCCACTTTACTCTTGGTAAAGTCTCGGTCTATCAGGAATCTATCCATCATGTCATACTATGTCGAACTCAGATATATTTTGTAGTCACTCCCCCTGAAGCAGAGCATCATCTTCCCTCTTCATTCTGTACTGGAGTGACAGGTAGCATTCTCTGCTACTATGTATCTATCTCAATTTACCAAGATCCATTTATCTTGAACTTTGTCAAAAAGTTCCTCATACACCCCATCTGTGAGCCTATTTTCTTCTGTAGGTTTCCGTCTTCAACCTTGTAGAAAAGGTTAAAATATTCATCACTCTAGGTGATCTGTCAAGCTCCTGGATGTGCTTTTCTATGGGTTCCTTCTGAGCTTGTACAAATCTTATTCTGTATAGGTGGTTCTTTTCTTGATATATACCTCTACTGGAGAAGTGTGTTTGGTCAATAGAGTATGTCATGCCATAATCTATTCTTTATGAGGCAAACCATGAACCTTTCTTTGTACACTTGTTCTTGTAGATACATATAGAAGACACTACGGACTTCCCTTCAAGTCTAGGAACCATATTGTAGACATCATTCCTCATGATCAACTGTTACTCTTTGATCATAGCTTCTTCCATAGCTGAAAGAGTTTGCATCAATGATGTCACCCAGCTGTGTTACACAACTAGAGTGTGTTAGAGGCCTCTTACTTTGGTTTGGAATTCTCGCCATAATTTTCTTCATCTTTTGTTATCTCTTGTACCCAAGGTGATCTTCATCTTTCGAGGTGGAATTACCATTTTCTGAAGCTCTTTCTTTCATCACAGTGTCTCTGACCCTGGGAGCTTCAGATTCATGTTTATTGGAGTGAATCTTTAATTTTCATCACTTGTTCTTTGAAACAAGTCTCATCCTCCTTTTCTTGTAGGCGGTTGTACAGGGCCTTTCCTACAATTCAAATGCACCAGTTGCATGGTTAGAACCATTTCATAGAACATATGCATAATGACAAATTCTTATGCATCATGCAATTGTTTAGCCAATACAACATCCATCCATATCTCACAGAAACTTTCTAGATGGCTTCCATCTCTACCATGACATCATTGAGATTGTGCACTAATCTAATATGTCAGCAAAGAGGTTTCATTCTAGATAAGTAGCAATGGAGAGTTGTATAGCACCATGAGCTACTTACCCATTACATGCATATTAGCAGTATACTGTCATTAATGCAAACATTCTATCATGCATAATACATCAACTGAATATAAAACAATATCATGGAATGACAATTGAATACTTATCTTTTATTCGTTTCATGGGTAGACTCCTTCTTGATCCTTCTGCTTCATCATATTCTTCATTCATGACATCATCGTTTCTTATCCAAATTCTAAGATGGATAAGAGGTTCTTCAAGAATTGAGTTCTTCATATTCCTCATCTCTTGAGGGATATTCTTTGAATCGTGAGTGCTTGATCTTCAGTTGCTCCCATATTCTCTTCTCTTATTATGAGTCGAGTTTCTTCTTGTGTAAGGCTTTAGCCTCATCTCCTTTTGGAACTGGAAGCTCTCCACTTATGCAGGTGTCCAATTCATTTTCTTCAAGAACCAGTGAAATCCTATGCTTCCATGCTCGAAAGTTTTACAGATTTACCAAGCTTGTCATCAAGCTGGGGTGCTAGGTCATTTTCAAATGAGAACCTCAAATATAAAATGGAAAAAGATTAGATCTTACTGGTTTGAGGTGTTTGTCCTGGATTCGGATCTTGCTGATATAGAGTTTGTCAGAGAAACCCTATTTTCAAAACTTGGAATATTTCAGATTTTATTGGATAGAAATATGTGTCTCTTCAAGGCGAGTTGAGCAGCATATTCATTTTCCCAAAACTGTGATCAGAATTGCAAAATATCTGATGCCCTAGTTTTCTTCAGTTTCTTTAGTAGAATGCATGATATTGTTTCTGCGATATTTCCGAAATTACTGCTCTTCTGTGTCTCAAATTTTGTACTGAGGTATCCTCACATGTCCTCTTTCCAACACTGTGGATTAGAGAAAAAATTGTTTTACCAATTGGGACTTATGCGCATTTTCCCAAGGTGACTCATTTCAAGAATGTTCATAAGAGAGAACTTGTACGGACTGCCATGTGTCACTGTTTCATCTTCGGGGTCTAAAATTTTTACCATAGAAATTAAAGTCCATTCCCTTTCTGGAAAATCTTTCAAAATTTTGTTTGGATCTTCATATCCTGATATATAGAAATTCTCCCTAGGTCACCTGTTTAAGGCTGAATCCTGAGAGAGGATGGAACCCTAACTTTGAGGAATCATATCTCTTGGAATATAGCGAATATGAGGCTTAAAATTTTACAAAGTGTACATCAGGAATTTATCTTTGGCCTGTGAAAGTTTTGGCTCCTGAGACTTCTCCAATATCGAGATATAGTGAATCTACTAAAACTACTAATTTTAGTATTTTAGGGTTTTCAAGCATGAAACCCTAATCTTCAATAGTTGTAGTTGTAGCACTGTTTCGACTGCACAATGAATTATTTCAGGGTGGCTCTGATACCATGTTGAATTTTTAATGGTTATATAAGATCTTAAAAACATTTAGCATCATAATATCATAACCATAAGCCAAAAGATCACTGAAAGATAGACAAGAACAACCACACAAAAAAGAACACAAAGTTTTATCCTGGGAAAACCCTAATGGGAAAAACCTAGCAAAATATTCCTCAATATAGATGCCCCAAAAGATAAAAGGTAAAACCCAAAACTGATCCTCCTCCTTCTCCAGCTACAAATCTCTCTCTCTCTCTCTCTCTTATGTGCTACACAAGTGAGTGTGTGTGTCTCAAATGAGAAGCGCCTCCCTCTATTTATATTCTTTCGTTCACTTAATATTTGACCTAGTTATGTAGGCACGAGTAATCCTACCTCAATTATCTAGCCTAGAGTAACCACAACTAGGGTACTAATGACTTAACTTACAATAGAGGGGACTTCCTCATGACTTTTAGTAATTCTCTCGATAGGAACATCGGGGTACAAAGAAATACAAGTGATTCTCCCGACAGGAACATCAGGGACCACTAAAATATATTTAGAATATTCTTCGAAGTTACAATAATTCAATAGTTGTAGTGTTGCTAACCTTTGCAAATTTCTAGTCAAGATTGTTCTCATTGTCTTCATGTTCTCACAAGCTGGAAAAACAAAACCTTTGTTCTTTCGTACACTTCACTGACATCATTGACATGCATTTGGATGTACAAGCATGAAACAACATGCATTTTTATTCAATTTCTATGTGCCCACAACTGGCAAGGATCATTCTCTGATACCACTGTAATATCCCAAATACTGATATTCTACTGTTTTCTATTATAGGGCTTGCTTTTAGCCTCAGGATTTACAGTAATACTAAATTAAAATGTGCATGTGAGGTGTCGTGCCAATGGCCCTAAATTATAGATGAACTAGGGTAGATAATTGTAGGAAGAAGGAAAACACTTACCACTGATAATCAAGCTAAAGATGCTCTAGAGATAAGACGCATGCAGATAAAGCTGAGTTGGTGAAGCGATATTGCTTCTTTCCTGGTGTTATCGCCCGATAACACAAAACCCTCTCCTCAGCTAAAGGTGACATTTTTGGTGAAGGAGTTGCCTAATGGGGTCGATAATTTGCTGGGATGTAGATCTTCCAATGCCAGAGAAAATGACCAGAGCATGCAGATATTCTGACCTCTCCAAGAGCCTTAGAGAATTGGTTTACTAGTATGGTGATCACGCCCACCAACCTCTCGGATTTACTGATAAATGCTATGGATGAGCAAACCAGAAGATGATGATCACCCAATGCAGTGGAGCGACCCTGTCGGTGATGGTGGTGCCAATATACGAAAGATAAATGGGGATTTAGAGACCGAGTGAATACCTTGGGGTTTTCCAACTAAACCCTGTCTACACACATGAGTCTACAAATAATCTTCGAGTTGATACTGAATTGTTGGATATGGATGAATACGATGAATGTTGTTGATAAACCTGGCTGTCCTATCCTGAAAGAGACTAGGGAAGATACTTGCACTGTTGGACCCTCGTTACTTGAAGATGTCGTATTCAACCCCAACTACCATGACTGCATGCCGTGCTGCTTCAAAAAAGTTTCGAATCAACAACAATAATAATATATATCTTCTTTGGTCCAATAACCATTCTTAAATAGCTTAGCATGTACTTTTAGGGTTTTCATGTCACTTTTAGGGTTTACGCTTTACTTTTGCATGCATGCAATTCTAATTTCTCGTTGGATTTAAGAATGAATAAATTAAGCTTGCATGCTTTATGATAATAGCCCTAATGGACCTCTTTACTATACCGATGACTTAATAATATTGAATAACTGTTCTAATATGCTCCCAGTATTAAATGTCCTCAATGAATTCCCTATTTATCAAAACAGAACATTACAGTATCAATGAGAGGAACATTTTTCACATTGGATGAGGCAAGGATTGAACAATCCTTATTCGTCACAAGGCCAAAAAAAAATGTTTCATCATGAAAATACGTTGGAAGTTGATGACCTGAGTTTTCATAAAAATCAACACTATCTCTGATATGTACCTTTGTATAACCCCCACATATACAACATAAATAGATTCATATGGTACTTTTATGGATCAATTTTAGGTCCATCCCTGCCCATTTTAGATTTTATTTTTATTTTTATTTCCAAAAGTAATTTTGTAGGAGATGTGGAAATAATGACTAAACTTTCTCCTCAGAGTACCATTTGGTCTTGGTTGGGAGCTGGCCCTTCAATTTCACTTGCCAAAGTTCTTATTTACCCCTTGTCAATTTGTTCTTATTTTGCATAATTATGTCCTCTAGTTATTTTTCTTGTACATATGATTCCAAATATTAAATGGAAAGAAATACCTAGCCCTAGCATGGATGGCTCATAATATTTTAAGTTCTCTACATTTACTATTGAGTAAATGAACATATAAGGTGGAAGAGAGTTCAAGAGGATTGTTTCCTAGTTGATCCAATATTTTAGAAGTTCATTATCTCGTGGCTTTGATTTTCTTCCTTGGTCGTTGTAACCTTTCCCTATTAAGGTGCAATGAAAATTTGTGTCCTACTTGGAAGGTATTCTCAACACCATGTTTATTATGTCTAGTCTTGTATTTCTCTTAGGACTTCTTTAATTTCTCTTGAGATTGAAGTTTATTTTCCTCATCTCGTAGATGAACCTTGAATGCATCACTTGAGGATATTGCTCCCACTTTATGCTATACATATATAATATCCAACAGGTACAATGGAAAATATCCAAAATAATTTCAAAAGAAGACTTACTATTGGAAGTGTAGACAACTCTATTATAAGAAAGATGTATGTAAGTTAACTTTCATCCAAAGTCCTTGGATTCTTATTATTGTAACTTATCTAAAGATGAACCATTTTACGAATCACTAGCCTTTGTCCACCCATTAGTTTGGGAGTGAAAGGAACTAGATCTCTTTAGTTTAATGTCCAACTTTTCCCACAATAGAGTCCAAAATACATTAAGGAATCTAGTATATTTGTAAAAATTCATGCACCTTGGAATTTCAAAGTGCACATAGACCCTTTCAAAGAACAAGTTTGTAGTGCCTTGTGCTTTGATGGTATTCTTATAATCCATCAAAATATACATCTTACTGAACTTGTCTAATGCCATATACACACTGTCATCCCTCTTCTTGTCCTTGACAAAACCCCAACAAAGTCCATTTATACACATTCCTATGGTCTTGTAGGGTGTAGAAGTGGATTGTTTAGTTCTTTCTTCCTATTACTGGACTTGTTGGTATAGCATAAAATATATCCTTTGATAGTCTTAAATTTTTTTTTTCATCTCGGGCCAATAAACATACGTACACAAATAATCCAAAGTGTTATTGACACCAAAATGACCAATACACACACCTCTACAAATGATCTAAAGTGTTATTGACACCAAAATGACTAGCACCTTTAAATGCGTGAGCCTCCCTTATCAACAATATTCTTTCTTCCTTTGGTATGCAAAGCTTCCCCATGTAGTTGAGTATTCCATCTTAAATATGGTAATCAAAAATTGCTTGTTCTTGCTGTCCTTGTAACTAGCTACATAACCCTTGAAGTCCCCATCTTCTACATACGCTGCTATGTATGAATCCTACATACTCTTCTATGTATGATTCATGGTGATGGGCTCCTAGAGATGTGATTTTTGATGTTGTTGGTTTAGATAGAAAATTCAGCTATTTGTCAGTTGTACCCTATTTTTTTAATAAATGAAATTGTTGTAGAAATCCCATCCATTTATAGTGTCTTGATTTTTGGAACTTTATTTGAGTCTCCAAATTTGTAAAGGTTGGTGACCAATATCAAGTATGTGCTCTTTACCCAATAGATAGTGCTTCTATTTCTTCACTACTTGAACCAAGGAATAAACCCCCTTGTCCTATGTAGGGTAGTTCAATATTTCTCCATGGAATATCTCCAAATGATCATAGACCTACTCGTTTGGAAGTGAATTTCATGTGTGATCATGATGAGAACCATGTTCTCACACCTAGTCTCTTCCGTTGCATTAATATTTCTCCCATAGCATACTTTGATCTATAAACTACCTTGTATATTCCAATGGTGATATTTCCAAACATAGATAAACATAAAAACTCTACAATGAGCCTATGCTCAATCATGGGACTAAATTTTTGTATTTTTAATGATTTAGAAAAAATAAAAGAACACCATTTGGAGATTTGACTATCAAAACATATGAAATAGATTACAATAGAGAAACTCCAAAATGGAAAACATATATTTACCCTAGAAACGCATATAGGAAAACCAACATTTGTTGACGGATGTTGCTTTCCATCTTCTTGTATTATAAAGATTACAAACCTACCCGAGCTTATTGTGAATCTACAAGACACTACAGTTTCCTATAGTCGTCTACAGATTGCATCTCTTTGCTATGTTAGTATCGTACCTGCATTGTTGCTCATACTATGGAACAATTAATGACTAGTGAAAAATTGAACCCTTTTTTCCCATTTTTCTAGGTTTCTTAAAGTTAGAATTAGAGTGAGGTTTAGGATTCCAAACCCCTCTTATAACCTCCATGATGTTTCTATAAGTGAATAAATGATTCCCTCATGATATGAACTCCAATATTTGAATTATGGTGAGTTGACATGGTTTCCACATGGATATGTGGGGAATATTTGAACCATTACCATGCAAGGGCCATGAATTTTGTATATGAACTACATTTTAGGTGAATGGTAACTTATTCTAAATACCTCAATGAGAATCAAATTTCCACCTTCGAGGAAGCATACTTAAGAAAACCCTAACACTATTGATTTTTCCTTAGCAACATCGAGAGCCATTCTCTTAGGTGAATGGGGACATCTAGTCTGGGACGAAGATGTGGAACCATTTCAGAACTAGGGAACTCAACCTTGAGTTGAGTAGCCATTTTGTTCAATGGAGACATCTGGTCAGGGACCACGATGTGGAACCAGTCCATTACTGGGAAAGTGAATCTAGAATTGAGTGACCATTTTGTTGAATGGAGACATCTGGTGAGGGACCAGGATGTGGAACTAGTCCAGCACTGGGGGACTCACCCTAGAGCTGAGTGGCCATTCCTTGAATGGAGGCACCTAGTCAGTTACCAAGAATATGAACCAGTCTAGTACTGGGGGACTCGACTTAGAGCTGAGGGTCATTTTCTAGGAGAATGGAGGTGCTTGGTCTGTTACCAAGTATTTGACGTTAGGTCAAATTACGCATCCTATAACTGAGGCATCTGGTCTGTAAACAGGATATCACTATAACCCCTAGGCTAGGTCTGGGCATGTGAGACACTCTGACCCTTGATCTGTGGACTTTATGATCTTCTCCAAGGCTTAGATACCCTTGGTTAGGACACCTAGTAACCGATATTGGTGTCACATGGAGTGTGAGATAAAAGAATTAGTAATTCTATCTATTTATGATGATCTACTTTGAGTGGGGTGTTGAATTATTATAACTTCGACGAATATTCTAAATATATTTTATTGGTCCTTGATGTTTCTATTGGGAGAATCACTTGTATTTTCTTGTACCCCGATGATTCCTATCAGAGAATTACTAAGAGGCATGAGGAAGTCCCCTCCATTGTAAGTCGGGTCATTAGCACCCTCCGGAATATATTATTATATTAAGTTAACCCAGTTATGGTTACTCGAGCCTACATGACAGGGTTAAATGTCAAGTGAATGAAAGAATATAAATAGAGGTGAGGTGCTTCTCATTTGAACACTCTCACACTCACTTGTGTAGCGCATAAAAGAGAGAGAGAGAGAGAGAGAGAGAGAGAGAGAGAGAGAGAGAGAGAGAGAGAGAGAGAGAAGGAGGAAGATCAGTTGTTGGGATTTTACCTTTTATCTTTTTGGTGCATCTCTATTGAGGAAACTTTTGTTGGGTTTTTCCCATTAGGGTTTCCCAGGATAAATTTGTGTTGTTCTTGTGATAATGTTTCTTTTAGTGATCTTGTCTATATGATTTTGTTATGAAATTTAAATTGAATTCTGATAATCGAGCTTAGCATATGGAATTTTAACATGGAATCAGAGCTAACCTGAATAGGACAACTTTCACAAGGTGAAAAATCCCTCTCTCCTTCTCCAACAAGAAGACACTATGCAGCTACTGAAGCTAGGGATTATTATTTTTTGGGTCTCTCTCCACAAATCATCAGCAAAATAAGGCTAGGATAACTATCCATTGAAGGGCACATCTTTGTGTTGAAGCAGAATTTGATTTCGGGCATTTTCAGTTCTTGACCTACCACTGTAGCAACATTTAGGGATTTTTACAAAAGTGGAATTTTTGAGTGATCCTAGCATAGTATTTATCTCCTCCTCAAAATATAAATTTAGAGATCAAGGTCTACATTTTTGGTTGGGTAAAACTTCGATAAAGTCAAACCCTAATTTGACCCCGAACCAGAAAAACCCAGAAGTATGAATTTAGTAGTTTTGGTAGATTCGCTATATCTCAATATTGGAGAACTATAAGGAGCCGAAAATTTCACATGCCATAGAAAAATTCCTTATGTACACTATGTAAAACTTTCATCCTCAGATTCTATATATTCTAGGATATATGACTCCTCCAAGATAGGGTTCCATCCTCTCCCAGAAATCATCCTTAAATAGGTGACTTAGGGAGAATTTATATATCTTGGGCTATGAAGGTCCAAATGAAATTTATCAAGATGTTCCAGAAAGGGAACGGAATTTAATTTTTGGGGTAAGAATTTGCAACCTAGAAGATGCACCAGTGACACGTGGAAGTCCATACAAGTTCGCTCTTTTGAACAATCCAAAAATAAGTCACCTTGGGAAAACATGCATAAGTCCCAATTGGCGAAATAAATTATTCTCTAACCTGCAGTGTTGGAAAGAGGACATGAGAGAATACCTCAATAAAAAGTTTTAGATACATAGGAACATCACTTTTGGATATATCACAGAAACAATATTATGTATTCTGCAGAAGAAACTGAAGAAAACTAGGGCATCAGATATTTTGCAGTTTTGATCACAGTTTTGGGAAAATCAATATGCTGTTCAGCTCACCTTGAGGAGGTGCATATTTCTATCCAAACAGATCTCAAATATACCTTATTCAAAAAATTAGGGTTTCTCTATCAAACCCTAATTCTACGAGAAGCCACATTCCAAAAAATCTTTCAAGCAAGCATGAGATTGAAGCAATCTCACTGGTCAAAGAAGAAGTTGCTGATCAAGAAGGAGATGATGCCAAACAAACAAAGATAAGTATTTTAATTCTATTTCCTGTATATGCTATGTATTATGCATGATAGAATGTTTACATTAATGACAACATACTATTGATATGCTTGTGATGGGTAAGTAGCCCATGTTGCTATACAACTATCCATTGCTACTTTTCTAGGATGAAATATCCTTGCTGACATATTGGATTAGTGCACTATATAAATGATGTCATGCTAGAGATGGAAGGCATCTAGAAAGTTTTCGTGAGATATGGATGAGTGTTGTATTGGCTAAACAGTTGCATGATGCATAAGAATTTGTTGTTATTTATATGTTCTATAAAATGGTTCTAACCATGCAACTGGTGCATTTGAATTGTAGGAAAGGTCTTGTACAACCGCATACAAGAAAAGAAGGCTAAGACTTGTTCCTAAGAACAAGTGATGACAACTCAAGATTCACTCCAATAAACATGAGTCTGAATCTCCTAGGGTTAGAGAAACTGTGATGGATTTAGAGATCTGTAGATCCACCTCGAAAGATGAGGACCTTGGGTATGAGAGATAACTCGATATGAAGAAAAGTATGGTGAGACTTATAAGAGGCCTTGGACACACTCTAGTTGTGTAACACAGTTAGGTGACATCATTGATGTTAATATTTCTAGCTATGAAAGAAGCTATGATAAAAGAGTAACAGTTGATCATGGGGATGATGTCTACGATATGGTTTCGAGACCTGAAGGGAAGTCCGTAGTGTCTTCCATATGGATTTACAAGAAAAAGTGTACAAAGCAAGGTTCATGGTTTTCCTCAGAAAGAATAGAGTATGACATGATATACTCTATTGACCATACACACTTCTCTAGTAGAGGTATATATCGAGCAGAGAACCACCTATACAGAATATGCTTTGTACGAGATCAAAAGGCACCCATAGAAAAGCACATCCAGGAGCTTGGTAGATCACCTAGAGTGAGCTTGGCAGATCACCTAGACATTTGTTTTGCTGTGAAAACCTTGAATCAGTATCTTGTTCAACCTAGACGTGTTCTCCTAATAGCCGTAAAACATGTGATGAGATATCTGAAAGGGACTATAGACTTTGGTCTATACTATGATGGAAAACATGATTACATATTGTATGGCTATAAAGATGCAGATTGGGCTGGAAGTGTCTCAGAAAGGAAAATCACATCAGGTGAATGCTTTTGTTTGGGGTCTGCTATGATTTCATGGTTTAGCAGGAAATAGTCCAGTATTTCTCTTAGAATGGCTGAAGCAGAATACATAGCAGCTTGCTCTGCTAGTTGTGTAGTCATATGGCTTTGGAAGGTGATGTCAGGTTTATTGGATACCACAATGATTCCATGTGATAACCCAAGTTGTATAAAGATGATAGAGAACCCAGTGTTCCATCAAAGCACATAGAAATTTGGTATTTCTACATACGAGATAAGATACAAATGATGATGTTTCAGTATTCCCATACTGAAGATATAGATGATGTTTCAGTATTTACATACTGTAGATGTATATCATGGTGATTCAATATTTATATACTAAAGATACAGATGATGATGGTTCAGATGATGATGTTACAAGATGATGATTCAACACTGATGTGTTGACAAAGCCTCTATCTCGGGTAAAGTTCGAACACTTTCAAGGCAAGCTTGGTGTTGTTCGGAAAGACCTTCCTCAAAAGGAGGAGCAATGATGTTGTAGTGGGATTGTATCATCCCTGGACACTTGTCCTAAAGATATCGGATGACTTCGGTCCTCGAGAATGAAGAGGGATTGTATCATCTCGGGAGATTTGTCAAGAACAGATTTGGTGACCTCGGTCCTCAAGAATGAAGAGGGATTGTATGATCCTGAGACATTTGTCCATTAGTGTATTAGATTTTTATCATTCTAGCTAGCATTATATAGATATCTTATCTAAGAGAATAACATGCACAACAATAAACAAAAGAGACAAGATACACAAAGAATTTTCCTCAGGGAAACCATACAAGAGAAAACCCTGCAATTTCCTCAGAGATAGAATGAGCACCAATGGCAACAATAAAACTTGAAAACATAAAAGATGATCTCCACAACTTGTTATCTTTCTCACACTTGAGAGAGCTTCTCCTGTTGTTAGATTTTTATCATTTAAGCTAGCATTATGATCTTAGGATCTTTAACTGAGAGAATAACATGCACAACAATAAAACACAAGAGACAAGAGACACAAAGAATTTTCCTCGGGGAAACCATAAAGGAGAAAACCCCGCAACTTCCTTAGAGATAGAATCAACACCAAAAGTAAAACCCGAAAACATAAAGATGATCTCCCGACAACAGTAGTCTCTCTCTTGTCCCAACAACTTCTCTCTCTCACTCATACACCTCAATGAGTGAGTGTGTATGTTATAAATAGAGAGGCTCACTCTCTATTTATATTCTTTCATTCACTTGAAGCCCACTCCAACATGTTGGCCTCACTTAACAATTACTTACTAGAGCCGAAATCTCTAGGAGTGTTTAATAACCCTAGTGCCCCACAACTTGTGGGGATTTTCCTCCTCCAACCAACAAGGAGGGTTATCCTTAACACAACGGTGGGGATTATTTCCTTGAATTACAATGACTCACCTAGGGTCAACTTCTCTAGGATAGTCTAATAACCTTAGGGCCCCACAACTAGGGGATTTTAACCCTTGACCAATAGGAGGGTTACCCACAATGACTTTACATGACTTGCTTACATTATTGAATCTACCAATAGGAACATCGGGCATGACATGACTCAAATAAATTATAGACACTTCTCAGAATAAACATCAAGGTGCAATACATAATATATACAAGTGAATACATTCTGAAGTTACAATTACATCAACACTCCCTCTTAACTAGGAAGGTATTCTCTCGACACAATTTACCAGCACAAGTATTGATCATCATCACTCGATCTGGATCATCACTCAATCTGTATCATCTCTGCTAGATCAACATCACTAGATCTGGATCATCACTCGATCTGGATCATCACTCGATCTGGATCATCTCTATTGGATCATCATCACTGGATCTAGATCATCACTCGATCTGGATCATCACTGGATCTAGATCATCACTCGATCTGGATCATCATTGGATTAACATCACTGGTGCCAGCTCATGATTCTTCTCATCACAGGAAGTTCTACAGAGACATCCATTTTTCATGCTGGGTGTAGGCCTAGCCTCCATTTAGGTCTTCTTCAGCTCTTATATCTGACCCTAAGTCAGAATGGCCTGTCCAACACTTACATCTGACCTTGACTCATCAGAAAGGCAAGCCCATCACTCACATCTGATCATGAGAGGAACTTAATTCCCTCACCATGTCAGAATGGCCCAGCCCTTATATCTGACCATGGAACGAACCTCATCCTCTCACCATGTCAGAATGACCCAGTGCTTACATCTGACCTTGACTCGTCAGAATGGCCCAGCCCTTACATCTGACCTTGACTCATCAGAATGGCCCAGCCCTTACATCTAACCTTAACTCATTAGAATGGCCCAGCCATTACATCTGACCGTGACTTGTCAGAATGGCCCTGCACTCACATCTGATCATGTGAGAACACATCCCATAGTCATATCAGAATGGCCCCTTTTAAAGAAAAGCGATGCAGAATTAAAAACCAGATTAGCGATGAAGGAAAAGGAGCTTCAAGGAAGAAGTGCGGAGAGTACAATTCAATCCATAGGTGTGGCTAGAGAGATGGATACCGGTTCCCTCTCTATAGCAATGTCCAAGATAGGCCTAAAAGATATAGAGCTCATTAAACTAAAACAACAAATCGATGAACTAGAAAAAGAAAGGGTCAAAGAGAAACAAGGAAGAGAAAAGACAGAATAGAAATGCCAAGGACTGATTCAACAAAATACCAAGTTAAGCCAACAGGTGGTCGGTAAAATTGCCTTGCAAGGCGCTAGACATTTGATCTAAGATCAGATCATTATAGAATTTGACAAGTTCCAGCGTTATCTAGATTTCATTGAAGACTAGGAAAGCGCTATAGTAGAAGCCAAGAAAAAAGTCCTAACAGTATTAGGAGAAATACAGAAAAGGCCCTTGGAGATAGCAGAGAATGCCATTACTTTCTTGATCTCTTTGTCAGACGATTCCACCAACCAATACGGTATCCAAAACAGGGTTGTTGTTGACTCTGGAGCTAGAAATCTAGTTGCTAAGCACAGGATGTTGGAGACTGTACGGGCCAAAATAGAAGTTATTGAGCACAAAGTCATGGAGGTCATCAAGCTATTCAAACCATTGGTAAGCAAAGGACTCCCTTTTTTCTGGGAAGAAAAGGGTCCTTTATTGTCCCAGAAGGAGTATCAAGAGTGCCTGGTGCACTGCCAATTAGAAAACAACAAGTTTGGAGATATGCAACAATCGTTGTCAGGGAAGATCGTTTTTGATAAATTGACCAATGATTTTGAATTTTTGTTTGATTTTAAAGCCACATGTGCTGAGGTCCCTGAGACTTCATACCCAGAAACGATGGAGCTCAAATCACAAGCATACAACATGGCCATTGCGACCTTGCCTGGTCCTGATTTATGGAGAGTCATTCAGCAATATGGGTCGGCCAAATTCAAAATGCATTCGTAGGAGTGGCAATGATAATATGCGGGAAGTTTTCTCTACGCTACATGACGGTCCCAACGGTCGCCTCTCTCAGAACTTTGTACAGTTGTCACTCGCCAGATGGAAGTATAGGAAACTCTCGTGCATATTTACTCCTGCATTCCACATTTCATTGTTTAGTCATTTCATGCAAATCGCAGCCAATGTGCCAACTAAGAGTTTTTTAGGAGATGTCCTTCAGTTGTAACAAATTTTTATTCCCGATCATCGGTTTAAGAAGTCCAAATTTCTATAAATATACCTCCTAAAGAAGGAGAAAGGGTTGAAACCAATGTAATTTTGCTATGTATGCTTTCAAGAGAATTTTAATAAAATTGTAGAGTCGAGGTCGACGTTTCATATAGGGATTCATGTGTCATTCGTATTTGTAGTCTGTTGCTTCCTTTCTTATGTGAATGTTTTTCCAGTTTATCTCTCCCATTTTATTTTCTTTCATATCTGAACGTAGTCTATAACAGTTTGGAATTCATAGTTTCTATGCTTCGTCTGTTGTTTCAGATATTCACCAAAGTTTTCTTCTAAATTCAATACAGAATTCATTTTTTAATGCTTTGTGTTGATGGTGTGTTCATGTTCTTCTTTTCCACCAGACAATTATAAATTGACTGTGATCAAGTGGCTATCTTACCCCTGTGTTGAAATCACTTGCATAAGTTCTGTTTATTTTTGTTACATATCTTGACTCCATCGCCCAATGGTTCTGTGTTTTGTTTCAACCAATTTTACAAACAATTTATAGTTTCACTTGTATATATCTGGAATTGTTAACATTTGGTGAGAGATCCCTCTTGGAAGAACAAAAGGCCAGTTCTCTCTTCAAAAGTGGTTTTGCTATTACTTGGGAGTGAGCCTTCCACAACCTTTGGCTCAATTCCAGTGCTAACAAACTGGCACCGTTGTTGGGGATGAGATTGAATGTCATCCCTGGGAAGAAAGAAAAAGAGCTGAATGATTTTAGGAAAGAGATTTCTGGGGGCAAACAGAAATTTTAGAATTCGTGAGAAGGTTGTATGTTTGTCCTGGAGACTCCACACCCACTTCGACCAGTATCGCACTAGATATCCCAACTTCCAGAAAGATCCACACTAGAGGTAACCCTGATCCCTAAACTTTACAAAGTGTGGATAATCCTGAAAGAATACTTCGAAATAGAAATAAAGAGAGTGGATTTTCCATTGTTTGGTACTTCATCATCTCAAGATTTGTACGGCATAGTGGAACTCGAACGGGGGGTTAGGGCTAAAATACTACTAACCAAATTTAAATATGAATCAGGCCTAAGGAAAGCTGGGGTTATCCCTAATACACTGCAATACTATCTACTTGATTATTTGTGGCTAAACCTAGAGACCCCACCAAAAGATGAAGAGATAGTCCCTATCTTTCAGAACACCCATTCGCCTAACCCCCTGTCTGTTCCTAATCAACCTACCCTAATGGCTGCTGCTAGATTTTCCTTGTTATCCCTACCTCTGGTTCTACACGACCTCCCCTTTATTACGCCCAAAGAATCACACTCTATGATGGGGAGGGAAATGTATCAGCAAGATACCATGTGGATAAGTTTGACTACTTCATCGAACTGGAAGAGGTGGATGATCAAGATGTCAAAATGCGATTGTTCGCTCAGAGTTTGTATGGGGAAGCCAAGAAGTGGTACAAATATTTTCCACCTAGGTCTATCCACAGCTTCGCTGGTTTTCAAACCATATTTCTAGAAGGGTGGGACGATAAACAAATCCCGTTACAGGTCTTGTCTCAATACAACAATCTCAAGAAAGGAGGTTTTAAATTAGTCCATGAGTTTTCTAGCAGATTCATGCGGGTCTACAACTCGATACCTTCCAATATCAAACCTTTTCCTGGGGTGGCTAAAATTCATTACGCTGATGCCTTTGACAATGATTTTGCTTTGCTATTGAGAGAAAGAAAGTCAAAAAAACCCCGAACCATGTTCACTGATGCCCTAGAAGTAGAGGCCAATATGATGGCATGTGGAAAAATTAAACCAAGGGTGGAGGTTGACAGAAGGAAAGATAGAGAAGAGGCACACCCCACTACTTCTGCCTCTTCATCCAGTGATATAAAATTTGAGATGATGCTCAAAACTATGGAAAAATTGATGGACATGCTAACGGTGGAGGCCAAGCCGACGAACCAAGAGAAGAATGAACCTCAGATAAGGAATCCTAATTTTAGGAGGCAAGTCCCTCCCCCGCTCCAACCAAATAGACCAAGGGATGTGAGGAATCCAATCAGGCCTCCTTTCCCTGAAAACTATGCGGCTGTCGAAGATGAATGTGAGTCCCTCGAAGATCATATCCATCATTTCGGCGATTTGGACTTTGAGATCTACTTGACTGAAGAGCAACATGATATGTTCGCTCAAGTTGATGATAAGACCCTGAAAGGGGAATTGGAGCAATATCATAAAGGGTATATGCATGCTATAGACGATGTCAAGAAGATCAAGTTAAGAAGTAGGGACGTTGCTATACATAAGGGAAGATTAAACCCAGACCAGCCTTCTAGTAGTCAGACTGGCCTAGGGAAAGGAGATGAAAAACAAAAGGGGCCGATAGCACCTAGAGAAGTGGAAAAGGGGAATAGTAATGTGAGAGAGTTGGAGCCAATGGCACCTGTTGAACTGGGAAAAACCCATCCCATGTTTAACCTCCAAAATAAGCTAGCTAAGCTAAAGGTCTTGATTCCTTTCAATGAATTATTGAGGAATCTGGAATACAGGGACACTATAATGAAGATGATTGCAAATCAAGGAGAAGCTCACCCGGATATCTTGGAATTGACTGAAGACAACCCTACTATTATTCTGGGATCTAAGATGGACAGCATGGATAGCGAAGACGAGGAGGTGCCCCCCTTTTACATGAGCTTGAATATACATGATATGGTGTTACACAATGCTATGTTGGATTCAGGAGCCTCACACAATATGATGCCAAAGGGAGTGGTGGAAAGCCTGGGATTGGAGATTACAAGGCCTTATAAAGACCTGTATTCCTTTGATTATAAGAGGGTAAAATGTCTGGGATTGATCAAAGACTTGGTGGTATCTTTAAATAAGTTTCCATCTAAAATTGTAGTCATGGATGCCGTAGTGGTCGACATTCCTCCCAAGTTTGGTATTTTGTTGTCAAGGTCTTGGACTTCAAAGCTGAAAGGTAGCTTGCAAATGGACATGACCTATGCGACAATTCCTGTTTCGAACAAAAACAAAAGGTTATACAGTGAGAAGAGGTTTCCTTACATCGTGAGCAATCAGGCTCAGCCTGACATCCATCATGTTTATGCCGTCGACACGAACTTGGGGTCCTCTATTTTATTTAATGATATATCTCCTTGCAACTCAAAAATTGTTGTGCCACGGAATGCTAAAAAGGATAAAAAGGACACCAGCGAGCTGGAAGCTTTGGAAAGGAAGCAGAAGGAGGAAGGACTGTGGAAGATGTATTTCGACAACTTGATAGCTAAAGCGGGTGCTGGTGCAGGTGTGTATATAATCTCCCCCATTAAGGATACCAAAGCTTACTCTTATAAGTTGATTTTTGAATGCTCTAACAATGTAGCAGAGTATGAGGCCTTGTTGTTGGGCCTGCATGCACTAAAGGATTTAGGAGCAAAAAGGGTCCAAATTTTTTGGGATTCGGAGCTTGTAGTAAATCAAGTGAATGACAGCTATCAGACTAGACATCCAAGAATGAGAGCTTAACGGAATGAGTTATGGGATATGTTCAGAAATTTATTCACTGAACATACAGTCCAAGTGATCCCCAGATATGAGAATACGGTGGCGGACTCTCTGGCGACTCAGCATGAAAATTTGAAGCCCCTGCGGCGGAAAAAAGGAAATATAAAGTAGATATTGTAAATAGACATTCCATACCAGATAACACTAGATATTGGAAAATCTTCGAAAACGATATGCAGATCAAAAGGTTTATGGAGTTGTCCGATGAGTTTGTAAAAACCCACATAGATGAAGGTGGCGTTGACCCCAAAAACTTCCTAGACGTTGAAGAGGAAGGGGAAGAAGCCGTCGAGACGGGAAAACTAAAGGACTCCTTGGGAGGCAGGGATATAGTCTAGTTGAAAAGCAATCATATTCCCAAAGGTTTGATCCCTTTAGAGTCTCTTTTTGACCAAAATGATGTAGCCAGAGATCCGAAGGTCGAGCCTGCCACGGATGCCGTCGAAGATATAAATATCGGAACTAAAGGTGACCCAAAAATTATAAAATTGTCCAAGAAATTACCCGCTAAAGAAAAATAAGGGTATGTGAACCTGATGAAGAAATATACGGATGTGTTTGTGTGGAGTTATGAAGATCTCAAAGAGTATGACACTTCCATCATACAACATACTATTTCGATTAAACCTAGAGAAAAACCATCCAGGCAAAATCTCAGGAGGATCAATCCGAAGTTAGTACCCATCATTGAAAAAGAAGTGAAAAGGTTGTTTGATGAAAAGATAATAGTAACTCTGAGGTTTTCAAAATGGGTAACCAATTTGGTTCCTATTCGGAAAAATAATGGGGAGATAAGGCTATTCGTAGATTTTAGAAACTTAAATAAAGTATCTTTGAAAGACAACTACCCATTGCTGAAGATGGACCAGATCTTGCAGAGGGTGGTAGGCTCAGAAAGGATATCCACTATGGATGTTTTTTTCGGTTACAATCAGGTTAAGGTGTTTCCTAAAGACCAAGAAAAAACCACTTTTACCACACCTTGGGGTACATTCATGTACGCAAAGATGTCGTTTGGGTTGATGAATGCTGGAGCAACTTTCCAATGTGCCATGGATATTGCTTTTGCAGATGAGAGAGAAAAAGTTGTGGTGATATACATGGACGACATTACTGTATACTCCAGGTGGGATAAATATCATATCAGGCATCTGGAAAGAGTTTTCATTAAATGCAGGAAGTGTGGCATCTCATTAAACCCTAGAAAGTCAAACTTCGCTCTAGGAGAAAGAAAGTTGTTGGGGCACATCATTTCGAAGGAATGTATCAGGATCAATCCAGACAAGGTAAAAGGCATATTGAGAGTAGAAGAACCAAGGAGCAAGAAAGAAATACAATCTTTCATCGGTTAAGTCAAATTCTTGAGGAGATTCATCCCTAGCTTCGCCGAAATCCTGATGGACATTACTTACATGCTAAGGAAAGATCATGAAATCAAATGGACGGTAGGAGCCAAGAAATATTTCAAAAATATAAAACAGGCCATTTCAGAGGGTCTTGTACTGATCAGCCTATATTTTGAGAAGGATTTCTTAGTATTCTCGTATGCTTTAGAACACACTGTAGCAACTGTGTTGCTGCAAAAAAAATGATCAGGGAGAAGAACAACCTATAGCATTCTTTAGTAAAATATTGAGGGATGGAGAATTAAGATATAGTATAATGGAAAAACAATCCTATGCTTTGGTTAAATCCCTGAAATATTTCAGAATCTACCTCCTCCATTCCCACATAATCGCTTATGTACCCAGCAGCGTAGTGATAAGCATTCTTACACAGCCGGATTCGGAGGGAAAGAGAGCTAAATGGGTTGCAATGCTCCTAGAATACGACATAGAAATCAAGCCCATGAAATTGATCAAAGGACAAGGGTTAGCTAAGATGATATATGCACTTGGGATACTCTCCACATGACAGAAGACACGTATGCTCCTGGGATGATCTCCATGGGGTGGAAGACAGAGGTTGTGTGTAGGGATGTAATATAGGCATATGGGATGCTCTCCATGAGATGATGAAATGATATGGATACGATGGGATAACAGTGGGAGTTGTAGGTTATTGCTTGGTCAATGTAAAATTAGGACTTGGGCTCTACCTACTTGATGACTTTCTTCCTAGATGGCATCTAGGCCTACATCCAACATGAAAAAGGGATGGCTCTGTAGAACTTCTAAGGATGTATAGATTCGAGAGATGTCACTAGTCAATGGTAAACAAGATGAGAGTTGTTGCAACAATGATGATGATCTTGTGATGATGATCCAACTATGATGATCTAGCGATGATGATGATATTCAGAGATTGTGTGCAGTCGTGTTAACCAAGTCAGAAGAATACCTTCCTTGTTAAGAGGGAGTGTTGTTGAAAATATAACTTCGGAAGATATTATTTTGTATATTTGTTGTATTATTATTATTATATTTTATTGTACCTCCTTTCGAGGATGTTTTCCCTCAGATCAGAAGATGCCATTAATGTAACTGGTCATGTAAGAGTAGAGGTAAAACCTCCATTATAATTTAGGGCAATAGTCCCCAACATAATTATTATACAATGTATTTTTGAGTCTTCCTAGGAGAGGTCGACTTAGTGAGGCTGAGAAGTTGGCCTTGTTGGAGTCCTATGTCACACACTTGAAGAATATAAATAGGGAGGCTCCTTCTCTCATTTGGACACATTGCAATCACAAGCAAGTTCACTCCATGAGAGAGAAAGTAAGTTCGATGGGGAAGAAGAAGAAGAAGCTACAGAATGCATCTTATCTTTGGGGTATCTATCTCTGTTTGGAATTGTACTAAGTGACGAATCTATACATACAAAGTTATTGGGTTTTCTCGATTGTGGTTTCCTAGGATAAAATTTGTGTGTCTTTGCTTTATGCTATGCTTGCTTATCTTTTAGTGGTCCTATTGTATTAGATTAAAGATCTAACATAATTGAATTAAAGAGCAAACTCTAACAATACTATTGTGAAGGGAACTACTCTTGATGGTCAATTTTGGTCACATTTGAGGTATGTTTTGTAGTTATCCTAACCAATTTATAACATGATTCAGTTTGTAGATTTAGATAGACCAGTCATTGGGGAGGTGTATGAGTAGATGCACAACATGCTATGCTAGATTAACGCCATTGTTCATCCTAAAGACATCAACTTATCTAATCATATTTGTATAGAGGTGGAAAAAGAGTGGGAAAAGTTAAATAGTCCACTACATTCCTTAGCATATGTGATTATTCCAAAATACTATCATACATCATGGTTATAAGCACTAGCACTTGGTGGTGTGGTGAAGAGAAAACCACACCAAAATCCAGAGGTTCAGGATGGTTATATGCAATCATTAGAGAAACTGGTTCTTGAGGAAGAGTGTGATACCATATGGAAAGCCAGTAACAATTGTGCCTTTGAGACCAACCATCCAATCGGAGATTGAGAGAATTTGACTTCTCTTGAGTGGTGGAGCAAGCATGGCAGTTCTACCCGACTACTACAACGTTTGGAAACATAGGCGCTTTCACAAGTGGTAAACACTTCTTCCATAAAGAGGTGGTAGAGCGTCTATAGTTTCATCCACTATGGCCAAAAGAAATAGGTTGAATGTAAATCGAGTTGAGAGCTTGTTTTATGTGCATTACAACTTGCGATTGTTGAGCCATTATTATGAGAAGTAAAAATTTCATAACACAAGTAAAACATGGGACATCAAACCAAAGGAGGATAATTTGGAAGATGTAGCATTTGTTTTTGAGGAATTGGAGAGTGTTTTTTGTGTGATGATGATTGAGGTGAGATGCCACCCCCAATCTACTACCATGGTTTCCTTGACTGGGACTTTGGTGGTAGGGGCTTCATTTTTAGTTCCTCTACTACCACTTCCATCTACATAGATATCTCATGATTCAACTCCACTACCATCACGTGGAGGCACAAGAGGTAGTTTGGTGGTACAAAGAGGAAATAAAAGTATATAGAAATTAGAATAATTGTTTCAACTTTCTCCTTTTCTAGTATTCTATATGTCATAGGCTTATATTCTTTAGTAGCTAGCTTGGTTTAGTGGTTTACTTTTGGACCTTTCGGCCTTCATACTTCAGTTAAATGATCATTTTAAATCTTCTGTAGATGGCTTATTTTGTAAACATAACTATTTGTTCATGTTGACATTTGGTGGACAACCTATTTCATTTCATAAGTTAATGGTCCACTTCCTATTATATAGTTTGAAATTTTGTATGTTTGTAATTTCTAGATGGTTGATCTTTAATGTACTAAGGAAGACATTTCTAATTTCATAATAATATAGTATTCATTTACAAGTAGAACAAATATTCGTGTTTTCATATATTTTTCAACTATGGCATTTTGCATGTTTGTTTTGAATATCAATGCATTATAATATATAATCATATACTTATTTAAAGCATGCTCTCGAGATGCTCTTATCTTGAGGTTTTTTGGGAAATGGTGCTCCTTGCGCTCCCACTTTGCTCCCAAGCTCTGGTCCTTGTCTTCGATACCTCTACATAAGCAACTTGCCAATAAGAAAATAATTATAAACACTATCCATAGCAACTTGCCAATAATCCAATAATTAGAAACACTATCCATAATGACTTGGACAACATGTTCTAGACCTATCCCTTAGATGAACCCATCTAATAGTTCAAGTAATAATTGTGCACCGTTAACATATGCAGATGCATTGATAGACTTGATAAATATTTTCTCCCTTGGTACAATCAAGTAAGAAATTGAGAATGGTCCTATCCCTTCCCATTTGTCGAGTTGTATGATGTCCCATTTCATTCAATGATTTCCTATGATTTCTTGAGGCCATCCAATATGTGACTGCAATTTGGTATTTTCTCCTTGAGGGAGAGGTCCTCTTAAATCCTCATAGGAAGGGTCCTTGTATAGTGGGGCAACAACTTCAAACATTAACTAGTAGAATGGATTGTTCTTGGAAATGTTGAAAAGAATGTTAGTCCATAGAAAAAATCTAACCACAATCTTGTTGGCTTCTTGCTTCTCCCTTATTTAATCAATCATCTAAAGGAAGGTTATGCTTGAGAAACTCACCTCAACACAAAGAAAGGTAAACTTTCTAAGGATGCCGTGGAAGGTGTAGTCAAGGGTTGGGTTTTACTTCCTTGGGTTCCCCCCACCCTTGAGAAGCTTGTGGTTACAATGCTTTTTGCAACTCCTCCAACTTCAATTTCAAGCTTCATAATTCTTTTTCATCTTTCCTCTTACTGATTTCAAGAATTGATTAAGTGGCAATATGGATGATTTTTGGGGTAGATGTGGGGAAAATTTCCACTTCATGCCCTATAATTTTGCAAGGTGGTATTTCAAGCTATTGATTCCACCATCCATTTCCTTCCCACACAAAATGCACCTCAACCTCGTCAAATTATGAGGGTCAATTGGCTCACCATATTCTCATAGTGGGTCCAACAATACCTTCAATAATACATTGTTGGGGCACTAATTAAACCTAGGGCACAAAATTGGAAAGAAATGCAAAAGAACGTTGCAAATAAAGAAAAAGAAAAACATACATAGATAAGCATTAAATCTCCCATTATAGAGCAGCAAGAAACACTAATATAATGGGCATTGCAAACTCTATAATAAATCTCAAAAAACAAAAAAAAATGAAATCATAAATTGTTTGTATATACCTGGGGATATGAAGATGTTGGATCAAAACCAATCCCCACTCCATAATAGCTTTAGATAGCGGTGATAAAATATTGGAATTTCCCTAGTTAGTTCGATGAAGGATTATGACAAACTCCTCTACTCAATGCCCTACATTTGTTTTTTAAAATAAGGGCAAAAATACAAAAAATGAGGTGTTAAAGTGCACTTCGGGTGGACAAGGTAATATTTTCTATTTTCTATCAACCCTCCATGATTTTGGAAAATATCAAAATATTAATCATGGTAAATATCAAAATATTTAAGGGTGACAATGTTGTTTCATATTAAACACGACATCTCACAATATTTATGATATTATTGGGATATTGGTAAGATCGGATCTTACGATAGAAAGTAACTTGATCCATTTTCTTTTTTCTTTTTTTCCACATAAAAATATCGTAAGATCCATTTTCACTCTACAATCCATTTCAATCTAAGCATTAAGAAAAGCACTTGTAAAATGTAACTTGGAATTTTCTTCTTGAAATATGTAAGTTACAATTTTTCTTTGGACAAAAAGATTCACTTTAGCCTCTTAAATATTAAGCACATAGAGGCCATGTGATATTTTTTCTAATTTAGTTCATTATTATTACACACCTTACTACCCACGTCTTTCCCACTTGGGCCTTATAATGCATCTCACTTCTTTGAATGCAACAATGTGCTTACACTAATAGGTCATGTAATATGTTATTCATCAATTTCTTAAAGTAAAAAAATAAACCAAAATACACACAATGTACACAAGTTGTAAGTGTGGAGCACAATTTCAAAAGTGATAAGATTGATGAGTTACACAATAACTTTATAAAGAGTTGGAGAACTTTTGCTAAATACCCTCCGATACATTCATATATCCAAATCATGTTGATAAATAATAACAATAATAATAATCTATTTTTAAGATCACAACCAAGCCAAACACCTCCATTCCACGATTTGATTGCTAAAGTCTATGGATGTGTACATACCCTACCCCCTCTAGATTTGAATATATGACCTCTTAGGAGGAAACACATGTTTTTAACGATTCCTCTGAATAATGCATCTATCTATCTATCTATCTTTTTTTTTCACACCTGAGAGTGTTGGACCTTGAACTTACTTTTTGTGTCAAAGCCTTGCCATAATCGAACATAGGGCTGCCAGGTTACATACATCCGGACTGACCGGTACACCGTCCCCATTAGGACCCTATCTATCTATCTATCTATCTTCACACTCATTGCACATGTGGAATTTTGATTAGGGTGACCCCTATTACATATACAATTACTCTATTACATATACATTTAACCTATATAGTACCATTAAAATGAACGTAAGATAACTATACCTACTTAGTCATATCATAATAGCACCATTCAAGTGTAGGAACACTTAGAGAAAATGAAATTCAGGAAGATTTTGAAGTTATAAAGGTCGTTTTTTATACATGTGGCCCAAGTGGGAAAGGTGTGGATACAACATGAGTGGGCCTAATGGTTAAGATGATGTGTTTCTTCTTAGAAGGTCACACGTTCAAATCTAAATCTAGAGGGGTGTAGTGTATCTTTATTAGCAATAGATTATTATTATTATTATTGTTTAAAGTTATCAGAAAATCATTGCTTAGTACTCTAAATTACAGAATCAAAGAAAACTCACATATATACAAAAAATATCAACAAACTTCTCCACTTCCATGGAGAGTAAGTAGAGGAGAGTAAGCACAGCAAACCATAAACCATATCCAAGCCAGAATATGTCTCAATGATTATCTCAATTATTATTATTGTTACTTATAACTATGAACCCTTAAATCTTTTTATGAGACGATTAGATCAATTACAATTGCTGTCCACAAAACGTGCCATTCATACGGCGAATGCAGCTGATTGGGTTACCAGTTTTCAGTCAGCGTAAGTTGGCATCCAAGTGGCAGGTCATAGATAAAGGGAATTTTACGACCACCCTGTTATTCGTTTAGGAAGTAAGCTAAAAAGACACCGGAATGCACCTTCTGCGGCGGTGGACTGCCGGTGACATGACCTCGCTGCCGGCGATTTATGGGTTTCCCGATCACAGTAAGACCACGGAGCCGTCGTCGGAGGGAGCCAGGTCACTGCATTCTGTTCGCTGTTGGGAGGTCACATTACCGGAAGTCCACTGCCTGAAGGTGCATTCCGCTGTCCTTTTTAGCTTACTTCATTGTTTAGTCTCCACTTGTTATTCCACTAAAATTTCATTTCAAGTTCCTGTTCATTGCCAGTATTTTGACTGTTTGTTTATATTTTTCTGTATGTTTTCCAACAACTTTGTTTTGGGGATTTCTATGAACATCCACTATTATTGAATATCCCATAAAAGTAAAAGAAAAGGTGAAATAGATATTATCAAGGGAAACCCTGTAGGATTTTTGGCTCTACGGGATGAACGTGAAAAACAAATGCAGGTGTACATTTCCTTTCCTTCTGCAGCTCAACAAACTACATACAATGCTTCACCCTCTAACTTCATAATCACAAGACAAATAAACGTGGTATCTATATAATCTAGAATGCTTTTCCAGTTGCCTGTGTGTTTAGTTGAGAAGTTCAATAAGCTATTGAAGTTCCTCTTGCTTTATTGAGTACTGTATATTGAACAACACCATCTCTTGTTCATAACATCTCCTGTTATTTATCTGCAGATGGAATGGCTAGACAGACACAGGGGCAAGAAGACTCGGAAAATCAGAATGCAAGGAAAGGAAATGGACTGAAGATACGAATAAAAGTCCCTCCTTTAACTGTAAAAGCCCTAAACAACGGTTTGACCAGTTCAACACCAGCTAGTCAGGGTCAGTCTGCTGACGCTCAACAAAATGAAATGGTATAATGGTATAAAAAAGAATATTGGAAGTTGGATGTGATTTTAAGCTGGCCCATTGGCCTTGTATAAAAAGTTTATTAACATATGTTTGTTAGTGAGTCCAAATTTCATACATACTTATATAGCACTCTTCCTTTCCGTTTAAATTTTTGTTATCAAGTGCACAAAACTGCCTAAAAATTGTAACTAAACCACTTTTAACAAGAATAAATTATATTATATACCAAAGCAGAATTTACAAAGAAAACACAAACCTAACCCTGGGAAGGAGCTACAATCTTGTTGTTTACTTCATCTCTATTCTTAAGAGAGTAGAATTTACAAAGGAAACACAAACCCAACTCTTGGAAGGAGCTACAATCTCGTTGTTTACTTCATCTATATTCTTAACCAGAGAGTCTATTAAAAGTTCTTGAGAAGAACATTTAGCTTAATCAAAAAGCATAAGAGGCAGACTTAGTGCTGAACTTTGTGTTATGATTGCACCATATTTCTTCATTTGATACCAGATTTATGACTAAGGACAATTCTAGACTAAAGGGATTTGCTATCCACTTTCAAGTCACCCAAAACGAGTTTTATAGTTCCTCCACTCTTTTGACATTGGGGGTGTGAGCTCTCCTTTGATACTCTAAAAAACTTACAGTTTCTTGAAAATAAGAAATTGGGTTTTGTTCTTGGGGCTTGGTTTATTTCCTTTAGAAGCAAAGGGTAGAGACTTCCTAAAAGACGTTTCTAACGGACTCTTCATTCCTTCCATTGTTTTCTTAATGGATTTTGTGAGTTGTTTCCTAGCTAACCTCAACCATCTCGTTTATTGCTTGTGCAAGATTGCACATTAGGGCTTGGTTTCTTTCCTTTAGAAACAAAGCGTAGAGTTCCTAAAGGATGTTTCTAATGGACTCTTCATTCCTTGCTTCCATTGTTAACTAACCTCAACCATCTCGTTTATTGCTTGTGCAAGATTGCACATTAGGGCTTGGTTTCTTTCCTTTAGAAGCAAAGCATAGAGTTCCTAAAGGATGTTTCTAATGGACTCTTCATTCCATGCTTCCATTGTTTTCTCTTGAAGGATTTTGTGAGTTGTTTCCTAGCTGACCTGAAGCTCCTTATTCATTGCTTGTTTGATGATTTTGAAAAGGAATATCTTTGCTTATGTCTGTGTTTTATTTTTTTTACTAGTTGATAGATAAGGACACCTTGTATATATCAATGATTAGCTCACCAAAAAAATCTAAACTAAAATGACTATAATTAGTCCATGCTAGTCTATGATTTACGCTTCACACTGTGATTTTTTTTGTATTTTTAATACATAACAAAAATCAAAACAAACTATTTGGATTATTTAACAACTATGACATACAAAATAGATTGCAATAGCAAAGTCACACAATGAAATACAAATATTTACCCTCAAAACTCATTAAAAAAACACCAGAAACCTTGCGTTTGTTGAAGCATTATGCCTTTCGTCTTCTTATACTATGGAGATTACAATACATTTACATTGTTATTTTGTAATATCTCCATTTTTTTGTCTTCTCTTGCTCAACAAGTGGAGATGAGTTTTGGAGTGTATCCCTCTAATCAAAGGGGTTAATTAATTATTCAATGTCTGTTGGGCAGAAAGCAATACTAAAATTGACGTTGAGTAACTGACTTAAAAAGGGGGTTATAAAGTGGATTATGGAAATATTACATGAATACTTCATAAACTCACTACATAATTAATTAATGGGGTCCTAAAAGTTACGATTAGCTTTATAAAGCCACTTTAATTAAAAGTTGAGGGGGAAAAAAGTAAAAGTGGTGAGAAAAAGGTTAAAGTGGCCAAAAGGAGAAAATGAGTTTAATAATTGACCTCATTCCCATTTATTCGTGTTATTTTCACTTTCGAGAAATAATTTTGGGAGAGCTCTTGTAGCTTGTTGCTCTTGGGACAAATACCCTAAGAAAAATAGAATAAT
Organism: Pseudotsuga menziesii; assembly: GCA_001517045.1. NCBI lineage: Eukaryota > Viridiplantae > Streptophyta > Pinopsida > Pinales > Pinaceae > Pseudotsuga > Pseudotsuga menziesii. Next base: position 882,640 of record LPNX010073312.1, on the reverse strand, counting down.
TTCGGTGGTGAAACCATCTACCCTAGCTACTGAGAAGATAAATCACTTAGGTTTCTTCATAGATTTCACCGTGGAAAAATAATAGTTGCTGAGATTTGAATATTTTGCAAGTTTTTGTTGAGGTTGGAGAACCACGGGCTTCATTTCTAGGTAGTGGGTTTTAGTTGTAGGGGACGTACATCCTCTTTTGGAGTAGCCATCATCCTTTTATCAATTTTTATAGTCATCCAAGGGTTGTAAACTTCCTTTATTCTTCTTGACGGCCATACCATCACTCCCTTCTTATAACAATAAATATGAGGGTCGTATTACATTTATTGGGGTTATAAAATGAGATTGAGAGCAAGGAACCTCATTGTCAGGTGAGAGAAAGGAAACTTCCTTCCTTTGAGTTAATCTTCGCTTGAAATTTGAAGAAGGAAGGCATGGGACTTACTTTCTAGCTGATATATGTCATTTTATCCAAGTTGGGTGCTATAGCTGGTCACTACCATCAAATATCAATTCTAGGACTTACTTTCTTACTGATATATATACTTGGAGTTGATTTGGGAAGATCATATAAGGAGGATTTTTATTGCTGGGTGCACTCATCCATACACAAGAGCTGTCCCATGTGACTGTAGATTTCCTAGGTCTGAGATTTTGATATAAATATAAATGTGTATCTAGACATTTGTTGCTAAATGCACTTTCTTTCCTACATCAAGTTTATGATGAATGGTGTTACTTCTATGCATTTAATGAGTTGTTCTCATTCAAAAATGTGTTCTTTCATCTTTTTAATGTTACATTGAATGCTATTAATTGGTAACTTAAACATTAACCATGAACACACAAGCATACAAACAAATCGTGCCAACACTATCAACAATTAATGAGGAGGAACTCGAAGCACAAACTGTTTGATGAAATTAGTGACCTAGAAACCCAATGATCTAATAATGCCCAAGTCTATTCAGGTGAGGGATATTACATATTTAAACTTACTATGAAAGGAAGGATATGCAATACTATGGTATTTTACAATCCTCTACATTGTGCTTCTGTCTCTTTGCATTGAGCATTTGTGCAATACTAAGTGGCAAGTGAAAAAGTGAACCCTTTTCTCCTTGTTAGGTTTTCGACAACTAGTATGGGGGTTAGTTTTAGGGTTTGAAAACCCTCTTGGAACCTCAATGACGCTTTTAAAATTATCTAGTCGATTTCTACATGTTACTATCTCTCTATATTCAAATTATGATAAGCTAACATGGTCGATGCATCGATGGTGGGGAATATTTGGAACTTTATCTTGCGGAGGCCATCACTTTTGATTATGAACTACATTTCAAGTCCATGATACCTTGTTGGAAAGGTCTCTGTAATATCCCCAATACTGATTTTCTACTGTTTTTTATTCTAGGGATTGCTTGTAGCCTCATGATTTACAATAATATTGAATTAAAATGTGCATGCGAGGTGCCGTGCTAATGGCCCTAAATTATAGCTGAACTAGGGTAGCAAATTGTAGGAAGAAAGAAAACACTTACCACTGATAATCAAGATGAATATGCTCCAGAGATAAGACGTATGCAGATAAAGCCGATTTGGTGAAGTAATGTTGCTTCCTTCTCGGTGTTATCGCCTGATAGAACGAAACCATCTCCTCAGCTAAAAGTGACGTTTTTGGTGAAGTGACATCTTCTCTTCTCTTCTTATGAGTCGAGCTTCTTATTCTTCCCAGAGTCTGCTGAAAGTAATCACTTCCTTTTGGCACACATTCCTCAAATGATTGAATCCCGTGATCCTGGGAGGCCATTCAAGGTGGCTATCACCACTTCCGCATTCTTCAGTTCTTCTTTTACCGCTTCAATTTGTTCTTTGATTTGAGAGACTTTTGTAAGGTATGACTGTATGGTCTCTTCATTATGGATCTTCACATTCTTCAACTGTTTTCTCAAAGTCATATTCTGATTTATGTTCTTCTCTTCAAATAGATTGGTCAAGGAATCAAACATCTTCGGTGTCTTTAAGGAAGACACTTGTGGTACAAGTTGATCCATGACTGAATCAACAATGATCTTCTTGGCCTTGACCAAGTTCTTCTTGTGTAAGTCTTTGAGCCTAATCTCCCTCTGGAAATGGAACCTCTCTACTCATGTAGGTGTCCAATTCATTTTCTTTAGAGAGATCATATACTTCCATGATTGGAAGTTGTCAACTTCACTAAGCTTATCATCACGCTGATGTGATAGATCACTTTGAAATGAGAACCTCAAATGAAAATAGCAAAATATAAATAAGGATTTTATCTTCAGCCTGTGAAAGTTTCATCTCCTGAGCCTTCTCCAATCCCAAGATATAGCGAATTTACCAAAACGTATCATTTTTAGTATTTAGGGTTTTTCCAGCTCGGGGTCAAACTAGGGTTTGAATTTCCTAGAGTTTCACCCAACCAAAAATCTCAACCTGGGTCTCTAAACTTCTATTTTGATGAGGAGAGAAATCCTATGTCGGGCTCACTCAAAAAATCCTCTTCTATAAGAAGCTCTAATTTCTTGCACCAAAAACTGAAAATGCTGGAAATCGAATTCCTCTTTGACAAAAAGATGTGCCCTTCAATGGGGAGTCAGCCTAGCATACTTTTTCTAATGGATTGTGGAGAGAGACCCAAAAAGTAAGAAGCCCTAGCTTCTGCAGCTGCACAATGTCTTCTTCTTAGGTTAGCTCTGATACCATGTTAGTCTAATAACCCTAGTTCCCCACAACTTGTGGGGACTTTGCCCCTCTGATCAACAAGGAGGGTTAACCTTAACACAATGGTGAGAACTATTTCCCCGACTTACAATAAATCACCTAGGGTCTACTTCTCTAGGATAGTCTAATAACCCTAGGGCCCCACAACTGCGGGGACTTTAACCCTTGATCAATAAGAGGGTTACCCACAACGACTTTACATGACTTGTTTACATTATTGAATCTCCCAATAGGAACATCGGGATATAGCATGACTCAATTACATTACAGATGCTTCCCAGAATAAACATAGGGGTACAATACATAAAATATACAAGTGAATACATTCCGAAGTTACAGTTACATCAAAACTCCCTCTTAACTAGGAAGGTATTCTCTCGACACAATTTATCAGCACAAGTCTTCTTCTCTGTATCATCTGGATCATCATCGAGTCATCTTCGTCTTCAAGTCATATTCATCGTTAAGTCATCTTCATTGTCAAGTCATCTTCATCAAGTCTAGATCATCACTTGATCTGGAGCATCACTGGATCATCATCAAAACTGGACCATCATTGGATCATCATCATCATCATTGCTTCTACTATATCCATCAAATGGTACTATATCTTCATTCTTCTCATCACAATAATTTCTATAGAGCCAACCCTTTTTCATGCTGGTTGTAGGCCTAGCCTCCATGTAGGTCTTCTTTAGCACTTATATATGACCCTAAGTCAGAATGGCTCGCCCAACACTTACATCTAACCATGCGAGGAACACATCCAACATACATGTCAGAAAGGCATGCACATCACTCACATCTGACCATGAGAGGAACCAATCCAGTCATCTATGTTAGAAAGGACCAGCACTCACATCTAACCATGAGAGGAACCAATCCAACATTCATGTTAGAAAGGATTCGCACTTACATTTGACCATGCGAGGAACCAATCCAACATACATGTCAAAAAGGCTTTGCACTTATATTTTCCCATGCGAGGAACCAATCCAACATACATGTCAAAAGGGCTCTGCACTTACATTTGACCATGCGAGGAACCATTCCAGCCTACATGTCAAAATGGCTCTCAACTCTAGGTTGATGATTCCTGCTAACTAACCAGGTGCCTCCATTCTCCCAGAGAATGACATCAGCCCATATATCTGATCAAGTGGGAACACATCCCTCAATCACATCATAATGGCCCTGCACTTATATCTTATCATGTGAGAACACATCCCATAGTCATATCAGAATGGCCCTCAGCCCCAGACTGAGTATCCATGGTAACTAACCAGGTGCCTCCATTCATAGAATGGCATTCAACACTTATATCTGATCATGTAGGAACCAATCCTACAGTCACATCAGAATGGCTCAGCACTCACATCTGACATGGAAGTAACCAATCCTCTCACCATGACAGAATGGCTCAACCTTTATATCTGACCATGGAAGGAACCAATCCTCTCACCATATCAGAATGGCTCATGGACTCATCACTTTCCCTTGGAGGGAACCTCGATTTGGAGAACACCAAGCTTCTCCCTGAAGTACTCAAACTTCACTCTGGCTAATGGCTTAGTCAACACATCAGCTATCTGTTCATCCATCGTAACATACTGGAGCTTCACTGCTCCTCTCTGCACCATATCCCTGATATAGTGATATTTGATTTCGATGTGCTCTGACTTGTCATGGAACACCGGGTTCTCCGATAAATTCACACAACTCTAGTTGTCGCAATATATACAAGTAGCATCGAACTGGATGTCAAATAAATCAGACAGTATCTTCCTTAGCCATACTGCCTCACAACTAGTTGAACAAGTTGCAACATACTCTACTTCAACTGTGCTCAGTGCCACACAGGAATGCTTCCTGCTAAACCAAGAGATCACACCTGATCCCATACTGAAGAAACACCCTGAAGTGCTCTTCCTATCGATGGCAACGCCTGCCCAATCTGAATCAACATAACCTTCTAGCTTAATATTTTGATTCACCTCATACTTGAGCACATAATCAACTGTACCCTTCAGGTACCTCAGAATATGCTTTGCAACAATCAAGTGAAGATGTCTCAGATCTGTCAGGAATTGGCTCAAGGTGTTCACAACAAAGTAAATATCTGGTCTCATATTCATCAGGTAATTCAAGGACCCAATCATCTGACGATAGATCGTGGCATCAACCGACTCTGATGAAACAACACTCAGTAGCTTTAGGTTCGATGCCATGGGTGTGGTCATGGCATTGCAATCCATCATCCTGAACCTCTTCAGGATCTCTACTTCATACTTCCCTTGTTCCAAAGAGATTCTGCCACATCTCCATGTGTAGAAAGTAGTGCATCATATCCAAGTCCTTCATCTCGAACTCGGCAGCAAGTCTCCTTCCTGCAACTTCTATCAGGAACAAGTCATCGACACATAACAAGAGCATCACTGTTCTTCCACCTTCAACCTTGAGGAAAAGGTTGGAATCCTCTTTACTCTCAGTAAAGCCTAGAGTCACCAGTAAGCTATCCATCCTGTCATACCATGTCGAACCTCGGGATCTTCTGTAGTCACTCCCTCTGAAGTGAAGTATCATACTCCCTCTGTCTTTTGTACTCTATGCAATCTTTTCGTGAGAAGCCTCGTGCTACGAATATTTCCTTGTATCCCACGATGTTTCCATCTATTGCATGATGGAACTATGAACTTCCCTTCATGTATCAATACTACATCCTAGACATCATTCTTCTTGAACTGGTCTTCCCTTTTTTCTTGGTTACTTCTTCATAGCTGGAAGGTTCTGCATCAATGATGTCACTGTAATCATCATATTATTCTTTATTTATCGTCACTTGTTCCTCAGAACAAGTCTCATCCTTCTTTTCTTTTAGGTGATTATGTATGTGATATTTCCTACAAGACAAATGCATTAGTTGTATGGTTAGAAACATTTCATAAGGCATATTCATAATGGAAAATTCTTATGCATAAATATATGATTATGCAACTATTTTAGCCAATACAACATTCATCCATATCTCACGAAAACTTTTCTAGATGTCTTCCATCTCCACCAGGACAACATTGAGATTGTGCACTAATCCAATATGTCAGCAAAGAGGTTTCATTCTAGATAAGTAGCAATGGAGAGTTGTATAGAACCATGAGCTACTTACCCATCACATGCATATTAGTAGTATACTGTCATTAATGAAAACATTCTATCATGCATAATACATCAACTGAATATAAACAAATGCATAACAAAACAACATCATGAAATGACAATTGAATACTTATCTTTATTTGTTTTGTGGGTAGACTCCTTCTTGAGCCTTCAACTTTATCATCTTCTTCATTCATAATAGCATCATTTCTTATCCAAATGCTAAGATGGATAAGAGGTTCTTCAAGATTTGAGTCCTTTGTATTCCTCATCGCTTGAGGGATCTTCTTTGGATGGTGAGAGCTTGATCTTCAATTGCTCCCATCTTCTCTTCTCTTATTATGAGTCAAGGTTCTTCTTCTTCCCAGAGTCCACTGAAAGTAATCACTTCCTTCTGGAACAAATTCCTCAAATGAATGAATCCCATGATCTTGGGATGTCATTCAAGGTGGCAATCACTACTTCTGCATTCTCCACTTCTTCTTCTACTGCTACAAGTTGTTCTTTTATTTGAGAGACCCATGTAAAGTATGACTGTATGGTCTTTGCATTCTAGATATTCACATTCTTGAATTGGTTTCTTAAGGTCATCTTCTGATTTATGTTCTTCTGTTCAAATGGCTTGGTCAAGGGATCAAACATCTCTTTAGATGTCTTTAGGGAAGTCTACACTTGTGTTACAGGGTGATCCATGATTGAATCAACAATGATCTTCTTGTGTAAGGCTTTTAGCCTCATCTCCCTCTGGAACTAGAACCTCTCTACTTATGTGGGTGTCCAATTCATTTCCTTCAAGGGCTAGTGAAATCCTGTACTTCCATGCTTGGAAGTTGTCAACTTCACCAAGCTTATCATCAATTTGATGTGATAGATCACTTTGAAATGAGAACCTCAAATGAAAATAGCAAAAGATTAGATCTTACCAATTTGAGGTGTCCATCTTGGTTCCAGAGCTTGTTGATCTAGGGTTTGTCAAAGAAACCCTAATTTTCAAAACTTGGAATTTTTCAAATCTAATTGGCTAGAAATATATACCTCTTCAAGTCGAGCTGTCCAGTGTACTCCTTTTCTGAAAATAGTGGAGGGAAGCTCCCAGAACAAGAAGCCCTAGTTTTCCAATTTCTTCTGCAAAAATTCCTGATACTGTTTCTACGTTATCTCCACAATTACTACTCCTCTATGTCTGAAACTTCACACTAAGGTATCCTCACCTGTCCTTATTCCAACACCATAGGTTTCATCAGAATTGGCTTCACCAATTGGTACTTATGATCGTTTTCCCAAAGGTGACCTGTTTCAAGACTGTTCAACATAACGAAGTTGTACGGACTTCCAAATGTCATTGTTCCATATTCGGGGTCTGAAAATTCTACCACAGAAATTAAAGTATGTTCCCTTTTTGGAACAGCTTCATAAATTTCATTTGGGCCTTTGTAGCCCGAGATATTGCAATTCTCCCCAGGTGTCCTATTTAGAGATGAATCCTGGAAGAGGCTGGAACCCTAAATTGGAGGGATCATATCTCCTAGAATATAGTGAATCTGAGGCTGAACTTTGCAAATAGTGTAAATAAGGATTTTATCTTCGTCCTATGAAATTTTCAGGTCCTGAGCCTTCTCCAATCCATATATATAGAGAATGTACCAACACTTATCAGGTTTAGTATTTAAGGTTTTTCCAGCCCGAGGTCAAACTAGAGTTTGAATTTCCCAGTGTTTCACCCAACCAAAAATCTCAACCTAGGTCTCTATTCTTCGATTTTGATGAGGAGAGAAATCCTATGTTGTGCTCACTCAAAAATTCCTCTTCTGTAAGAAGCCCTAATTTTCCGCACCAAAAAACTGAAAATGTCTGGAATCGAATTCCGCTTCGACAAAAAGATGCGCCCTTCAGTGGAGAGTCAGCCTAGCATAGTTTTGTTGATGGATTGTGGAGAGAGACACAAAAAGTAAGAAGCCATAGCTTTTGCAGTTGCACAATGTCTTCTTCTCAGGTTAGCTCTGATACCATGTTAGATTTTTATCATTCCAACTAGCATTATCTTAGGATCTTATCTGAGAGAATAACATGCACAGCAATAAACACAAGAGACAAGAGGCACAAAGAATTTTCCTTGGGGAAACCATAAAGGAGAAAACCCCACAACTTCCTTAGAGATAGAATGAGCACCAATGGCAACAGTAAAATATGAAAACATAAAATATGATCTCCACATCTTGTTCTCTCTATCACACTTGAGAGAGCTTCTCCTGTCTCACTCATGCGCCCCAGTGAGTGTGTGTGTGAATAAATAGAGATGCTCACTCTCTATTTATATTCTTTTTTTCACTTGATGTCCACTTCAACATGTCGGCCCCACTTAACAATTACTTACTAGGGCTAACATCTCTAGGAGAGTCTAATAACCCTAGTGCACCACAACCTGTGGGGACTTTGACCCTCCGATCAACAAGGAGGGTTAACCTTAACACAATGGTGGGGACTATTGCCCTGACTTACAATAAATCACCTAGGGTCGAATTATCTAGGATAGTCTAATAAACCTAGGGCCCCACAATTGTGGGGACTTTAACCCTTGATCAATAAGAGGGTTACCGACAACGACTTTACATAAATTGTTTACATTACTGAATCTCCCGATAGGAACATCGGGGCATGACATGACTCAATTACATTACAGGTGCTTCCCGAAATAAACATCAGGGTACAATACATAAAATATACAAGTAAATACATTCTGAAGTTACAATTACATTAACAAAGTGATCCGGTGACTTTAGTCCTCGAGAATGAAGAGGGTGTTAACACTCTATTAAGTTTTGGTCATAAGAGTTACTAGGGAATTTCAGCCTTGTCGAGGGGTGTTGGGGAGGTAACTTAGTGTTCACAGAAGGGGTTGATGGCACACACGAGATATCATTTAACCATTGGAATAAGCCTCGGTGGTGAATGTCAAAAGTGGTAAAAAAGTCTATGGATCGGAGAAGCAGGGTAAAGAGGAGGACGTTGGGCGAGTTGAAGGCATTAAGTGGGACTCATGATCGAAGGTTGAGATTGATCGGATGGCAGATCAACAGCGTCAAAACATTTCACACAGTGAACATGCCCGACCAAAGCCACTTTTCCAGATTGCGAAATAGTTTAGAGGACGGAGGCATCTAACAGTCGAGATTGGGATCCAAGAAGATCCACGGTTGAAATTGATTTCACATCCCAGATTTGTGAAGACGTGGCAGCAATTTTGGATTGTGAAAAGTGGTACAGGCTGCTTAGATCGATGGTCACTACGATAACGGAGGAAGATCAGTGTTCATAGTTCATTTCACAATCTTGATTAGCAAGGAGGAAACAGAACCTCGCTTCACGAAGAATGGTAGGGTCCACCTAGATCAACGGTTGTGAAAAAAATCGGTCTCGATCGACGATTGAGCTACACAAGCGCGAAGCAGGGAAAGATGTAGCATAAAGAACCTCACATACCTACAGTTCAGATCACAAAGAGTGATATCTATGATGCAAGCCTCCTGGGAAGGGCGCGAATGTTATGTTGTGTGAAAAGCTATAAAGGGGTCCACGTGAAGTTGCAAAGGTTTGTCTTTTCTAAAACCTCGAAGCCATCAAATATCCAACCACATATAGAGTGCCAGCATGGACCAACTAGGAGACTATGCTGCAGAACCAGGTAGGCCCCTGATACCCTCTCAGTGCTATTTAAAAATGGACGTAATAGAAGTGGTAGGGGTGGGAGATGATGTAGAACCTGAGGTCGTAGGTCAAAGGGAAGAAGAGAGTTTGGTAGATGAGAATGCCAATATTTTTTATACTATCCTGGTTGGAGAAGCTATTGAAACCGCTAGAGGAAAACTAGAAATTCTTAAGGACCGAGGTGGAGAAACCTGCGGTGTTTTTAAATCCTTCTTCCATTTCTTCTCTGTTGGCCAAACCCCCCATTTCCTTGAGTTTGTCAAATGGTGTGCAGAAAATTTATCCATCACCGAAGGTGTCATTATGAATAAATCAAAGTCTAAAATCCTTTGCTCATTCTAAGCTTTCGTCATCCACAAAACCCTGCATATCCTAGACGAATTCATCCATATATCCCAAGACTACCAGGAAGAAAATATTATATGTTGTTTTAGAGAGTCTACAGAGGAAAGTAAAGAAACCTTCCTGAAGGCCTGTTCTAAACTCAATAGTGAACCCATCGACCTGTCTTACCCTATTGACCTCAACCAATTCAATGAAGAAACGCAATGGTGTATATCCCCGGCCAGTCAGTTTTTCGGTCTAGATACCGATGCTTATGTCACAGAGTCATTATTGAGTCTTTTGTTCGTCTTGAGTACTTGTCCAGCCGAACTTGAATTGCTTGGACAATCCTGTCAATCTTCTTTCCTTAAGTTTGATGAGTTTCTGGTTGAGAACATCTGTTCTTAGTTAGCAAATTTCCATGGCACTGGAATGTTTAGATTCCAGTCCTTTTTGCTAAGGATGATTATAGCTTATAATGAGGAGGACCTACAAGTACCAGAACTGGAAATCACCGCTGATATGGCCACTGATTACTGTAAATTCATGAACCAATTGATGGCCGAAATATATGACCTCTTCTTTCAAGAAAGGTTACCTAGGGTGTTTCCTGAGACGAGGCAAATGCTACAGCTGTCAAATAGAAATAAGTTAGGGGACTGGTTCCTCACAGAATTTGGAACGACCATAAGGTTGTATGGATTCGTAAATCCACCCTACATTCTGCTAGCGTTTCTAACTACCAGGGTTTTCTCCCTGGAATTGATCCGGAAAAGACTCATTGTTGAAGAAGAGCACTTCTTGAACTTTAAGAAAAGCTCAAATTTGATTTTCCCATGGGAAGTAAGACCATACATAGTTAGAAGCAGGGCTACTTTGCCCCTTGTTACCAACTTGCTTAGAGGCATGGAGTTTTCCCTAGGACAAGCGGTAAATTATGACCCTCACCAGATAACTTCCAAAAGAAGGAAAGCTCACAAATGGAGGCCTTTCGAACACACTGAAATACCTGGAATTAGAGAAGTAGCAAACTGGGACGATTTCCCTAATCCTACCCCGATGGATACCAGCATAGAATAGGGCACTGGCTCACAGCTATTGGGGGTAGGTTCTCCCCAAAGAGAATTGGCTATAGTAGTTGGAATAGCTGGAGGATTGTCATCACTAGTTAGCTATTCAGTGAGTTCAATAAAAAGAGGGTGTCCAGAGCCCATGGACACTAAATAAGTGGACATGGATAGCATGCCCAAGAAGTAGAAAATAGAGCAGGGATAGCAATTGGTGCAGGTTAAAAGGGACCAGGAAAAGGGACATGTGAAGAAGAAGAATTTAGTGAAAGAGCAGCAACAGGAAGAGCCAAAGACATCCAAATTGCAAATACAAGAGTATGTATTTGATGGGAAGACTCCAAGAAAGCATGCATCCAAAGAGGATTGGCTAGGATCTTACCGAGAGAGGGTTGACAAAACTTTCAAGGAGACAACAGAACTATATAACGAGGCATCACAGTTGCCTTACCCCAATGTGGCATTGAAAACTGTAAGAGATCATGCCACTGATACCCTTAGCTAAGCCTTGGAAATGGGGAACAAGGTGTCAGAGGTCAGTGTGAACCTCTCGAAGGTTCCCACTACTGACATAATACACCTCAACAAAGAGATTAGAGATATATTGAATGCCAGATTGCTTAAAGCTACCATACAGATGCCCAAGCTAGAGGAAAGTAAGGCGAAAACTTTAAATCTTTTAAGGAAGGTGAGAGTGGAGAATAAAGCACTCAAAACCCAAATCAACAATTTATATAATGAAGCTATGCAAAAAGAAGGACCTGCACATAAAGGGATTTTGGCTCAGAAATTGCTCTATGATAAAGAGGAGGAGATCCAGACGCTTAAAAAGAAGTTAAAAATCCCTGCGACCCAACTCGCCCAAGCGAAAGAATTGGCTAACTTTGAAAGAGAAAAAGAGACATTGAATGCTGAGCTTATCGATTGCAAATCTAAGATACTAAAGCTCGAAGAAAAGGAGAGGCAGTGGGAAGCAGACATCCAACTTTTGAAGAAAAGCGATGCAGAATTAAAAGCTAGATTAGCGATGAAGGAAAAGGAGCTTCAAGCAAGAAGTGCGGAGAGTACAATTCAATCCATAGGTGTGACTGGAGAGATAGATACCGGTTCCCTCTCTAGAGCAATGTACTAGATATGCCTAAAATATACAGAGCTCATTAAACTAAAACAACAGATCGAGGAACTAGAAAAAGAAAGGGTCAAAGAGAAACAAGGAAGAGAAAAGACAGAAGAGAAATGCCAAGGACTGATTCGACAAAATACCAGGTTAAGCCAACAGGTGGTTGATAAAATTGCCTTGCAAGGCGCTAGACATTTGATCTGGGATCAGATCATTATAGAATCTGACAAGTTCCGACCTTATTTAGATTTCATTGAAGACCAGGAAAGTGCTATAGTAGAAGCCAAGAAAAATTCTTGACAGTATTAGGAGAAATACAGAAAAGGCCCTTGGTGACAGCAGAGAATGCCATTACTTTCCTGAGCTCTTTTTCAGACGATTCCACCAACCAATATGGTATCCAAAATAGGGTTTCTGTTGTGTTCGGAGTTAGAAAGGTAGTTGCTAAGCACATGATGTTGGAGACTGTCCGGGCCAAAATAGAAGTTATTGAGCACAATTTCCTGGAGGTCATCAAGCTATTCAAACCACTGGTAAGCAAAGGACTCCCTTTTTTTTGGGAAGAAAAGGGTCCTTTATTATCCCAGAAGGAGTATCGGGAGCGCCTGGTGCACTACCGATTAGACAACAACAAGTTTTGAGATATGCAACAATCGTTGTCAGGGAAGATCATTTTTGATAAATTGACCAGTGATTTTGAATTGTTGTTTTATTTTAAAGGCACACGTGCTGAGGTCCCTGAGACTTCATACGTGGAAACAATGGAGCTCAAATCACAAGCATACAACATGGTCATTGCAACCTTGCCTGGTCCTGATTTATGGAGAGTCATTCAGAAATATGGGTCGACCAAATTCAAAATGCATCCGTAGGAGTGGCAATGATAATATGCAGGAAGTTTTCTCTATGCTGCACGCCTGTCCCAATGGTCGCCTCTCTCAGAACTTTGTACAGTTGTCACCTGCCAGATGGAAGTATAGGAAACTCTCGTGCATATTTACTCATGCATTCCACATTTCATTGTTTAGCTGTTTCATGCAAATCGCAGTCGATGTTCCACCTAAGAGTTTTTTAGGAGATGTCCTTCAGTTGTAACAAATTTTGATTCCCGAATGTCGGTTTAAGAAGTCCAAATTTCTATAAATATACCTCCCGAAGAAGGAGAAAGGGTTGAAACCAATGTAATTTTTCTATGTATGCTTTCAGGAGAATTTTAATAAAATTGTAGAGCCAAGGTCGGCGTTTCATACAGGGATTCATGTGTCGTTTGTATTTGCAGTTTGTTGCTTCCTTTCTTACGTGAATGTTTTTCCAGTTTATCTCTCCCATTTTGTTTTCTTTCATATCTGAACGTAGTGTATAACAATTTGGAATTCATAGTTGCTATGCTCCATCTGTTGTTTTAGATATTCACCAAAGTTTTCTTCTAAAGTTAATACAGAATTCATTTTTTAATGCTCTATGTTGATGGTCTGTTCATGTTCTTCTTTTCCACCAGACAATTATAAATCGACTGTGATCGAGAGCTATCTTGCCCCTGTGTTAAAATTGCTTGCATAAGTTCTGTTTATTTTTGTTACATATCTTGACTCCATCGCCCAATGGTTCTGTGTTTTGTTTCAACCAATTTTACAAACAATTTATAGTTTCACTTGTATATATCTGGCATTGTTAACTTTTGGTGAGAGATCCCTCTTGGAAGAGGAGAAGGCCAGTTCTCTCTTCGAAAGTGGTTTTGCTGTTACCTGGGAGGGAGCCTTCCACAACCTTTGGCTCAATTCTAGTGCTAAAAAACTGGCACCATTGCCAGGGACGAGATTGATGGTCATCCCTGGGAAGAACGAAAAAGAGTTGAACGATTTCAGGAAAGAGATTTCTGGGGGAAAACAAAAATTTCAGAATTCACAAGAAGGTTGTATGTTTGTCTTGGCGACTCCACACCCACTTCAACTAGTATTGCACTAGATATCCTTGCTTCCAGAAAGATCCACACTAGAGGTAACCCTGATCCTGAAACTTTACAAAGTGTGGATAATCCTGAAAGAATACTTAGAAATAGAAATAAAGAGAGTGTATTTTTCGTTGTTTGGTACTTCATCATCTCAATATTTGTATGGCATAGCGGAACCCGAATGGGGGGTTAGGGCTAAAAGAATACTAACCAAATCTAAATCTGAATCCGACCTAAGGAAAGCTGGGGTTAGCCCTAATACATTGCAATCCTATCTGCTTGATTCTTTGTGGCTGAACCTAGATACCCCACCAAAAGCTGAAGAGATAGCCCCTATCTTTCAGAACACCCATTTGCCTAACACCCTGTCTGTTCCTAATCAACCTACCCCAATGGATGCTGGTAGATTTTCCTCGTTAGCCCTACCTCTGGTTCTACAAAACCTCCCCTTTAATTACGCCCAAAGAATCACACTCTATGATGGGGAGGGAAATGTCTCAGCAAGATACCATGTGGATAAGTTTGACGACTTCATCAGCCTGGAAGAGATGGATGATGAAGATGTTGAAATGTGGTTGTTCGCTCAGAGTTTGTCTGGGGAATCCAAGAAGTGGTACAAAGATTTGCCACCTAGGTCTATCCGCAGCTTCGCTAGTTTTCAAACCATATTTCTAGAAATGTGGGATGATAAACAAATCTCGTTATAGGTCTTGTCTCAATACAACAAGCTCAAGAAAGGAGGTTTTAAATCAGTCCATGAAATTTCTAGCAGATTCATGCGGGTCTACAACTTGATATTTGCCAATATCAAACCTTCACCCGGGGTGGCTAAAATTCATTACGCTGATGCCTTTGACAATGATTTTGCTTTTCTATTGAGAGAAAGAAAGTCAAACAACCTCCCAACCATTTTCACTGATTCCCTAGAAGTAGAGGCCAATATGATGGCATGTGGAAAAATTAAACCAAGGGCAGAGGTTGACAGAAGGAAAGGTAGAGAAGAGGCACACCCCACTACTTCTGCCTCTTCATCCAGTGATATAAAATTTGAGATGATGCTCCAAACTATGGAAAAATTGATGGATAGGCTAACGGTGGAGGCCAAGCCGATGAACCAAGAGAAGAACAAACCTTGGATAAGGAATCCTAATTTTAGGAGGCAATTCCGTCCCCTGCTCCAACCAAATATACCAAGGGATGTGAGGAATCCAAGAAGCCAAGAAGAGAAGCCAATCAGGCCTCCTTTCCCTGAAAACTATGTGGCTGCCGAAGATGAATCTGATTCCATCAAAGATCATATCCATCATTTTGGTGATTTGGACTCTGCGATCTACTTGACTGAAGAGGAACATGATATGTTCGCTCAAGTTGATGATAAGACCCTGACAGGGGAATTGGACCAATATCATAAAGGGTATATGCATGCTATAGATGATGTCAGGAAGATCAAGTTAGGAAGTAGGAATGTTGCTATACATAAGGGAAGATTAAACCCAGACCATCCTTCTAGTAGTCAGACTGGCCTAGGGAAAGGAGATGAAAAACAAAAGGGGCCGATAACACCTAGAGAAGTGGAAAAGGGGAATAGTAATGTGAGAGAGTTGGAGCCAATGGAACCTGTCGAACTGGGAAAAACCCCTCCCATGTTTAACCTAAAAAATGGGCTAGCTAAGATGAAGGTCTCGATTCCTTTCAATGAATTATTGAGGAATCAGGAATATAGGGACACTATAACGAAGATGATTGCAAATCAAGGAGAAGCTCACCTGGATATATTGGAACTGACTGAAGACAACCCTACTATTATTCTGGGATCTAAGATTGACAGCATGGACAGTGAAGACGAGGAGGTGCCCCCCTTTTACATGAGCTTGAATATGCATGATATGGTGTTACACAATGCTATGTTGGATTCAGGAGTCTCACACAATCTGATGCCAAAGGGAGTGGTGGAAATCCTGGGATTGGAGATTACAAGGCCTTATAAAGACCTGTATTCCTTTGATTCTAAGAGGGTAAAATGTTTGGGATTGATCAAAGACTTGGTGGTATCTTTAAATAAGTTTCCATATAAAATTGTAGTCATGGATGTCCTTGTGGTCAACATTTCTCCCAAGTTTGGTATTTTGTTGTCAAGATCTTGGAATTCGAAGATGAAAGGTAGCTTGCAAATGGAATGACCTATGTGACAATTCCTGTTCCGAACGAAAACAAAAGGTTATACATTGAGAAGAGGTTTCCTTATGTTGTGAGCAATCAGGGTCAGCCTGACATCCATCATGTTTATGTCGTCAAAACGAACTTGGGGCCCTCTATTTTCTTTAATGATATATCTCCTTGCAACTCAAAAATCGTTGTGCCACGGAAGGGTAAAAAGGATAAAAAAGAGACCAGCGAGGTCGAAGCTTTGGAAAGGAAGCAGAAGGACGGAGGACTGTGGAGTATGTATTTTGACGAATTTGTAGCTAAAGAGGGTGCTGGCACAGGTGTGTATATAATCTCCCCCATTAAGGATACCAAAGCTTACTCTTATAAGTTGATTTTTGAATGCTCTAACAATGTAGCAAAGTATGAGGCCTTGTTGTTGGGCCTGCATGCACTAAAGGATTTAGGAGCGAAAAGGGTCCAAATTTTTTGGGATTTGGAGCTTGTAGTAAATCAGGTGAGTGACATCTATCAGACTAGACATCCAAGAATGAGAGCTTACTGGAATGAGGTATGGGATATGTTCAGAAATTTATTCACTTAACATACAGTCCAAGTGATCCCTAGATATTAGAATATGGTGGCAGACTCTCTGGCGACTCAGCATGAAAATTCGAAGCCCCTACAGTGGGAAAAAGGAAATATAAAGTAGATATTGTAGATAGAACTTCCACACCAGATAACACTAAATATTGGCAATTCTTCGAAAACTATATGTAGATCAAAATATTTATGGAGTTTTCGAATGAGTTTGTAAATACCCACATAGATGAGGGTGGCATTGACCCCGAAAAATTCCTAGATGTTGAAGAGGAAGGGGAAGAAGCCATTGGGACGGGAAAACTAAAGGACTCCTTGGGAGGTAGGGATATAGTCCAGTTGAAAATAAATCATATTCCCAAAGGTTTGATCCCTTTAGAGTCTCTTTTTGACCAAAATGATGTAGCCAGAGATTCGAAGGTCGAGCCTGCCACATATGCCGTCGAAGATATAAATATCGGAACTGAAGGTGACCCAAAAATTATAAAATTGTCCAAGAAATTACCCACTAAAGAAAAAGAAGGGTATGCGAACCTGATGAAGAAATACACGGATGTGTTTGTGTGGAGTTATGAAGATCTCAAAGAGTATGACACTTCCATCATATAACGTACTATTCCGATTAAACCTGGAGAAAAACCATTCAGGCAAAAACTCAGGAGGATCAATCCGAAGTTAGTACCCATCATTGAAAAAGAAGTGAAAAGGTTGTTTGATGCAAAGATAATAGTAACTCTGAGGTTTTTAAAATGGGTAACCAATTTGGTTCCTATTAGGAAAAAGAATGGGGAGGTAAGGCTATGCGTAGATTTCATAAACTTAAATAAAGTATATTTGAAAGACAACTACCCATTGCCGAAGATGGACCAGATCTTGCAGAGGGTGGTAGGCTCAGAAAGGATATCCACTATGGATGGTTTTTCCGGTTACAATCAGGTGAAGGTGTTGCTTGAAGACCAAGAAAAAACCACTTTCACCACACCTTGGGGTACATTCATGTATGCAAAGATGTCGTTTGGGTTGATGAATGCTGGAGCAACTTTCGAATGTGCCATGGATATTGTTTTTGCAGATGAGAGAGAAAAAGTTGTGGTGATATACATGGACGACATTACTGTATACTCCAGGTGGGATAAATATCATATCATGCATCTCGAAAGAGTTTTCATTAAATGCAAGAAGTATGGCATCTCATTAAACCCTAGAAAGTCGAGCTTCGCTCTAGAAGAAGGAAAGTTGCTGGGGCACATCATTTCAAAGGAAGGTATCATGATCGATCCAAATAGGGTAAAAGGCATGTTGAGAGTAGAAGAACCAAGGAGAAAGAAAGAAATACAATCTTTCATCTATCAAGTCAAATTCTTGAGGATATTCATCCCTAGCTTCGCCGAAATCCTGATGGACATTACTTACATGCTAAGGAAAGATCATGAAATCAAATGGACGGTAGGAGCCAAGAAATCTTTCAAAAATATAAAACAGGCCATTTCAGAGGCTCCTGTACTGATTAGCCCATATTTTGAGAAGGATTTCTTAGTATTCTTGTATGCTTCAGAACACACTGTAGCAACCGTGTTGCTGCAAAAAAATGATCGGGGTGAAGAACAACCTATAACATTCTTCAGTAAAATATTGAGGGATGGAGAATTAAGATATAGTATAATGGAAAAAAAAGCCTATGATTTGGTTAAAGCCCTGAAAGATTTTAGAATATACCTCCTCCATTCCCACATAATCGCTTATGTACCCAGTAGCATAGTGAAAAGCATACGTACACAGCCGTATCTAGAGGGAAAGAGAGCTAAATGGGTTGCAGTGCTCCTATAATACGGCATAGAAATCATGCCCACAAAATTGATCAAAGGACAAGGGTTAGCTAAGATGATGACAGACTCCCATTGTGACTCTCTGCAGCTGAATTTCCTTTCCTGTGAGTTTGATCGGGTAGAGGCAAAGGTGCAAGTGAAGCCTGATTTCTCTGCATCTCCTTGGTATGCTGACATTATTTTCGTATTGCAGAATTTACAACCTCCTACTGGGCTAAGCAAAACCTGGGCTAGATCCATGAAATTGAAAGCTACGAAATTTTTCATCATAGAAAAATATGTCTATTAGAAAGACCGTGGGGGGGTACTGCTGAATTGTCTTCTGGAAAACGAAGCCCAACATATGGCAAAGGAATTTCATGAAGGAGATTGTGGAGGACATCATTCCTAGAAAGTTACCGCAAACAAAATTCTGAGGGCAGGATTTCATTGGCCTCGTTGTTCTTAGCTGTCTATAAGGAAACGACTAAATGTCACCAGTGTCAGATTTTTGAAGGGAAAAGGAAAGCGGTGTCTCTCCCCCTCAACCCTATATCTACGGAAGCTCCTTTCCAGCAATGGAGGTTAGATTTCATTGGAGAGATAAATCCAAACTCCTCCAGGCAATATAAGTGGATTCTGACTGCCACTGATTACTTCACAAAGTGGATCGAGGCCATACCCACCAAGAGGGCTACAGAAGAAGTGATAATGGATTTCTTAGAAAATAATATTTTGGCAAGGTTCGGCTGCCCAAAGCTGATTGTGACAAACAACGCATCTGCATTTAAATCCAGGAAAATGATCAATTTTTGCCATAAATACCATATAAGCTTAAATCACTCTACGATTTATTACCCATAGGGGAACGCACTGGTAGAATCCTCTAACAAAAGCCTTGTGAGTATTATTAAGAAGTTGTTAGAGGATAACAAGAAAGCTTGGCACACAAAATTGAAATATGCCTTGTAGGCTGACAGAATCAGCACCAAAAGGGCCATCGGTATGTCACTGTTTTAGTTGGTATATGGAGCCGAGGTCATTTTTCCTGCCTCTTTGGGCGTTCCAGTCATGAAGTTATTGCGGGATCTGTTGGATGAGACTAATCCCATTCAAAGAAGGATCAACCAAATTATTGAGCCTAATGAAGTGAGGAACAAGGCTTGTGATAAAGTCTAGATACACCAGGAGAAGATGAAGAATACCTTTGACAGGAGAATAAAAGAAGACGTTTTCTAGGACGAT
This sequence comes from Pseudotsuga menziesii, assembly GCA_001517045.1. Classification (NCBI taxonomy): domain Eukaryota; kingdom Viridiplantae; phylum Streptophyta; class Pinopsida; order Pinales; family Pinaceae; genus Pseudotsuga; species Pseudotsuga menziesii. The sequence continues at coordinate 862,786 of LPNX010073312.1, read as the reverse complement.
GACTTGGTGCTAAAATGGGATGCCTCGCATGAAGAAAAAGGGAAGCATGGAAAATTCGACCACTTATGGGTAGGCCCATACCTTATTGCAGCACACAAAGGAGACAACGCCTTCATTTTACAGTATCCAGATGGGTCGTAGTACGAAGGAGGCACGGTGAATGGGAGGTTTCTAAAACATAACCTGGAATAAAGGGACTAAGGTCCGTGTATCATAGTGTAAATATGTTTTATGTTTTAATCAGTATAGATGGTGAATCAGGAGATTTGAAGCCCATGGAGAAGGCCTTAAGATTAGAAGAGGTAACCATTCTTTCAAAGTATGTTTTCTTTCAAGAAGTAAAATAAAAGGAGGTTTTCAATGGAGTAGGTGACTAGTCTACGGGTTCTTTGATACCTCATTGGGAGGATAGCATCCTTTGTGGAGCCAGTTGTTAACACTCTGTTAAGTTTTGGTCATAAGAGTTACCTGAGAATTTCATCCTTTTCAAGGGGTGTTGGGGAGGTAGCTTAGTGTTCGCAGAAGGGGTTGATGGCACACACGAGATATCATTTAGCGATTGGAATAAGCCTTAGTGCTGAATGTCGAAAGCGACAAACAATCTGTGGATCAGAGAAGCAGGGTAAAGAGGAGGACGTTGTGCACGCTGAAGGCATTAAGTGGGACTTATGATTGAAGGCTGAGATTGATCGGATGGTAGATCAATGGCGTCAAAACATTTCACACGGTGAACATGCCCAACCAAAGCCACTTTTCCAGATTGCGTAATATTTTAGAGGATGGAGGCATCTAACGGTCGAGAATGGGATCCAAGAAGATCCACGGTTGAAATTGATTTTGCATACCAGATTTGCGAGGATGTGGCAACAATTTTGGATTGCGAAAAGTGGTACGGGATGCTCAGATCGACGGTCACTACGAGAACAGAGGGAGATCAACGGTCATATTTCATTTCGTAATCTTAATTAGCACGGAGGGAAACTGAACCTTGCTTTGTGAAGAATGGTAGGGACTGCCCAGATCAACAGTTGTGAAGAAAATCGGTCTTGATCGATAGTTGAGCTGCACACATGCGAAGTAGGGAAAGAATGTAGCATAAAGAAACTCACATACCTATAGTTCAGATCGCAAAGAGTGATATCTACGGTGCAATCCGTCTGGGAAGGGCGCGAAGGTTATGTTGAGTGAAAAGCTATAAAGGGGTCCACATGAAGTTGCAAAGATTTGTATTTTCTGAAACCACAAAGATGTCGAATATCCAACCACATATAGAGTGCCAGCATGGAACAACCAGGAGACTATGCTGTAGAACAAGGTAGGCCCCTGATACCCTCTCAGTGTTATTTAAAACTGGACATAATAGAAGTGGTAGGGGTGGGAGATGACGTAGAACCTGAGGCCGCATGTTGAAGGGAAAAAGAGAGTCTGGTAGATGAGAATGCCGATATTTTTGATACTATCCTAGTGGGAGAAGCTATTGAAACCACCAGAGGAAAACTGGAAATTCTTAAGGACCGAGGTGGAGACACCTACGATGTTTTTAAATCTTTCTTCCATTTCTTCTCTATTGGCCAAACCCCCCACTTCCCTGAGTTTGTTGAATGGTGTGCAGACAATTTCTCTATCACCGAAGGTGTCATTATGAATAAATCAAAGTCTAAAATCCTTTGCTCAGTCCAAGCTTTCGTCATCCACAAAGCCTTGCGTATCCCAGACGAATTCGTTCATATATCCCAAGACTACCAGGAAGAAAATATTATACATTGTTTTAGAGAGTTTACAAATGAAAGTAAATAAACCTTCCTCAAGGCCTGTTCTAAACCCAATAGTGAACCCATCGACCTATCTTACCCTATTGAACTCAACCAATTCAATGAAGAAACTCAGTGGTGTGTATCCCTATCCAGTCAGTTCTTATGTCTAGATACCGACCCTTATGTCATAGAGTCATTATTGAGTATTTTGTTCATCTTGAGTACTTGTTCGGTCGAACCTGAATTGCATGGACAATCCTGTCAATCTTCCTGCCTTAAGTTTGATGAGTTCCTGTCCGAGAACATCCGTTCTCAGTTAGTGAATTTCCATGGCACTGGAATGTTCAGATTCCAGTCCTTTTTGTTGAGGATGCTTATAGCTTATAATGAGGAGGACCTGCAAGTACCAGAACTAGAAATCACTGCTGATATGGCCACAGATGACTATAAATTCATGAACCAATTGATGGCCGAAATATACGACCTCTTCTTTCAAGAAATGTTACCTAGGGTGTTGCCTAAGATGAGGCAAATGCTGCAACTGTCAAATAGAAATAAGATAGGGGACTGGTTCCTCATAGAATTTGGAATGACCATAAGGTTGTATGGCTTCGTACATCCACCCTACATTCTGCCAGCTTTTCTATCTGCCATGGTTTTCTCCTTGCAATTGATCCGACAAAGACTCATTGTTGAAGAAGAGCACTTCTTGAACTTTAAGAAAAGCTCAAATTTGATTTTCCCATGGGAAGTAAGACCATACACAGTTAGAAGTAGGGATACTTTCCCCCTTGTTACCAACTTGCTTAGAGGCATGGATTTTTCCCTAGGACAAGCGGTAAATTATGACCCTCACTAGATAATTTCCAAAAGGAGGAAAGCTCACAAATGTAGGCCTTTCGAGCACACTAAAATACCTGGACTTAGAGAAGCAGCAAATTGGGATGATTTCCCTAATCCTGCCCCAATGGATACCAGCATAGGGTAGGGCATTGGGTCATAGCTACCGGGGGTAGCTTCTCCCCAAAGAGAATTGGCTACAGTAGTTTCAATAGTCGGAGGATTCTCATCACTGGTCAGCTATTCGGCAAGTTCAATAAAAAGAGGGGGTCTAGAGCCCATGGAGACTGAAGAAGTGGACACGAACAACATGCCCAAGAAGTATAAAATAGAGCGGGGACAGGATTTGGTACAGGTTAAAAGGGGATAGGAAAAGGGACATGTGAAGAAGAAGAATTTAGTGAAAGAACAACAAGAGGAAGAACCCAAGACAGCTGAATTGCAAATACAAGAGTATGTATTTGATGGGCAGACTCCAAGTAAGCATGCATCCAAAGAGGACTGGCTAGGATCTTACTGAGAGAGGGTTGATAAAAATTTCAAGGAGACAATACAACTATATAGTGAGGCATCGTGGTTTCCTTACCCCAATGTGGTGCTAAAAACTGTAAGAGATCATGCCACTGACACCCTTAGCTTAGCCTTGGCAATGGGGAACAAGGTGTCAGAGGTCAATGTGAACCTCTAAAAGGTTCCCACTACTGACATAATACACCTCAACAATGATACTGGAGATATATTGAATGCTAGATTGCTTAAAGCTACCATACAGATGTCCAAGCTGGAAGAAAGTAAGGTGAAAAATTTAAATATTTTAAGGAAGGTGAGAGTGGAGAATAAAACACTCAAAACCCAAACCAACAATTTACAGAATGAAGCTATGCAAATAGAAGGACCTGCACATAAAGGGATTTTGGCTCAGAAATTGCTCTATGATAAAGAGAAGGAGATATAGTCCCTTAATGAGGTTAAAAATCCTTGCCACCCAGCTCGCCTAAGAAGAAGAATTGGCTGAATTTGAAAGAGAAAAAGAGACATTGAATGCTGAGCTTATCGACTACAAATCTAAGCTATTAAAGCTCTAAGAAAAGGAGAGGCAGTGGGTAGCAGACATCCAGCTTTTGAAGAAAAGCAACGCAGAATTAAAAACTAGATTAGTGATGAAGGAAAAGGAGCTTCAAGGAAGAAGTGTGGAGAGTACAATTCAATCCATAGGTGTGGCTGTAGAGATAGATACTAGTTCCCTCTCTAGAGAAATGTCCCAGATAGGCCTAACAGATACAGAGCTCATTAAAGTAAAACACCAGATTGAGGAACTGGAAAAAGAAGGGTCAAAGAGAAACAAGGAAGAGAAAAGACAGAAGATAAATGCTAAGGAATGATTCAACAAAATGCCAAGTTAAGCCAACAGGTGGTCGGTAAAATTGCCTTGCAATGAGCTAGACATTTGATCTGGGATCAGATCATTATAGAAGTGGACAAGTTCCGGCCTTATCTAGATTTCATTGAAGACCAAGAAAGCGCTATGGTAGAAGCCAAGAAAAATGTCTTGATCGTATTAGGAGAAATACAGAAAAGGCCCTTGGCGACATCGGAGAATGCCATTACTTTCCTGAGCTCTTTGTTGAACGATTTCTCCAATTGATATGGTATCCAAAACAGGGTTGTTGTTGTCTCTAGAGCTAGAAAGGTAGTTGCTAAGCATAGGATATTGGAGGTTGTATGGGCCAAAATAGAAGTTATTGAGCACAAAGTCCTAGAGGTCATCAAGCTATTCAATCCATTGGTAAGCAAAGGACTCCCTTTTTCTGGGAAGAAAAGGGTCCTTTATTGTCCCATAAGGAGTATCGGGAGTGCCTGGTGCACTACCGATTAGACAAAAACAAGGTTGGAGATATGCAACAATCGTTGTCAGGGAAGATCATTTTTGATAATTTGACTAGTGATTTTGAATTGTTGTTTGATTTTAAAGCCACATGCACTGATGCCCCTGAGACTTCATACCCGGAAACAATGGATCTCAAAGCACAAGCATACGACATGGCTGTTACGACCCTGCCTGGTTCGGATTTATGGAGAGTCATTCAGCAATATGGGTCAACGAAATTCAAAATGCATCCATAGGAGTGGCAATGATAATGCACAGGAAGTTTTCTCTACACTGCACGCCCGTCCCAACGGTTGCCTCTCTCAGAACTTTGTACAGTTGTCACCCGCCAGATGGAAGTATAGGAAACTCTCATGCATATTTCCTCCTACATTCCACATTTCATTGTTTAGCCGTTTCATACAAATCGCAGCCAATGTGCCACCTAATAGTTTGTTAGGAGATGTCCTTTAGTTGTAACAAATTTTGGTTCCCATATGTCGATTTAAGAAGTCCAAATTGCTATAAATATACCTCCTGAAGAAGGAGGAAGGGTTGAAACCAATGTAATTTTGTTGTGTATGCTTTCAAGAGATTTTTAATAAAATTGTAGAGCCGAGGTCAGCGTTTCATACAGGGATTCATGTGTCGTTCATATTTGCAATCTATTGATTCCTTTCTTATGTGAATGTTTTTCCAGTTTATCTCTCCCATTTTGTTTTCTTTCATATCTGAATGTAGTTTATAACAATTTGGAATTCATACTTGCTATGCTCTGTCTGTTGTTTCAGATATTCACCAAAGTTTTCTTCTAAAGTTAACACAGAATTAATTTTTTAATGCTCTATGTTGATGGTCTGTTCATGTTCTTCTTTTCCACCAGACAATTATAAATCAACTGTGATCCAGTGGCTATATTGCCCCTATGTTTAAATCACTTGCATAAGTTCTGTTTATTTCTGTTACATATCTTGACTCCATCGCCCAATGGTTCTGTGTTTTGTTTCAACCAATTTTACAAACAATTTATAGAGACCTCGTCTCTTCATAGATGCAATCATCTTCAACTTCCATTCTGAATAGCTTGTGAATGGGGTGAGAAGAGGGATTGATGAGTCCATTCGAAGTTGTACCTGTTAAAACTTGCAAATCAAAACAAAAGGGCACCATAAAGTCGGATAGCCTACACATTTTAGGCTTTCATCACACCCATCATAGTCAATCAAGCAAGCTTGATCAACAAGTTTTTTAGTTGGTGTTGGTTTACTATTGGGCAGACCTGGGTTTACTTGTATACATATATCAACAATACCCCTAGCTCACTGGCCCTTTTGGCGACAGACTGCAGAACGGCTTGAAGTCTCACCCGAAGTGATATTAGATGGGTTGGCTGAAGACTCAGGTGTCCTCGACCAGGTTCTGGAGCATCCTAGTGTCTCACAACTCGTCTTAGCCGGCAGGTTCTCTCTGCGAGGTGCTGTTATCTCTTACTCATTGGTTCTGATAGGGGAAGAACTCTATCACATCGCAACCTCTACGACGATGTGCAACTTTCCCCTCTTCTTGCCTCGTATCCTACGATATCTCACACCGCAGCTTCCCTGACGGTGCGATATCGCATTTCTATGCTGCGATATCTTCTACGGTAAGGTTCAAAGGCTTTCTCTCTTATTATAATAGCTTAGCTAACCTTCAACAAGGTGTTAAACAACCTTACTTAAACTTTCATAGTTCAACACACCTAACATCAACTATACTCAACTTGCTAAATAAGTATACTGGAATCACTCAACACTATAACTATTACTGTGTGAATCAAGTACCGATAAACTCATATACAGAATACTTGATACACTCAACTTGCATGTAAACCTCTATGTTACTGTAAACTGAAAGATAGCATACATACATTAACTATAAGCAAAGTTCATGTAATGAATGACAGATAGAAATAAGTAGACACAATCACATGAATCAATCACACAACACACTGATTTTACATGGTTCACTTCTAGGGTAGAAGCTACGTCCACAAGAACTGGTTTATATATTATATCTTGAGAGAGTAAACAAATTTTCGCTGCAACCTCATATGCAGCTTGAGATCTTCTAGGAAAATCCACTCACACAGTCGGGATCTCTTCTCTTCTTATATTGCATTCTTACAATATACTCTTCCTCTCTCTCTCAATCCCTGCGGATTCTTACATTCAGACTCTATGATCCATCTACTGATTACAGTAAGATAACTACAGATTGAATACAGAACAAGAGCTCGATTGCCTATGAGCTAACAAACCAATTGAATCTCTAATTGTCTGACTAGCTAACCTTTCACTATACAAAATACATGCTTTTATAGGCAGCCCAAAGGTCTCGCCATTACAACACTGTGGGCCTGTCCCAACAGTAACCCAAAAACCCTAACTGTGACAGTCGGCGTATCTGTACTTTGAGCTGCCGCTTTTCGTCACACCACAGGTTCCTGCACTCTTCCACACTTCCCGACGCTGATCGTGGGTACTGATGCTGCTTCCTCTATCGCTTCCCTTCTGTACTTCATCTTCAATACCTCAACCCGTTGCTCCTTTTCCATTTATGAGGGTAGCTGAGCCCTCCTGTCTTCACCGCTGCCTTTAGTGCAGTGGTTGAGCTCTCTCTTCTTGGCCGCTCAAGTACTGTTTCCTTTGACTTACTCGTTCCAAAACAACAGCTTTTCCTGTAGCTGTGGGACCCTACTCTAACAGTCCCCTAACACTTACTTGTGGATCGTCCCTGAGCCACTAACAGTTGGTTTCTCTTGCTGTAGCTTCTCCTTTGCTTCCTGCGAAGCCCTTGTAAATTTCTCTCGAAGTCCTGCAACTTCTTTCTCCATAGCTTCGACACACTCTTGTACCGCTTAAATCATAGCTTGACTGATGCTGGAGACTTTTGTGTCATCAATTTCACTTTTGCTTGTAGTGAACTCCTTAACCTTCTGCTCAACCGCATCGACTAGCTCTGCGATTTGTTCCTGATAGGGCTGAAGCAGGTTATTGAATCGTATCTCTTTTGCTCTCAACCATTGCGCTTCCTATTGCAAACGGTTCATCTCTGTCATCTTCTTCATCTTTGTAAGAGCTCCTAAGCTCTTGAATTCTTCCTTCATTGTTGTTGTGGCCTTCTCTATGTTCTCGATGTTCTTCTGCAATTCCAGTTTAGCCGGGAGCTCGTCTAGCTCCGACCTTGTCTGCGTCGCATCGGCTAGTAATGACTCTGTGTCATCTATGCGACACTTCATCTATGTTGAAGTGAGTCTAAAGGCCTCTTCCCTTGCTTCCTTTTCTTCCTGGTGTGTGCCTGGTGCTCGAGATTCAAGCTCAGCAATTTGCACCTTGTAGTCTTCCTCCATCTTGGTCACTGTCTCTTCCAGAGCCTTTGCTCTGTCTACAACTCGTCTTACCTTCTGCATGAGAGGCAAGGCAAACTCAATGTTACACTGGGGTAACTCCAATGCGATGCTCTATTGGACCTGACTGAGATCCTGTTCTCTTTCTGTAGTGGTGTAGTTATTTTCTGCGGTAGATAGCTTTCTGCTTGAGTATGTGATAGGGTGATCGATACCCCCTTCTCCTGGATGGGTTAAGATGATCCCCAGTGTGATGCCAGATGCATCCACATGTACATGAAATGGCTTGGTCCAGTCTGGAAATACTAAGATGGGTGCTGTAACCATCTTCTCTTTAAGGGTGTCTAGACTGTTCTGGCATTCCTCATTCCATAGGAATTTCACATCTTTCTTCAACAACTTTTCCATAGGTTCTATGATATTTGCATAACCCTTGATGAATTTTCTATAGTACCCAGTATGACCAAGTACTGTCCTCAATTGCTTGACTAATTTGGGTGCTGGAAGATTTACAATGATGGCAATTTTTGTAGGATCTACCATCAAGCCTTGTCCGCAAACAATATGACCCAACAAAATACCAAATGGAGCACAGAATATGCATTTCTTCAAGTTAAGAGAAATCTGATATTGCCTACATTTCTCTAACATGAGCCTTAAATCTCCTATATGCTTGTTGATTAATCCAAATACAGTCCAATCATCAAAATAGACTTCTAAGAATTTATGGATGTATTCCTTGAATATAGCAACTACTACTCTAAAAATTCATCAGTGAAAGGTGTCGGAAATGGGTTGTGAAGTGATGCGTCATTGAGTTTGCACAAATCAACACAAATATTGATGTCTCCTTTGGTTTTCTTTTCCTGTATGACCATGGGATTAACCCATTCGCTCTCTTCCACAGGCTCAATGATTCCTGCTACTAGCATCTTATTGATCTCATCCTTAACTTTTGCTTTATGACGCGGATTTAATCTGTATGGATGCTGCTTAACTAGTCTGGCATCCTCTTTCAAAGGTATTTGCATGAAACCTAGATCTCCTACTATTCCCTTCATCTCTATGAACTTAGTGGGGAATAAGTCCTGATAGTCATGTAACAGATCTGCGATGTGTCCTACCATTTCATCGTCCCAATAGTCTCCAATAGAGGCAAAATTTGGTTCTGTGTCTGTGCCGATATCGATCTTTTTAATCTTGATAGGCTCTATGATGGCTGGAATCTGTAGCTTTGGTCCATCAACTTTGCGAGTCCCTTCTGACTCTGGAATGTTGATGCTGCGAGGATCCTCATCCTCATCCTCTGGTTTTGCTGTGAAGTTATAACACTCGAGCGTATCTTCTAACTGGATGGACCACTCAGGTTGAGCATGTGCTGATAGGGCACAATCCTCAAATATCTTCATATTTATGACGTCTAGGGCCTAATCAATACTTGGATACTCAGATTCAAAAGTGAAAGTGAGTTCAAAGCTGTCTATCATAAGTGGCCATGTAATGGTTCCTCTGCGCAACTCGGTCTCTGTGTACCAATTCCTTGGGATTTTTTCTAAAGTGTGAATGAATAGGTGAACCCATTCATCCTCGGGAATTTCCGACCAGTTCTATTCACACATCTGGATATGTGACCAGGGGTCACTTTCTCCTATATATTTCTGCTGGAAACAGTCCTTGTCATTAGAGAATTTGATCACCATCAATCTCTTGAGATCATCCCATGATGCGATATTCTCTTTATCTGCATGCCACCATCTTGCAGGTGTGGCTTTGACTGCAAGGTCAATGAATTCCATCCTCTCCTCATGAGGAATTTCTTGTTCAAACTGCTGTAAAAATTCATTGACATCTGCTAAGCCATCAAATGACGGAATATCCCTAACCTCTGCGCCAATCCATCGCAGTGACTTAGTCATGAATGCACATCTACGAGCTGAGACTTCATAAATTTTGTTCTGCCAGTTTTCTAGACCAACATCCGAATCCGATGCACATGAGCTGTCGCATCACCAACTAATGTTCCCTTCTGCGGTTGGATTGATGTAGTCGCTCTGTTTAGCAGTCATATGATAGAGGCTCTCCATATTATGTGCCTCTTCCTTTGCTCAGATAGGTTCAATATATATAGGACCCTGAAGAGGATCCAAAAGTGCAATGACCCGAATCTGATTGTCCTCGAAGGTCATTTGTGTTTTCTTTAGATTGATAACATCCATGTTATCGATTGCCCAATCAATGCCTAGTAAAGCTGGGTACGGTCTACTATCTCCAATGATTTCTATGACTTCGAAGTCTACAAAGCTGCGAACTCCGTCAATGTCAACTAGTACTTATGGTAATTGACCCAGTGGCGATACCCTTTGCTGATTGGATAATCTCAGATGGATAGGTGATCTGGCTAACTTGGGACTACCCATATATTCCCATGTTTGCTTAGTCAAAACATTTACCTCAGATCCTAAGTCTAGGATTATCAGATCCATTTCAAATTCTCCAACTTGTGCTGTGAGTCTCATCTCTCTTCCTGTTCTTGTATGTCCCATAATATTATGAACAACACACTGCGCACTGCTCACGGAAGAGGATTGCTGACACTGATCTATGATGCACTGAAGCTCTCCGATAGCTTTCTCATTTCTCACGAGCTTCAAGCAACTCTGCAGGAAGGATTGTATAATTCCTTTCAACTCATCCTCGTCGCATCTTCCCGATGTGGTACCCTGCGATGTCTTCCCAGACTAACGCGACAAGGTGTTTGCTGTGGTATGCCCCTAGACGGCAGTACCTGTGATCCTGATTGTGTAGGTTTATTAAAGAAAGTCCTAGCTTCCTGAAATGTCTCTTTATTCTTCTGCAGGTCAAGTGGTGTTGATTTATTAGTAGCTTTGCACACCCACTCTGGACCTGTGTTCTTTTCAGCATCCTGCAATGTTCTACTAGTAGAAGCACCGCTGCGATTCACAATGTTGACTCTTGGTTCTGGTTCGTTCTGCTCAGCAGTAATAAGCTGGATGTTTTGGTTTATTTCTAGCTTAGGGCCCCTAATCTTGGCTATCATTATAGGATACTCTTCTATAGGATGATCATAGGACTTGCAATAATTACATGTGGTAGTAGGGTTCTGACAGTCCCTAGCATAATGTCGTATAACTCCATAGTTGTAACAAGTGATCGGTCCACGGCCATGGCCGAAGCCTTCACCATGGCCAAAGCCTCCTCCACAGCCTCGTCCTCTGAATCCTCCGCCATGGCCAACATGAGTCGGTTCATGCTGTGGTCCTGCTGCTGGACTCAATGTTTCTAACTGGACTCTGTACAAGTCATGCTTTCTCTTGAACATGAGATCATAAGCTCTACAATTATGTTCATCATGTCCTACTGACTTGCAGAAGTTACAGTATAAGTTCTTAGGGGTCTGTACATACTTCTGAAGTAAAGGGAATTCTTGTGGTCTATGTCCTCTGGTTCTGCAGAGTTCACACCATGGCCCTTGGGTCTGTATTAAGGGGTTAGGAGCCCCACTTGCTAGATATTCAACAAATACTAGACAGTTATCTTTAGTATGGCCCTGTCCTTTACACTTGGTACACCATAGTTCTTGTGCAACCTCTTTGCCTTTCTTAATCTCATGCAGCTGTAACGTGAGATTTGCTAACTGGTTTTGCAAGTTTGTCATACTTGTACTGGTCTTAGCTAGAGGTGAAGCCTCTAGTTTCATTTCCATCTCCAACGCTTCATCCTGCGTACGGAGTCTCTGCTTCATTAGTGGTAGTCTGATGTGAGGGAGCAGTGCTGCAATAAAACATTCCTTATGCTGCTCCGGCGCAAACTCAAAGCTTACTTGGTCTATGAGAGCTTTGAATTTCTGATCAAAGTCCCATACTGATTCTAAAGGTAGCTGTTTAATGTCTTTGAGCTCTGTGATACACTGTGACTCAGACTTTGGTTTCTTAAATTCTTTGATCATGGTGGTCTTGACCTGTACAAGCATTCTAATCTGTGCTGAGGTATACTTCATATACCATGTTAAGGCTCTTTCTCTAAGTGTGGTGGCAAACTGTACAAGTTTAGTATTATCATCCTGGATCCCTTTAATGGTCCATACTGCTTCACATAGGAACCAGTGCTGTTTCGGGTCTTCTACCCCTGTACCTTTGAAGTTAGGTAGTTTCATGTCGTCCCCCATTCTGTTTCTACATGGTGGGTTCTGATTTGTTGTGTTACTACCACTAGGTAGTGTAGATGTAGGTGATGTAGTGGTAGTATGTGCTGTATGTGAACTACTAGATGGAGTTCCTGCGGGATTATTCTGAGTCCCGGTTGATTTCTGTGGGGTATAAGGGTGGTAAGGGATACCCCCTACTATTCTTTCTGTATTACTATGACTCTGTTCTCTATTATGGTTTGAACTGTTTTGAAAGATAGAAGATCTGAAATCTACTTTATACTTCTTGCCACTATGCGTACGTCCAAGTTCTTCAAAATCACTCTCAAACTCTTGTGACATTACACTTTCTTAGCTTATTGGCCTGAGAACATATCCATTACTCCTTTTTCATGTAATAACATCTTAATGGATAAATTTAAAGAGTTCAGGTACTTACCGCGATATCCTTTGAAAAAGTACCGCTCGGATTCGCTAAAGCTTTTTCTTTGATCGACTGCAAACTCTGTGATGAAGCCTTCCAGCAAACTCGCAAGCCAGAAGTACACTGCTCGTGAAATGGGATTATCTATGCTCTTCATGGTCTAAATCAGCTCTGGTGTCCAGAAAATGTTCCTTTTCTTCTTTAATATATTCTTATTAGTCAACTTTGATAACCAGTCGTACAACTCATTTGCATAGGTCGCAAAAAATATCTCATGCAGGTCTGTGAAGATATGTTTTTGTAAGCAGTCCTCGGTACTAAGCCTAGGACTCTTGTTTTCTATCGCAGCAAATTCTTTTTCCTTAGATCCAACCCACTGGTTGACTTCTTCTTTCGTAGGATGCCAACATAACATTAGCTCTTCAATGTGTTCAAAGCCGGCAACAGAACCATTTGTTGGTTTACTACTAGGCAGACCCGGGTTTACTTGTATACATATACCAACAATACCCCTAGCTCACTCGCCCTTTCGGCGACAGACCGTAGAACGGCCTGAAGTCTCACCCAAAGTGATCTTAGATGGGTTTGCTAAAGACTCAGGTGTCCTCAACCAGGTTCTGGAGCATCCTAGTGTCTCACGACTCTTCTTAGCCAATAGGTTCTCTCTGCGAGGCGCTGTTCTCTCTTACTTGTTGGTTCTGATAGGGGAAGGACTCTACCGCATCGCAACCTCTAGGATGATGTGAAACTTTCCCCTCTTCTCACCTCGTATCCTATGATATCTCACACCGCAGCTTCCCCGACAGTACGATATCGCATTTCTATGCTGCGATATCTTCTACGGCAAGGTTCAAAGGATTTCTCTCTTCTTATAATAGCTTAGCTAACCTTCAACAAGGTGTTAAAAAAACTTACTTAAACTTTCACAGTTCAACACACCCAACATCAACTATACTCAACTTGCTGAATAAGTATACTGGAATCACTCAACACTGTAACTATTACTGTGTGAATCAAGTATTGATAAACTCATATATAGAATACTTGATACACTCAACTTGCATGTAAACCTCTATGCTATTGTAAATTGAAAGATAGCATACATACATTAACTGTAAGCAAAGTTCATGTAATGAATGACAGATAGCAATAAGTAGACACAATCACATGAATCAATCACACAACACACTGATTTTACGTGGTTCACTTCCAGGGTAGAAGCTACGTCCACGGGAACTGTTTTATATATTATATCTTTAGAGAGTAAACATAGTTCCACTACAACCTCATATGCAGCTTGAGATCTTCTAGGAAACTCCGCTCACACAGCCGGGAGCCCTTCTCTCTTAGATCTCTTCTCTTCTTATATTGCCTTCTTACAATATACTCTTCCTCTCTCTCTCAATCCCTGCGGATTGTTACATTCAGACTCTATGAGATAGCTACTGATTACAGTAAGATAACTACAGATTGAATACAAAACCAGAGCTCGATTGCCTATGAGCTAACAGACCAACTGACTCTCTAATTGTCTGACTAGCTAACCTTTCACTATACAAAACACATGCTTTTATAGGCGGCCCGAAGATCTCTCCATTACAACACTGTGGGCATGTCCCAACAGTAACCCAAAAATCCTAACTGTGACAGTCGATGTATCTGTACTTTGAGCTGCCACTTTCCATCACACCATAGCTTCTTGCAGTCTTCCACGCTTCCCAGCGCTGATCATGGGTACCGACACCGCTTCCTCTGTCGCTTCCCTTCTGTACTTCATCTTCAATACCTTGGCCTGTTGCTCCTTTTCCATTTATGAGGGTAGCTGAGCCCTCCTGTCTTCGCCGCTACCTTTAGTGCAGTGGTTGAGCTCTCTCTTGTCGGCCGCTCAGGTACTGTTTCCTTTGACTTACTCACTCCAAAACAACAGCTTTTCCTGTAGCTGTGGGACCCTACTCCAACACTTGGGGTATTAAGTGGTAAGCCTTGGATTTTGGTGCAGTGCTGGATTTTTGAGCTATTGCTCAAATTTCATGCAGAAATATGTCAAAAAGCTTGTTTTTGAGAGATAGAGCTTCATCCCGCCGTATGCTCTGATACCATATTATTCTTGCACATTGATCTAGGAACAAATAATCAATATCATCAAAGAATAATCAACAAATAACTAATGAAATGGTGTTAATCAGAACCGGAATTGGTTTCCTCTCTCTATATTTAATAAAAAAATGAATGGTTACAATACCAATGTCAAGCAATATCTTGAATCAATGAGAAATTCAAATACCTAAGGAGGCAATTTGAAATCATGAGTGGGTCTGGATTAACTGACTATCGGCCATTCAATCACACTCAGTTAACCACTTGACCAAAACCCGAATTGACTCACCAAACCCTAACTGAAGTCAGAGTGCAATAAATGACTGAATCTCAACTGAAGGAGAGCAAACACATGTCATAGAAAGCCAACCATCAAGTGCTAGTGCTTCAATGACTTCAATGAACCTCAATGAGGTTAACTGAAGCTGAATTGATCATCAGAAGTTGGTGGAGGTGCCCTTGTTGACTCTAGTTCATTAAATAATAATAAATAATCATTAAATAATATATTTAATGAGAGGAGGCACCTTAACTGACTAGTTGAACTCATTGTAACCACCAGTTAGCAATTAGGTGCATTAATATCACTCAGATCACCCCCAGAGTGCTCCAATTAACCTCCTTGACTGTAGGTAGGCATGGGTGTGACTGGATGATGTCAATTAATGCTCCATTGATGTCAATTAATGTCAATTATACTTAGGATAGTGGTTTAACTAAGCTAATTTGACCAAAAAGAGTGTGTATGGTTGTAAATGTCTCCAACACATCTTTGATGGCTTCAACGACTGCAAGCCTACTCTGTTCTTGGGCCACAATTTCTTGCTCCTTTTTATCTAAGGAGGGAATTGTGTGCTATCGCCTTTCATTTATTCTTTGCCACCTGATATGCGACTACATTCTCCCTGAGCTGCACCTCAGTTGTAGCCTCTTGATGGATAGCATAGACTTCAACTAATGTGACTTTCGAGAAGTCCATAGACAACGTCTTAAACCTGTGGACAACATCATCATATTCAGGCATTCCTGTTTCCATTACTTGCATTTGGATTTCTACTTTGATCGACAACACTAGATTTGGTGTGACTAACGGGATACTAGGATCCACGCCATAAGTTTTTTCCTTGACAATGGCTTTAACTTTGTTTATGGCCTTTGTCAGCTGGTTGATGTGCCTAACAAGCTCGTTGGTTAGTCATAGCTGTTTCTTACTTATTCCTTTTAAGCTGGAATTGGATACCTCTATAATGGTGACAGAAAACAAGGTGATATCCTCATCGGCTAAGCTAACTAAGTTGGTCAATCTGTCCACTTTCCTCTTCTTGCACTGGTGTCACTTTGTGCTACGCGATTCTTCTCGGGACTTCTGCACATCCTCTTTAGTAGGTGTGCCTTTAGATTCATCATCCTTCATTTTCATCGGGGCTTGATGACTTATCATCTTGCTTGTCGTCACCATCATTATCTTTCCCATCATCTTGGTCATGATCTTGACCTTTCCCTTGGCCATTTCCTTACTAGTCGTCGCAGTGCTCTCCTTGGCCATCTCCGCCTTATTTATCATCTTGTTTCACTTGCTCATTTATGGGGCCGTGCCATTCTTCAGGCCACTCCTGGATGATTGTGTCCACATCCGCATCAGTGATCAAGAATCCTACCTTGTGCACTTGCTTGGTTGGGTCCTGCTTTGGTTCCAAAATAGTGTTATGTACGCTGACCTAAAAGTTAATGAATGCTACATAGATTTGTACCATTGTAGCCCTTACTCTATGGGACTATCTGATAACATCGCACATAACCTCGACATGCAAAAGGAACTCAATGTTATTATCCATCTGGCAGATCTTGTCCTTGTTATTCTCCCAGAGGTTCTGATACTCTGCACCAAGGAAAAGCACTGGGACATCCATGGGCTGGTAGTCTGGTGGATTGGACCACATAATGAAATCTATCAAGATGAGCATCCAGGCGTAATGAAATTTGGCCCTAGGTTCCTCCTGCGCTTGCTCTGCATCATCTATCAGTTCATTCAGCAGGAACAATGACCAGTTGAAGGTGACTCCCAATCTGCATTGCTCTACGATCTCTATCACGCCAGTGGTGCACTTAGTAGGTATTATCATGTGCAACAACTTGCAAGATAAGATTCTCACTGAAAATCTTACCATATTTTCTTTTATAGGGGTGACAGCTTGCAAGATAAGATTCTCACTGAAAAGCTTACCATATTGTCTTTGATAGGGGTGATAAGGTAACCCCTACCTGTGTGTTGAAGGTTATACTTTTGTTTCATCTTAGTGGTGTCTCTGTTCTGGTGCAAATATAGTGAAGGGTCTCCTCCTATCTTTGGAAGACCCGTTATTGATGAGATAAGCTCGACGTTGATGGGGTAGGGTTGGTAAATCCATAAACAACCCTGTGAAAGAAGACAAGGAGCTGCTTCTCATATGCGGTTACCAGCGTGATGTGCCCAAAGTGCAGCATGAACAACATATTCAACAAGCCCGCACGGTCTACACCACTATCCCACTACATGTACTAAGAGCTAGGGCTCATTTGGCCCAGCTTGAACCGTAACCATATAGTTTTTCCTTTCCAAGCCCACCTGCTAGTGGGTGTCACAATCCTCCAACTATAGCTTGGTGATCTTCAGTACTATGTTCATCAACAAAGGTACACCATCAGGGATTTGGGGTGTCACCAAGGTCATGTGCGCTCTCTTCGGGACAATTACTCTCTATGTGTAAGCTCTCTTGGGCCTGACATAGTGTGGAAAGTCCTCCTCTTCTCTGGCGGTGTCAGTGTCTCGGGGTGGTGAGTCTGGTGCATCCTCTTCCATCAGGTCCTCCTTTGGTGTATCCACAATGGCCTTAGCCTTGCGTTTCTTTAATAGTTGCAGTCTGGATGACTCTCTAGTCACTCTCTCTCTGGCTTGTCACAGCTCCACCACTAGTTGTGGACCTGGAACTCATGGATTTTGAACATGGTTATGAGGGGGGTTCGACACAAGGCCTGAACTAGCCACAGGGATAGATTTCTTTCTCGGGCTCACCATTAATGCTAGCTCTGGTTCGTGCTCCAGTTGTTGTACCTTGGGTGATTTAATTTCCTCTTCAATTGGACACAACTAAGTGATAGTTACGTCAGAAATCTCACTAGCTCTGGAAATCTCGATGACCATGGGTTTCAGATCGCTCTCTATTACAGGCACGCTTCGGCTCTGTTAACTCTCATATCTGGTTCTCTCGTGCTCACTAGGTGCAAGAAAACTGAAACTTGTCAACAAAACTATGCTTTATATGCGTATGAGCATTGTGAAATCGTCATGCAATGGGAGTTCAAGGTCTTGTCGATCATGTGGGATTCTTGGTCGATGTGTCTCTCATTAATTCGACTACTCGAGTTCTTGGCTGCACTTGTCAAGGTAGTTATGGTAGTTATGACGAGGAAAACTGATGGGAGCAAAAAGCACACTGTCATTCTCCTCGTATCTCATCAAATTGATGACACTTAGTTGTCATGGCCACCTCAATCTTCATTGAATATTTTCACTTTAATGTCGGACATCTTGTCATTCCTGCTTTTTCTTGTGCTTTTCCTAGTTCTGTCATAGACGTGCAACAGAACAATTTCCTTCTCTTTCTTTTTTTTTTCTTGCGCACGACATAACCTTAGCTAGGTATGTCATGACCATCATAGTATGGTTTCAAGAGAATTCCATTTACCATTCCTGCGACATATGTGCCATCTAGTGTCTACAGTTTTACTGTGCCTGCGTCAGTAATGTGCGCAATCCTATATGGCCCTAGCCAATGCATCTTTATTTTCCCCCGGTGTTTGAAAAATTTGTTGTCATACATCAACACAAGTCATCCAACTTCAAATGGCTTAACGTGGATATGGTGATCATGCCATGCTTTCTACCTCTGCTTCTCGATAGTTTGATGGAATCCTGGGACGAAGCATTCCTCTTCCATCTAAACAAGGTGTGACAACCTTTTCTCAACAACATCTCTGTCAATCATCTTTGTCAGCACAACAATCCTTAGGCTTAGCACAATGTACTCAATGGGTACAACAAATTCCTATCAATATATCAGTCTAAATGGGGCATTACGTGTCAATTGCTTGCAGGTTGTGTGATACTTCCAGAGCATAGCTGATACTTGCTAATCCCAATCATCGTGTTGCACGTTGCATACTTTGGTTAATGCATTCTCCAGAATATTTTTGAAGGCTTCAATCATTCCATTTGCTTGAGGGTGATAGGGTTTCATATTCTTATGCTGAATATGGAACTCTATAGTAAGCTCAACAATCACTTTGTTAACAAAATGTGTACCTTGGTTGTTGAGTAGAATTTTCAGATAGTCGAATCTGGTCATCACATTTTTAAATAGGAACCTCGCCACAGTCGCAACTGTGCAATCTTTAATAGGCGCGGCTTCAGCCCATCTGGTTAAGTAATTTGTCACAGTGATAATGTGGCACACGCGAGTCCTCTTTCTTGTTGGACTGATCGGTTCAATGAAATCAACAACCCATTTTTCAAATTCCTGGAGGGTTATCTACGGTGCAAGCGACATCTCATCGCGGTGCGATGGTTTTCTTGTTCTTTGGAATATGTAAACCCCGGTTTTGACCCTGTTGCATTAAATGTATATGATGTATATATTGTAATGAATCATGGTGTGGAGCTAAAGGCCAAGGCCCCGCCATTGATTGGTTATGCTATGTTTCGGGTTTAAAGTGTCACTGATGGTATATCAGGGCATGCCGCATACATATTGAATTATCATCATGTAAATATGCATCTTTAATTAAAATGAACACAACCAGCTACGGTCGCGGCAACTAAATTGAGAAGGGGCATGATTTTCACAAGGATAAGGGTGGGGAAATTGTTAAACCTTGAGCCATGAGGGAAAAACCCATGTGTCACGACCTTGTCTTACCCAACCACCTCCATTAAGAATTGCTGCTGGTGGTTGAGGCAGTTATTGTTTTTGGGAGTGGGGTGGCAGGACTGTCAGTCCTTGCCTACACGCACACTCCACCCTTGGTTGACTTCACAATGGCCAAAACCACCGCCATCACTCACGCAGACCTTCCATTCTCTCCATGACAGTGCTGAAACACTCACGCACTTCCAATTCACGTCCTATCCATTACTGTTCATACTCACGTAGGATCATTATCTGTCCATTAGTCTCACGCACAGGACTTTCCTGGTTTTACTGACGTAGCTTTCCTTTGCGGATTTGCGGATGGTGTGGCTATATCCTTTCCTCACGGGCGGATTTGTGGGTTCTGCGTTGGTGTTACTCCCGCAGCAAGCTGGGAGCTGTTCAGCCACCATCGCACGATTGTTCCTGTGGAGAGCCATTATTTTTATGCTCAGGGACTTTGTGTAAGTTTTCCTTCCAATTTGTGGCTTGTGCATACGTTTTTCCTCGGTGTTTGGAGTCTGGTGCAAGTTTCCCTCATGCACAGACTGTTTGGAGTCGTTTTCCCCATGTTGTGAGCCGTGCTCACTGATTAAGTTTTGGGACTGTTGTTTTCCCCACGTTCACTGATATGTTGAGACTGTATAATTCGCTTGGGAGTCGTTTTTTCCCTGTTAAGCTGTAATTGCTGAGTAGCTGCATGTGTGCAACGGTTGGTCTTCAGACTGTGCTGGGAGTAGGGATGGGGGCTTGGTTTTCTTGATAAACCTGGTGGTTGGAAACCACACAGATAGAGCTAGAGGGCTGGCTTTCTTCTCCACAAGCCCTGAATAACACTGAAAGGGAATGCAGGGCCTGAGGGACTGTGTAGCAGAGAAGGGACTAATTCCTTGTGTTGGGTGTGTGTTGGTGTCTTAGAAGCCAGGCTATTTCTGGTGTAGGTGTTCTTAGCTCTATAATGGGCTCACCAGCTTAGCATTTAGCCTTTCCCAACTCCTGTAAGGCTTGATAAACCCAACTATGTTGGCTTGGCTGTGTTTTGTGTATCCTTGGCTATGTGTAAGCCTGCTTGTTCCCTTATTCCTTGGAAAATCATGCCCAGCTCGGGGGTGGCAGCATTGCTGAGAGATTAAGGAGCACGCATGCCTATGGTTGGGTAGAACGTTGCAGTGACGTAGCTGGTTGCGGAACAAGTTCTTCATAAGATAAGTGATCTTGTCCATTTTTACTTCTGCAACCATATTTACTGTTAATTATTATGATGAACATGTCGAATGAATGCTTGAATGAATGAATGTTGCTTCTGCTATGTATGATAAACAAGTGCATTTGTGCATGATAAATGTTCATGTGTGTATGTTCAACTTCAATGCATTATGTTGTAGCATTTTATTAGTTCACATGTTCATGGGGCTAGTTTCCCGGATGGTTAACTCCATGGTCGCGTCCTCTTCGCCGTTCGGAGGGTTGGGGACGTGACAGAAGATATCACAGTAGTGACAGAAGCTCTAAGTATCCATATGTATGGTTGGCCACCATAATCCTACTTTTAATATCTTGCGCATAGTTTCCTTTCCAGCATAGTGTCCTCCTGCGACAATGGCATGTGCTTCACTCATTATCCACTATCGTTCATGGTCAAAGACACAACGTCGCAATATTTCATCCATGCTTAATTTATATAAGTGTCCCGCAATTAGTGTGTAATCAGCAGCTTTGACAATTAGATGTTTCTTCTAGTTAGTGGAGAATCCTTTAGACGCATAGGCTCTACTTAAGAAGTGAATGATATCATTCAATTCCTTATCCTAATGATCCATCATGGTGACTGCAAACAATTGCGTGTCAGTAAAGTTATCCTCCAAACTAGTTGGTTCTTCACCGATTTCTATCCTTGACAAGTGGTCAGGTCTGACATTCAGTCAACCAAGTTTAACAACGACTTCAAAGTCGAATTCTTGAAATAGGAGGAGCAATCTAAATATCTCCCCACCCCAAGACTATCTTGTTGACCAGGTACTTCAATGCTGAATGATAAGTGTACATTTAAAAATTTCCACCCAATAAGTAGTGTCAAAATTTCTGCTGCGCATAGACCATTGCAAAGCCTTCCCTTTCTATTGTTGTATAGTTTTTCTCTGTTGTTGTTACAGAGAGAAATTCCTATGGCTTGGGGTGCCATAACAGACAACTTGACTCCAGAAATCAATCCTTTCCAATATGCAATAGAAATTAAATGTCTAACACTAAAGGATCAGACCTCATACCTTATTCTTGACAATTGAAGTAGATCCCCATTGAGCTTTCCAACTTCAGCTTGAATTAATAGATTACTTCCCCAACAACAAGTAAACAATACAAGCATTCTATATATTATGGTGTTAGATCTATTCTAGCATATATAATAAAAAATGTATAAGCATTTGACATAATCCCATGGATAAAATATTCGTTCAAACACACATTATTGGACAGGAAAAGATATTTCTATTAATATAAATCAGAGATTACAAGATACAACCTCTGACGGCACGTCTGCGAACCACAGAAACTGAATCCCCCACTTGGGCCTCCACCACCTCAATCCTCCATCTCTCGATAGTAAGCTCACAAGCAAAAGGCAAGCTTGGGAAGAACACACTAGTGCTCCAAGGGACAAAGGGAAGCAGACTCAAGCATAAGTTCCAGCAACAATGGACTATAATTTCTTTGCTCTCAATTCTCTCTTCTTGCCTTCAATGTACCAAGGGGTTCCTTATATAGCTTTCAAAGGGGTAATAAAAGGTCGAATCCAAGCGATCTCAAGGCATAGGGAAGGCCAGGAGTCAAATGAGTCGGATCCATGTCAAGGAAAACTCCAAAAGGATTTGGATTATGTACACATCCCGATGTACACGGTTTTAGTGGTAAAATCCGCGTATATACGCGCTTATAGGTTTAAAAGTTGCGTGTATCATTTTTCACATGTTTTTAGGGATGATCAAGGAAACATCAAAGGGCAAAAAATGGTCCATGGGGTCTAAGGAGTCTACAGCGGGATAGGGGAAGGCCATACAAAGTGTGATTCACCTGGAGTGGTGAAATCAGCTATAACAGTTGTTGACAGTTTCCTTCTAGCAAAAGCAATAGGGTGGTCAAGCACACCCTCTATGTTAAGACTATGCCGAGTGCAACAGACGATGTGTCGAGACGAATGTAGAACTCCTTCTTCCAGTCTGAAAATACAAGTATTGGCGCAATGGCCATCTTGTTCTTCAATTTGTCAAGCGTTCTTGACAAGCTGGTGTCTAATGGAACTTTGCATCTTTCTTCAACAGTTTTTCCATAGGTCCAGTGATCTCGGCGTATCCCCTAATGATTTTCCTATAGTATCCTTTGTGCCCTAACACTGATCTGATTTGAGTGACTGATGTGGGTGGTGGTAAGTCAATTATAATTGCAACTTTTGCTTCATCAACCAAAATACCATCATGACACATGACGTGACCCAATAGAACACCAAATGGTGCACAAAAAATACATTTCTTGGAATTAAGCGCATTCTGATACTGACGACATCAGCCCAACATCATGTGCAAACTCTCAATATGGTATCTTACTAGACCAAACACAATCCAATAATCAAAGTATACCTTAAGAAGTTTATGGATAAAATCTTTAAAAGCATATACTACTATTCTAGAAAAAATAGTAGGTTCATTCTTGAGTCCAAAGGGAATTACCGTATACTAGTAGAATCCCCATTCGAAGAAGAAGGTTGTTTTGTGGTGATCCTCCTTTGTGATTCTGACTAGATGATAGCCAGAGAAGCCATCGGTGAATGAATACATTTCTTGTCTTCCGATTCTTTCCAATACTTCATTTGTGAATGGTGTTGGGAATGGATTGTGCATGCATGTGTCATTCAGTTTCCTTAGGTCGACACAGATCCTTACTTTTCATGTTTTATTCTTATCCTGGATCACTATAGGGCTAATCCATTCTAATTCCTTGACAGGTTCAATGATTCCTATGTCGAGAATGCGATCCAATTCAACTTTTACCTTTTCTTTATACCATGGATTCAACCTGTATGGTCACTATTTAAATGGTCTAGCATTTGGTTTCATGGGTATTTTCATTTCTCCCAAATCCCCTACTATTCCCTTCATCTTTGTGAAGTTGGTCTGGAATAGATCCCGGTATTCATGCAGTAAGTCTGTGATCTTCGTGACTGTTTCTTCATCCCAATAATCTCCTATATTGGCAAACTTTGGGTTTTATGCCGACCTAATGTTCACTTTCTTGATTTTCGGTGGCTTTAGGAATTGGTCACTTGAAATACCACTTCCTTCTACTACGCATGCGCCCTCTAAATCTAGTATATTTATGTTAGTCGGGTCATCATCTGGGTCTCCATTCATATTGTAACAAGCCATCCATTACTGGATGGTCACGCTGCATTGGTGGGAATTTTCCTCTTTAACAAGGATTTCAACAAATATCTTTTCCTTTCATTTGGAATGCATCGTCAACTATAGGTTGCTCATCAGCAAACATAAATGTGTGCGTGAACGTCTTAGCTATGTCGTCCCAGTCTTGAGTTCCTTATCACAATTCTATGGGTGTATACCAACTTCGCGGTGCCATTTCCAAAGTGTGAATGAAATTATGTACCCATTCCTATTGCGGGTATTCTGCAAATACACTGCGAGACTGATTTATGTGCTCAATAGGATTCGACAATCCTATGTACTTATGACTCTTTCAGGAGCTATCACTCTTCCAGCTCAGGTTTCCATCTGTAGTCGGATTGATGTAATATTCTTGCATGGAAGTGAAATTGTAGATTTGGTCGAGGTAATCACCCTATCCCTCATTGTAGATAGGATCGACATACCTTTGTCCCTCCAATGGATCAATGGGTGACTCTACCCTCATCTCATTATCCTCAAATGAGAGTATCCTTTCCTTGAAATTGATAATGGTCTGGTTATCTATGGCCCAATGTATCCCCAAAAGCATGGGTACGGGTTCGTGTCATCAACAATGTTAATGACCTCAAAGTCTGCAAATGTGTGCAACCCTTCAATGTCGACAGGGACTTGACTCAACCTACCAATTGGTAGGACCTTTGTCTGGTTTGCAAGTCGGAACTGGACAGGAGACCAGTCCAAGTGCGGATTTCCCATACTTTCCCAAGTTTGTCATGTCAAAATATTGACGTCCAAGCCTAGGTCTAAGATAATGTAATCCATGTCATAGTCTCTTATCTGTGCAGTCATTCTCAACTCGCGTCCAGTTTTGAATTTCTTTCTGACTTGGTTAACTCTTCTTTCTTGTGGCGACTCATCTAGGGTTTCTTATATCAGTGCTTGTATTTCTACAATGGCATATTTATCTTGAATTAACGTCAAGCAACTCAACAAAAATGACTTGACCTTACTAACCTTTTGTGGTGCCTTATTCTAGAGTAACTACTGGAAGCTTTCAGGAATATTCCTAAATTCTGTTGATGTTGATGGTTCTTGATCCACAAACTATGGTCTCACATATAAGAATACTTGCTTCTTCTTTTGGATGTCGAATGGTACTTTCTTCTACACCGTGGGTCACACCTATAGATTCAATTGTTCTTGCGGTACATCCTGATCAGCTCTGGTTGCAGCACCCCCTCGTGTTATGACAAAAATGCTCGGTTCTCTTGGCTCAACAGCAATCATCTAGATGTTCAAATTAGGATTTGGATTTGGGTTCATATTTTGTGCAATGTTAGGATCTGTGATGGTCCTAGCTTTCCACTTTGCAATCAACTGGGGACATTTCTCCACGTTATGGTCCCGCGCTTTACAATATGAGCATGTCTTTGAAGTATCTTAGCAATCTCTAGTGTAATGACCTAATTTTCCATAGTTGTAGCATTTATCCTGACCTCTTCCTCTACCTAGTCAAAATACCATATGGACTCTTCCAATGTGACTCAGACTTCGGTTTCCTGAACTCAAAGCATTGTGAGATGTATCTCTTCAAGGGTCTTCTGTGGTGTTCCTGGAGGTGCTATGCATAACTTCATAAACCAATCTAGCACATGAACCCTCAGAGTTGTCCTCATCTACGCTTTCTTCAAGTCCGCGTTGTTAACTAGGAGAACCATCCAAACAGCTTCACAGATGAACCAATGTTGTTCTGGGTCTTCTAATCCATTCTCATTGAATGTGGGTAGTCTAATATCTACCCCAACCATTGAGTTGGCATCAGGGTTATCTGGTGAACAATTTAATGGAGGTGTACCCTCTTGTGCGATAGTCAAAGTACTAGCACTATCAATATTAACAAATCTCTCAAGAGATGAGGCTCTAGATCTTACCTCTGGTGATACTCCGAGTGTGATATAGTTGCAACCTAATCTGGGTGTTTCTGCAGATTCTCCAGATTCCTCTGCTCCTTCATAAATCAGGCTATAGTCCTCCTCTTCTCGCTTTCTTCATGGAGGAAATTCAAATTGTTCATGAAATGCATGAGATGCTATTTATGACTAACTAGATCCATAATGGACACGCACACTCTATAAGATGAGTTAACTAACCCATGACTAACCTAAGTCAACTTAGCTTCCTACATGCTAGGAGCAACTTAGTACAACTAACAGAAGGTACATACCAGTAAATGAAGGAACATGAAACTAAATGAAGTCATATGTAATTAACTGAAGGCACATGCATGAGGTTCTGTTGTTGTTGCAACTACTCCCCAAATTTTTTTATTTTTTAGGACCCCCTTTAAAATCTTAGTTTTGCTTCTTAGGCATTTTTGAGTTTGGAATCCCGCATTTATGATTTGTTTTTTCTCAAGTTTTTTTTTTGGTTTTTTACCAAGAGGGAAAGTTTTCTTTTGATCCGCTATAGCAGATGTTTTTCCAAGTCAAGAGCCGCTACCTTTCCGTTTTCATGCCACCACGACAGACATTTTCTCAGGTTCGAGCCACAACAATGGGTGCAGTTTTAATTCAAATATCGGATATCCTTTCGATTTATTTTTCTGCTATGATGGATGAGTCTTTGGTTTGATATTAGAAAGGATTCCAATCAATTTGATCCCACAACAATGGATGGTTTATAGCTTTCGAACCGCTACAGCGACTAACCTTTATCTTGCATTTCGCTTAATTTGTTGAGAACCTGGCTGCAACGACGGGAAAATTCTTTTCCTCAAGCCACTGCAATGAAGGTTTTTCCTAAAGAATTATCCGGTCTCTCTATCCACTATTGTAGAATTTCCCTTGGTTTTGAGTCGCAATAACAGACGATATATTGTATTGAGGATCGGAGCTTCTTCCGAATTTTCGCGCCCGCTTCATCGGATGAGTTTTTGTCACTCTGCCGCAATGACGGGGGTGGTTTTCATTGATCGTCCAAACCTCACCAAGCCCGCTTCGAAAGAAGGAATTTTGTTGTTGAGCCACTATGGAATCAACCTTCCTTGATTGTTGTCCAATACCCTTTGACTGTTGGAGCCGCAACGTAAGTTGGGCGTATCACCGAGTCTTGTGCCGATGGTAGCGGTTGTATTGGGACGTTAGAGCCATCGTTGTCAGGGTTGTTTCCATATTAACTTACCATTTTATTCCAATGCACTATTTTTGACGCCAACAATGTTTGTCTGCGTGTGTGTGAGTTTATTGGTTTTACCTACCACTTTTAAAGGCCTTTTTACACCGCATGTCTATTTATACTCGAGGAATGAGGTGTTTTACCATTGTGTTTACGGTAAAAGTTTGAGTGCTGCGGTGTGATTTATCCCATTTGAAGTGTGGTGTGTTTGGGAGTAATCATCATGTGGAGAGTCATGTGGCACATCTGCACCATGCATCTTCGATTGCGTGTCTAGCCTCCCACCTGCCAAGTAGGCCTAGGTTGTTTTCTTTGATTGGTTGAGGAGTTGAATATGATTTTTGAGCTATCGCTTGTGGTTCTCCTGAGAAGGTTTGGTTAGGTTTTGTTGTGGGTTTGAAAGGGGAGTTTCCACTTTCATTTTAAGTTTCTCCATTTCCTTTTAGGGTTCAAACTTTCCTAGGCCGCCCTACCTGCTCTCATAACCTCACCAGTTCGTCTGAAGAAGTTTTTCCCGCAGTCTAATTATGATGATTATCCACACACTTGAGATTTTCACTGACATGGAACATATTGGGTGTTCACCTTCAAAATTTTTCAGGGTTTATAGTTTTCTCATCTCAGGCATTTCCCATAGGTTTCAACACTTTATCTTTCGACCGTGGGATGTTGAGCCCAAATATTTGAGCCTAGGGAATCACCGCCCTAAGTGTCAGAGCATAGACTTTGGGCCATCAACCCTTTAGAGTCTTTGTGTCGAGTTGTGAAAAATCCTCACAGTTATTGGGTCACGTTTTTGAGAATGCGAAGACTGAGGTTCACCTATGTCTAGAGGTTTTATTACTAAACTTTGAGCCACTGACCTGCATCGTGTGTCTTGACCTAATGGACGAGGATATCAGGGTAATGAAAAATACTGATGATTGTTTTCCTAGCGTATCATATCCATTATGTTTTTATTTTCTCATTTAGATGCATGAGTTGGTTTTAAATATAAACACTAAGACATTTTTGTGTTGTTACAGCTACTGCTTGCACCAGACATCATGACGAAGAGAGGTAAAATGAAAGCTAAGATTTTCGATTATGAATGAGATGTAGAGGTTGCGGAATTTGCACCCGTACCAAGGGTAGATATTATTTATGAGGATACAAAGGCAATCATTGGATCTAATCTCGAGTTTAAATGGGGTCATATTTATCACTTGCTGGTAGAAAAGAAAGTTCCAGAAGTGGGGTTGGAAGTCCTGGCCTTGTATGATAACGTGCTGAGATCCGGGATAACCAGGGTGACCACTAGACCAAAAATTTTCCCTTGTGTAGAAGTCACCAGATGGATTCTTCCTAGGATAGACACAACAGGGATGTTAATAAATGAGGCGGAGAATAAAGGATTTGCATCCTTTACACCTGCATTTTTATCAGCAGCATACAACTTGACAAAAAAGGAAATAAGTGTGACAATATAATGGGTGAAGAGATTGAAACTCAATTACACTGTGTCAGCTAAGATGATGGTGGTTGAGGGAAATACTTTTAGACATAAGAAATCAGGGGGAGTACGAGACAACTCATATAAGGACCCCATACAAATTGATAGTGCTGATGTTCAACAAGATTTATGGCAGAGTTGATGGGAAGTTTTACAAGTTTGGGTGGATCCCACTGATCTTCCATATAGCTATGAAAGGAAAAGTCTTCAACTGGGCTGACATAATAGCCAAAAATTTGTCCACCTCTATCAAAGCAGCCCAAGAAGGTTTGCACCTCAGCAAGTATGAATTTTATATGTCTTCCTTCTTAGTGGAATGCATACTTTACCGCCACCAGTTTGAAGGGATAAAGTGGACATGGAAGGGAGGGAAATCCCCTATATATACAACTTACCAGATGTTGGTGTCTCACAAATATCATAATCACTATAAGATGATCTATGAAGAATTCCTGATGCCCTTATACAAGCTGATTTTTTTAGAAGAATGTACATGCCTATCTGAGGGAGACTTGAATTATATCATAAGAATATGGGGATTACTTCCTCTCTGAATAAGGCACATATTTGAGGATGTATGGGGGAATGAAAGCACCCTCATTGCTGGTGAAGTATGCAATAGATTATATAGTTCACAAAGAAGCTATTATAAAACTTTTCTTGAATGGATTTGGAAGCCACCTGTTCGATATAAAGAAGGTTGTGTTCCCACCATTACCCTTCTATGTGGGTAGTTACAAGTTCACCAAGGTTAATAATTCCCCTAAATTTTTCAAGGATCTTGAAAATTTCCATTATGGTGAAAATAACTTTCACTGGAATGATTCTCAAGGCAAGGTTGCAGCCTATAAGGTAGCACTCAAAGTAAATTTTGAGTATGCTAACTACGTGGACAAAGATGAAGAAAGGTATAGGAGCGTTTACAGCCTGACTGCTTTGAACAAGCAGCTGAGACTGAATACCATAGCATTCAAGGATAAAGGCAATGATCCCAGCAATCCAGAACCAAAGAACCAGGAGGATGAAGATTCTAGAAAAGTAAAAGAAGAGACTGCACGAAGACTGACAGAAGGTGCAAGAAATCTCTTAGATGAAGAAAAGTAGTGATAAAAGGAAGAAGAAGATTCTAGGAAAGAGAAAGAAGAAGAAAAGAGAAAGAAAGAGGAGGATATACAAGAAAATATTGCTGAGCTAGAAAAGGCCATAGATTAATAATCTTTAAATACAAAATAAGAAGTACAGGACCAAGAAGGGTGCACAGAAGAACAAAGCAAGAAAGATGAAGAAGATCTAGGTGGTCAAGATCAAGGACAGAGTCCTCCCCAAGATAACTTGGAAAACCCTCCATCCACTTCAGGAACTATACTTACAGGAGGGAATCTCCCTTTAGTTGAATTGGAGTTGGTTCCATTCACCCCATCGAAGCAATTTGAGGTTGCTGTCTAGAATATGTATAGTTTGATTCCAAAAAGAAGTCCATCATGTGGAAGACAGAGAAGACTCTGAAGGTAGGGACACTCTGAAGCTGTCAAACATGAAACTTAGCAGGGAGAAAGGGGAATTGGAAAACAAAATTGCAGAGATGGAACACAGAAGTCTACGGGTGACCAACGAGAAGAACAATATGAAGCCCAAGTGGCAGGATTAGAAGCTCAGAATATTTCTGTGGAGGTTTTATTAAAGGTAGCAATTGAACAAAGGATAGATATAACACCTCTGACAAAGCATGCTCTTTTTCTCAGAAGTAATATCTATAAGATGTAGGTTCAGATCATGGGAGAAGTATTCAAAGTCAAAAAAGTAGAAGATCGTATGCAATAAATTTCAGCCACAACTACAAAATTCAAAGACAAAAGTCAAGATGTTGTAGAAGTCATTCAAGGACGATTGACATGGATGGAAATGACTAAGGAGACTCCGGAAAACACACTAGCAAAGCTCCAGAAAGATTGCAGCTTGAGTATGAGCTAATAGGTTTCAGCAATAGAGTTGCCGAGAAGTTGATAGAGGTAGTTCAGAAGAAAATAGATAAATGCAGGGAGTTTTCTAAGAAAGTGCCTACCACCCATAACAGATGTCAAACATCATCCAAGAAGAGGTTATACGAGCTTCCACCTCATGAAGAGCACTTGCAGCAATTACATGCTAGATTTTAGGAGCATGAGCTTGACATACAGTTGATAAAAAACTTAGATGAAAGGGTGATTAAAAATGTGATTGCTCAAGCTGTAGTGAATAACTGCCTTCTAGAGGATTATTTTCGACTACTCCCAGGAAGGATGGATGACATAAGGGCTCAGGCTGCTAAACATGAAGTCACAGTTAGATTCTTGTAGCCAACCAAGTTTGAGATACGTGCTTCAAATACTAAGGCATGGAAGCAATTCCTTGTTGAGTTGATTGGGCCCACCTAGGTGTTTTGTCTTTTGACACATGGAAATATATTTGTAATAATTTTTGTATTTATCTCTTAAGTAGTGAATCTACTAAAATAAAAACCTTTTGTAACTGAATGTAAAGGAATCCCAAGGGGCAGGAAAACCAAGAGTCTTTTTGAGATGTATAAATGTAGGTGAAGTCGAATAGGAAAAGGGACTTTTCTAGCTTTCTCATGTGAAATACTTATTGTAAGAGGAACTATTTCTGATTATAATAAAGAGGATCGAATTTTCTGCTGGAGAAGGAGCTATTGAGTTTCAAATGCATGCTGTGTGGATGACTATATAGAACTATTTCTGTGTTGGCTGACTATGCAAATTTGTGAGATCGTTCTAAGTCTGAACTATTTCTTAGTCGTGAATGATTTAATTTCCTTGTTTTGAATCTTGTGCAACAAATGAGTAATGAATGCTTTAATAAACAATGAGCTATCCCTATGTTAATATTTCTGCGGTGTTCCATGTATTCTTAATTATATCAGCTATTTGTAAAATTTGGTGTGCATAAAATACAATACATTACTCATACAAATAATCATCTTGCTCTCTAAGGATAGGTTAATTAGATTTGGATTAGTTTAGCTTAGCTGTTATTTGCTTTCTATGATTTAGGAACAAAGGAGATAAGATGGGAGGTAAGAACCTACACATCACATTGTGAACCCTTTGCTTCCTAACCAATTGCATTTGATTTAGGCACTTGCATATCATTTATAAAACATAAAAAATTATATAAATGGTGGATTGGGATGCAACCAATAAAAAAGATTTAAATCGTTACTTAACTCTACGGTAACCGGACCGTTAACCAGACGAATTTCCCATACTAAACAATAAACGAGCTAATTGGGAGTGGTTATTGGGGAGAATCCATGCTGTCGATAGCTGGGATTTTCTAGGCATCAACATGTTCACATCCTTAAAATACTCAAGGGAGGTGCCAATGTCTCATAATATCTAAAGTAGAGGTGAATGGAGTCGTTGAACAATAGAATAAACTCCCTAGATTCACTTGATGGCTCTAACTTGCAATTTCAGACCCTAAAATAAGGGAAAATAATCCACAATTGAAGGAATCAACCCTCTTATTCCAAAATAGACTCCAAGAGTTGTAAAAATAGTAGTGTAGTCCCTTAGGATCTTAGAAGGATCTCTAGGGTGACTTAGAAGGCTAAATTGGATGAAATTTGGACCTGTAGACTCATGAAGTCATAACCTAAGTCCCTAGGAAGGATAATGAAGCTATGGTTATCCTAAGTCAACTAAAGGTGTTTTCGTTGTTCTTTCCTAAGTCCCTAGTTAGGATAATGAACCTATTGTTATCCTATGTCAAATAAAGTGTTTTCCTTGTTCTTTCCTAATTCCCTAGGTATGATAATGAAGCTATGGTTATCATAAGTCAAATAAGGTGTTTTCCTTATTCTTTCCTATGTTCCTAGGTAGGATAATGAAGCTATTGTTAGCCTAAGTAAATTAAAGCATTTTCCTTGTTCTTGTTGATTTGGATATTAATATGAAATAGTTTTCTCATCTCCTTCTCGTATTTGTGATGGATGATACTCACGTTTACCTCATTTTACACTATTAGATGGGCACTGTTTTAATCCTCATTAGATTTAATTTAAATATCCCTTTATTCTTCAACTAGAAGATTATTCTTCTTGGGGTTCTCTTTCTTGCGATTTCCATAATTATTGCAATAGTGAGCATTATTTTTTATTCATTTTTCTTTACTGTTTCTCTTCTTGGAAGGTTTATGCTAGTCTAATTGCTTAAAACTATTTGGTTTCTATTTTTTGTTATTAGATTTGATCTATTAGAATTGTATACTATTCTCATTGATGGTCTTTTGTTTGAATAAAATAACTTACCTCCTTATGTGATCATGAAAATAATGAATCCTATAGAATACTTTAAAATTAAATGTGGGGATAGAGAATCATGTGAAGGAAAAGTGTAGGTTGTCCATAGAAAATCAGGGACCCTATAGAGATATGGGTGCACAAACTCCTATAAAATCTATCCAAATACACTTATGTAGGTTCCTATATAAATCTAGGTGCAAACACTCTGGTACAAAACTGGGCATACAAACTCTTGTAGGTTCTTATATAAATCTAGTGAAATAGACTCCTATAGGTTCTTGTAGATGTACACAAATAGTTTGGCTATATGCTTTAATGAGTATATGCAAGAGGATATGGTGTGAAAACCGAGTAATTCATGTATTTAAATGAATGGTAATATGACCTGGATGATGATTGGTGAGTCAAATTATATACGAGTTAATATAATTGTGAATGAATGAATGAGGCATTATTGTTTGTGGTACTCCTTTGGTAGTTTAAATCTCAATGTAGAGATGAATGATAGCTTGATAAATTATCCTATCAATTATTTTTCTTTCATACTTTCTGAACTAATACTTTAATGAAGTTTCATGAGATGATGCATATTATTTTCATTGATGCAGGTTGTCCTTGGAGTCAAAATGCATGTTTGTTAATTGCTTTGGAGAGATGTAGAGAAAGCATGGAATTTTGAAGTACTCTATTTTTCTTCTATGATTGATACAGTTTTATGCTCAAATTTTATTTTGTTTGGAACCTTATTGGTTTGTGACCTTTAAGTAAGAGGTTGAATCTAGTTTATACTATTTATACACTATTAATACTTTAGCAAATTATTTGATTTGGAACATTATTTGTTTGTGACCTTTAAGTAAGAGGTTGAATCCAGTTTATACTATTTATACACTATTAAGACTTTAGCAAATTGTTTGATCGAAATAAAATATGGTTTGTGTGCTCCATTAAGGTTTTTTCATTAGTACTTGGATTAGAAGTTGAATATTCCTTCATAATAATGTATGCAATCCAATATTTGATTTGTAAACTTTAAATTTTGTAAAACATTATGATTAGATATTGATGTGTCCTCCCCTAGCTTGAAGTCCATACTATATATCTTTAGAGTTTGATTTTGTTAGGCATGCTAGAAGGTATATGTATGAAGAATAACCTTTGAAATTGAAATAAAGGAGAAAATGGTTCTTGTGCAAGAAGGTAAAATGGCCTTAGTATTGGACCCTAAAGAAAATTTTGAAATGATATTGGTTTCCATAGATTTATTTCTCCAAAAGTAAGTAAGGATTCTTACCCGCGATTAATCATTTTGGGCTCAAAGTAGTTGTAATGGTTCTGATTATGTGTTTACATAGATAATTTTGAATATCTATGAAAAAATTTGGAGAATTCCTTGGTTAGGTATGATATTGATATTCATATAATTTTCTTGATTTATTTGATTGTTTGTGGATGGAAAAGATTTTCCTTACATGTTTTCTCTAAAAAAATCTATTTTCATAGTTATTTCTAGATTTGAACTTTACCTCTCAAAAGTTATCTATTTTGTAGATTGATATTGAATGCTTTAATTCTATAATTCCTTCAATATATTATTCAAAACCTTTAATGATCATTTACCTTTATGGACATGTACCTTATTTTGAAATAATATTGAATAAAACTTGACAAGCACTAGAGATGTATGATGGAATCAAAACTCGATACATGTTGACATGATTTACATTGTTTTTGTTTTGTATTCCTTCTAAAAAAAGACTCCTTATATTGTATTAGAATTGTTTGAGTTGAACTTGAGGTTGCATGAAATTATAAAGAGGTAGGATTTTTTTTCCTTTCCTTAGAGCACAAACACTATTGCTAGTTTTTATCAATGCTTTGTCTAATGGTTCCTCAAGGATGTTTTCACCATGAGAAATATTTTTATTCTATCGAACGAGAGTTGCATCCATGGACTTTTTTTAAACCAAGGCCTATCCTTTTCATCATGGGGATTTTAATTCTCTTTTTTTTTTTTCTTTTTTTTTCTTTTTGGGATGCTCTTCATTTCTATTTCATTTGAGTGAGGGGTTGAATGTAGTCACGTCTCATTCTCCAATGATGTGTTATAATTTTAATGAACTTCCAATATGATTATGTTATATCTTCAAACAATTAGCATTATATCACAATAACCATATGCAATAGGATCACTGAAAGAAAGACAAGCACAACAACACAATAAACACAAAAATATTTTCCTTTGGGAAACCATAAGGGAGAAAACCCAACAAATCCTTTCATATAGATTCAATCAACAAGTACAATGCCAAACCAAGATAAGATGATCCCAAAATATAAGAGAAACTTATTCGTCTTCCCATCAAACTTCTTTCTATCTGTTGCACATTTGATTGATAAAACTTATGTGTCCGAATGGGAGGAGTCTCTCCTCTATTTATACTCAACTTGTGAGTAACCTTTTAGTTGACTTTTCTTTCTAACTAGGACGACTTCTCTAGGGAGACTCAAAATAACATTTATATAATAAATATTTTGGGTAGTATTGACCTAAATTACAATGGAAGGTTTACATTGAATCTTTCAGTACTTTTACATGACCAAATACATCAATAAAATCCCCTGAAGGAGGTATACCAATAATACAATAAAACTACAGCAAGAATATCTTTCAAAGTTACATAACCTTCAATGCTCCCTCTTAACAAGGAATGCATTATTCTATCATGATCATCATCACTAGACATCAACATTAGATCTCATCATTGTTGCTGCAACTTTGTACTCGGTCCATTGACTCGGGACATCTCTCAAATCTATATTTCACTAGAAGTTCTATAGTGCCAACAATTTTTCATGCTTGATGTAGATCACACATATCTCTATAGTTCCAACCATTTTTCATGTTGGATGTCGCTTCCATATACCTCTACCATTACAACCCTTTTTCATGTTGGATGTATCTCCCACATATATCTACAGTGCCAACCCTTTTTTTCTGAAAAACACACTCGCAACACTGGGGAAGGGTCACTCTATGTTATAGTTTTTTTTTTCAATATTTCAATTTTGAAAATTGATTTAACACACATACTTAATCTTCAGTTATTAACTTAAGAAACAAGATATAAAACGACTTGCAAAATAATAACACCAATAGTTTATAATAACTTCAATTCTGAATGTATAGAAAAAATTTACATTCAAAGTTCGTTCTTCAACACCAAATAAATACACCAGCTGCAATTGGTGTGAGAGGGCTCAACCTCTGCAAAGCTCTCAAATCCAATTGAGATATTTAGTTTAGGCTACGACTTGAGTGTATATATGTTCTTCCCTTGCCCCACCCTACCTCTCAAACAAGACATTTAAGTACCTCAACAAATTATTTTTAAAGGAAACTATTGCAATTTTATAATGTGTAGTTCACTGAAGTTCATTGTTCCTTAAATTGTGTGCAGACTTCAAAATTCAAAACTCAACCAAACTAAGCTCACTACTCCTCAATTGTCTCCAGGATTTCCTCAACAAGTCAAATCATTGAATGTCACATCAAAATGCATACTTCAAAATCCATTTGTCTCACTTATTTATACACTAATTTTCCCATGATGAGGCTGACTTTAAAAGCATTAATTTTCTTATTCTACAAGGAAATTCACACCACCCAATATTAAAATGTTAACTAATAGGGACAAAACTGAACCCAAACTCATAGTAATGTAATTTATAATTTTTACAAAGATTGAAATTATAATTTTACATCTCCATGAAATAAGGGGTTATAACCATTAATGTTTTTATGAGAAAGTTATTATAAGATGTCAAGTAGGGGATTTTGACTACTACATGTGTTTCGTAGATTTGATTTGATTTGATTTGTGGTTGTTGGAAACATTTGTGTGATTATTTATCATTCAATGTTGTTTGCATGCCACACTCAATTAATACCACATCACAATTCCCATGATAACAAGGTTTAGAATCCCAATAGAATATACCAAACAATTTATTCAATTCTAATATTGGATGCACTTCAAATTAACCCATGCAATCAGACCTCAGAGATGTCATAAATCTCAGTGGAATATGTAGAACTAATTATTCAAGTCTGAGAATAAAATATATTCAAAATTAATAAATGATAAATTTTAGAACAGTAATCCATCCTTAGTACCTTAGTTTATACCTTAGTCAAATTCTTTTGCTTCTATGCATTAAATTGCTATGGTTTAG
Organism: Pseudotsuga menziesii; assembly: GCA_001517045.1. Classification (NCBI taxonomy): domain Eukaryota; kingdom Viridiplantae; phylum Streptophyta; class Pinopsida; order Pinales; family Pinaceae; genus Pseudotsuga; species Pseudotsuga menziesii. Next base: position 825,685 of record LPNX010073312.1, on the reverse strand, counting down.
ACTTAGAGAAATCAGTATAGGAGGTGAAATAGTTATTTTGAGCCATTCCTACACACACACCAATGCTCTAGCTTGGTCAAACTGGCACATGGGAACCCTCACTAATGCCTTGGAGTGATACTACCTTGTGTTGAGCAATCTGGGTTTCATTAGGGGCGCTAGTGTTGTCTTTTGTCCAATTTTGGCCTCCTAGTGCATTTATTGTGCTCATTGAGACAATCCAACACCTCTACTTGATCAACCACGCATGGATTGGAATAATTTATTCCCCAACATGCCTCACCAATGTTCACACCATGGTTCATGACTGTTTTGGGTGACTCGAGAGTTGATTGGTCCACCTAGGGGGGATTGAGGTCAAATATTTCCATGACACATGTACACTCCCAATTGGATTCCTATGCCTCACTAATTATTCCTGATGTAATATATATATGATGTAAAGACATTCAAATGTTATAAATTTTAATAATATCCACTTTGTGTTCACATGTGTATGTAAATTTTGTTACTCTTTCAAGATTTTTGCTGGTTTTTACAAACTAATTTGAAATGTGAGAGTCTCTTGCACTCATATATCTATATATATACTTAATTATTACATGGTATTAGAGCTCATTGGATTTACATATCAATATATAGTGTTTGAGCTACATATTGAGGGATTTTCCAAATAGATTTGAGTGTTTTTTGCAGGCACTTTCAACAAATTCTCACCACTAGTGCAAGCAGAGATGGAGAAAACTCATGTCTTGCTTAATCCATTCAATTAATTCCAATGGAAGGTAGAGATGGTCATCCAAATGAGATCCAAGGTCTCTACAAGGTCACCATGGGGACATGAGTTGAGCCAAATTCTACAATAGAGAAGTTGAAATACTTCAATAGACTTGATGAAGATTTTGGAATGCTATGTCTCAAAATTTTGAGAGAAATCCTGTTTCATGTTGACAATATATCCACCCCAAATGAATTTTTTCTCAGGATCGAATCTCTCTTTGGGAAGAATTATGAATTAAGGGGTCACCAGCTTGAAAATGAGCTCATCACCTTGATCCTAGTGCATTTTGACACCATCTAGGAGTTCTTCAACAAATTCAAGTCTTTGGTTCTTTAATAGCAGTGTGGAATCGAGAAGAAGGAAGAGCAGCTCATACTATCAGTCCTTTTGAATCTAGGGCATAATACTCTATGTTTGTTAGCACATTTCATTATGGCAAGCTAAACATTCAAAATTGGAAAATTCCATCACTAGCAAGCTTCATGGAGTCTTTGACATAAGAGAAAGATAAGCTAGTGCAGATGGGCACCATAAAAAAAAGAAAGGACCAAGATCTTGCTGTAGGTGTTTCGAATGCATCCAAATCCAAGGATTTGAAACATCTAGCTAAGAAGAAACAAGATAGACCTAAGATTCCTGATGGAGGTTCGAATCCTTGCAAGGAAAAGGACAAGAAGGGAAATGAGAAGACCAAATGAATCTATTTCCAAAAGGGATGGAATATAGAGGGTGTTTGCATGAATAAAACCATTGATATGATGGCGTAGCTATTGGAGAAGAAAAGCATCCCAATCCCAAAGGGCGCAAGGAAGAAGGATGGCAGTTCAGGTTCTGACAACAAGGAGAAGTGCCATGCTTTGGTTGTAGAATCTTTAGATCCCTCCAACTTCATCATTGATTCAGGAGCATCAAGGAATATGGCCTCTGTCAAAGATTTAATCACATCCATGTATTCAGACAGTGGCCCAACTGTTCGAATGGTTGATGAATCTTAGATCCAGGCCAAGGGAGTTGGAAGGATCTACCTTGAAGATGGATATTTCAACAATGTCCTATATGTACTAGACTTGGCAATGAACCTATTGTCGTTATACCAAATGACACATACTGAAGAATCCCAGAGAGTAAAATTTACTCCATATGAGGTTGAGATAGAAAAAATATTCTCCAACAAGGTTGTGGAAATGGGGTATGCAGATCACCAAACTAGGATGTAAAAATTCTCCAAATTTCTTCCAAATTCTAGTGGGAAAGTGATTCTGTCTCATGCCAATGAAATCAGCAAGATGTGGCATGAGAGATTTGGACATATGAACTACAAATACCTCCAAGCATTGAACAAGGATGAAATGGTAGAAGGTATTCCTCCTATCAAATCCTCCAATGGTGCATGCATTGGTTGTGTGGTGGGAAAGCATCCAGAGTGCAACTATGAGAAGGGGAAGGAAAGGAGAGATACAAAAACAATTGGAATGGTGCATTCAAATCTCATTGGTCCTCTTCCAAATCCCTCCTATGGAGGATCAAGGTATGTTCTCACTTTCATAGATGATTTCTCGACGCTCTGTTGGGTCTACTTCCTTAAGCTAAAATATGAAGTCTTTGAGACTCTAAATATTTGGAAGGCCCTGGTTGAGAATCAAAGTGGTAACAAGATCAAAATATTTAGGAATGATAATGGTAAAGTTTATGTGAATAAAACTTTGCAGCACCTATGTGAGGAATGTGGCATCCAAATGCAGCATTTGGTCCCCTATACACCACAACAAAATGATGTGGTAGAGAGGAAAAACAATGCTCTCAAGGAAATGGATACATGCAAGATTGAGGCTAAGGTTTTGAGTCCTAAGATATGGCATGAACCCATTAACTGTTTTGCATATATTCAAAACAGGGCTCTACACAAATCAGTGAAATGGAAAACACCTTATGAGGCTTGGTTTGGTCACAAGCCAAATATTTCACATTCAAGATTTTTGGGTCAAGGGCATGGGCTCGAATTCCATCAGAAAAGAAGAAGGAATTGAAACCACAAAGAAAAGAATTAATAATGGTGGGATATGGTGAAGACACAAAGGGATACAAGCTCTTTGATAAATCCTCACATGAAAATTTCATTAAAATAAGTGTGCAATTTTATGAGGAAATTATACTAGATTTTGAACTAGCACCGGGGGAATACTCTTCTCCTCAACACCAAGATGATGTAAGTGATGATTCCATTTCTGATATTTCTGATATTTCTGATTATGATATGGCTGAATATGATTTTTTTGAACATGACACACCCTCAATTCTCAAGTGGGAAGAGAAAATCATAGTAGCTGCTAGGGATTTAGCAGGGAATCCTCTAGTACCTAGGAAGACAAGATCACAATTTCACAATGATTATTATGAAAGTGAAGTTTACCTTGATGAGAGTTTCTATATTATGGTTGGATCTGATCCAAAATCATATCAGGAAGCATCTCATGATGACCTAATATGGCAATCAACCATGCAATAAGAATTCAATTCTCTACAAGAGAATGAGGCTTGGGAATTGGTCCCCTTGCCTCCCAAGAGGAAGCTTGTGCAATTCAAGTGGGTTTATATGAAAAACGTTTATGCTGATGGGTCTGATATAAAATATAAGGCTATATTAGTTTCCAAAGGCTTTTCTCAAGTCCAAGGAGTGGACTATACATATACCTTTGCACCGGTTGCAAAGATGGACTCTATCAGGCTAGTTTTAGCCATTACTTCTAGTAAATGTTGGGAGGTTCACCACATGTGTTATCTCCCAAAATAAATTTAGTTTTCAATAAGTTCACTCAAATGATTTATTTTTGACAGGATGAATATTTCAAGTCATATTATGAAGGATATTTGGGTGACTAACAAAATGAGGATCTCTGATGTTCTGTTATGTGATAAAATTAAAAGTTTTAGCTTTTGGTGGCTTATGCGAGCTTACGAACAGTTCATTAACCATTGAAAAGATTTGGTTTTGGTAGCTAAAAGTTTAACGTAGGACCATGATTATCCACCGAAAGCTGGCTCATTATGTCATTGGTTAAAAATCTAGGAAAAGGACTTTCGATGGCCTAGGAGAGATTTTCAAGTGCCCATTAGCCACCGAAAACGTTGGTTTTGGAAGCTTATCGAGCAATTGTAGGAAGGAATTAACCAGCGAAATCCAATCAAATAGATTTTTGGAAAGGGCGTATTTCAGTGGCTTGGGTGAACGTGCCAACAGTTCATTAGCCACTGAAAGCTCAACTTTTGGTGGCTAGCAAAGAAAACCCTAGAGGCTCTTAACCATCGAAAAGGCTGAAAGAGGAAACAGTTACCTGTCCATCAAATCAGACTCATCAGCACAAGACATGTCATGATTTGGCATGATAAACCACCGAAAGGATGGGGAAAATGTAGTAAGGCATAAGTTGATGACTGAAGATGTCGTTATTGATCTGACCTGACTGATGGTAATCAAAACCCTAATCTACCCTCCATCTGTCCCACGATTGCAGTAAATCGCCACTCGATACCAAGTTCAAATTAAAAAATGATTACTGGGAAAGCTGTCTCGAAGATATCACCCGAAGCTATCATCCTCTCACTCAAGCACTTACCAAGTAGTTAAACCCTTAAAATCAGTGCCCTACCTCCAGTGGACTCCACCTTTGATTACGTGCATCCTTGTTACTCGAGGAAAAATCCCTCTAAATTTACCCTTCTACTTACACAGCAGCCTGAGAAAAATGGCACACCAGGTGAAGGCTCAACCAACTAAGATTGCTAGAAGATTGTCTAACCATGGCCTTATACACTCCCTATCCAAGAATTATTGAAGAGGAGAAATATGGCATGGACACATTTTTTTTTTGGAATGGTTTTGAAACAATACTACAACCAGAAGAGAAGGGAAAGTCTCCTTCGAATAAATCCACCACCCCTAGGAGTGGAAAGAGGAAAAGAAGGGATATTTCACCAGCAAAAGTAGGGAATCCTTCTTCCCCTTCTAAATCCAAGCAGGATAAAAGAATCCTATACTTCAGCGAAAAGGGCAAGGAAATCATAGCACATAGTGAAAATATTTTGAACCTACCCTACTTAGATTCAGAAGAAGAAAGGGACGAAGGTGCTGACCTAGAAGAGAAGGTGGTAGCAGAAAATGAAGAACTTCCATCACCCTCACCAAAAGATCAGGGTGAACCAGTGGAAAAATATTCCTCTAGCAAGCCTAGGGCACAAAAAGTAAACCAGTTGCTGAGACAAGTGTATGAGCTGGAAGTTTTAGAAAGAGAGATAAAAAGGAATAATGCCATGTTGACCAAGAGAAATAAGGAGTTGCACAATTATTTCCTGGAGATGAGAGGAATGTATATCTTGCTGAAAAGAAGAAACCTAAGATACATGAAGGACAACACCAGGCTGTACGGGATGATCAGGCTTCTGAGGCTGTAGGTGAAGAATTCCATACCAAAACCTAGCACTCATTTTGCATTAGAAACCCTGGTTGAAGCAGTAGTAAGCCTTCAGAATCCAGAATCAATCCAGGCTACTGCTAATATTCCAAACACTGAGCAAGCTGAAGAAAGGTCAGAAGGTAAGAAACAAAATTGAAAAGTGTAATTTGGGAGGTTGCTTAAAATTTTGCAAAAATAGGGCTTTCGGTGGATTAGGTGGATGTTGAAGTGGTTCATTAGCCATCGAAAGAAGCACTTTCGGCAACTAACAGACCCAAAATTTTGATTCCTTAACCACCGAAAGCAGAAAAAAGGCATAGGTCAAATTTTGGCACAAAAGACCAGTTTTGGGCGAACATAAATAGCTCAGGGATGAAGTGTAAATATGAAAGGCACTGAATAACACCATCAGAGAAGGTATGCTCCAATTTTGCAGTTACATCAAGGAAGAAAGGGTCACAAACCCTACCTATTTTGGAAAACAATGACTTATCTAGCAGAGGACTAGTTACAACCTTATCCCCAATACTCACTGCAGTCATCAAAGGGTTCAAATAGTGAACAAGTTTTATAGTTAGATAGACTAGTATTTAAATTAGGGTTTTTGACCTAATTTTGCAAAAAACAATTATTTTGTCTTTTTTTAGTAAATTAGATCCAATTTTTCAGGATCTGAAATTTTTTGTAAAGGCTATAAAGCCTAAGACTTATGTTATAGAAAGGGTTTGACTTCGAGGACCTATAGACCATTACTATTATCAAGCTTCTCATATTGCTCATGACCTAATATAAGATCTTTTGCTATCATATGTTCAGCTTCCATTTCTTGTCTATTCTGTGCTTATTCTTGAATGTGTTGTTTAGGTTTATTCATGTTATTTGATGTATGATAGCTATCATCCTATCTGCATGTTGATTATTTGAATAACAATTACTTTCCTTGTTATTATTAGGCATTTATATATAACTGTTTTATGTATGAATCTGCCAGCATGATAAGTTCTCCATCTCTGCACCATATTATCAAACCTTTGAACAGTGGTAGTTAGAAGCCTTATCCTTCATTGAGTTTCATGTTTGTCTCGAGAGTGTGAGGTCCTGCAGGTCACCTGACTTGATCCAGTTATAAAAAACCATAAAAACATTTAAGTTACCAAGCATCCTCAAGCTGCAACCTAGAGGAGTTTCCTAGAGTGATATCAAATTGGCGTTGTTGCCGGGGAGAGGAGACTAAAGCTCAGCTTCCCTGGGAGATGACATAGATCCTTCTTTGATGATAGAAAAAGTTTGGACACTATTCTAGTTATAATCATATATCTGGTGACTCCATTGGAAAAAGGTGGCTTCAAGAAGACCAAGTACTAGAGAAAACCCTCAAGGGCCACCGATAACACCTATTTCAGATCCAGAAGAGATTCTAAGAAGAGCTAGGGCTTCACTAAGGCAGACCTCTAGTGCTGCAAAGGAAGCTCAATCATGTATTTCAAGAGATATTCCTTCTATTATTTATTCTGCTGAAACATTTGATTCTCAGGAATTTATAAATACATCAGAAAATTTTAGGGTTTGGGTATCTTCAAGCACTGCTGCTTGTGAAGATCCAATCCCTGGTGACTCCACTGAGATAAATTTACCACCAACACTCTTTTAGCTACCACCCACACTAGTAGTATCTTCTTCCACCCTTTCCATACTCATTTCCAACATGGTTGCCCCTCTAACCAAAATGGAAAGGATCCTGGTAGCTAGGTATGCCCCTCTGAATTTACCTAACCCCCTCTTGGCCATGCCTACTGGAAACTATCTCAAATACATGCCTAAATTTACTAGAGAGGGGATCTTGGAAGAATTAAAAGAAAAGGTCACAGAATCACAATGACTCTCTACTTTGGACTATGTGTTGAAAGCTATGCCCGCTAGATGGTGGGGTACACATAAACAATCTATCTCCAAATGGCCACAATGTAGAAGACTAATGGAGATCAAATTTAGAGAAGAAGTCAACTATGCTGATAAAAAATATACAGGATTGTAAGATCCTAGAAAACATATTAAACATTGTCGCACAACTTGGCAAGCATATTCGTGACATTAATGAGTTCACTGAATCATCCACACCTTGGAAATGATTCCAAGAAGTTGGTACACCTCAGAGGAGTTGTGACGAGGAACCATCGAGTGGGAAAGTTTAACTGAAAAGTTTACCCAGACATTTGACTTTACAAGTGAACATCCAACACTTGATGTTGTGTTACTGGTAATAAAGGAGAATATCTTTGAAGAGATACCTATTGCGGACACAAAATTCCATCAATGTAGTATGGCTATACACAACTGGATGGAGTGTTATTATATCACGAGAGAACCCGATGATGATGACCCATTGGAGATAAATATACTTGAGTCAGAAGGCATATGTATAGTAGAGGGAGCTGCTATAACTAGTGATCAGTTCCTAAAACCCCTTAAGATTAAGAAAGTAAATATTGGTTCAACTGAAAACCCAAAGTTTGCCAATATTGGAGATTATTGGGAGTATGAGACCATGGGAAATATCACTGAATTATTACATGAGTTTCATGACCTGTTCGGTACAAAATTTTCTGAAATTAAAGACATAGTTGGAGATCTTGGTGAGATGAAGATACCATTGAGTCTTGATACAAAACTAATCAAGCAATGATCGTTCCAACTGAACCCACGTTATAAGGAGAAATTTAAAGCAAAAATTGATCAAATGTTAGAAGCAGGAGTAATAGAATCATAATGTATCAACCCAATTGTGGTACAGGACAAGAATACTTCAATTGAAAGTCAGAATTTGTGTTGATCTATAGAAACTAAATGATGTCTGCCTGCATGATCCATTTCCAACTCCATTCACGGACGAAGTATTGGAAAATGTTGGAGGGCATGAGATGTATTCATTTACATATGGGTTCTTGGGTTACCATTGGGTCATAATTTCCAAAGAAGACCGCTATAAGACTACATTTGCAATAGAATGGGGATGCTACCAATACACGGTAATGCCCTTTGGACTCAATAATGGGCCTGCAATTTTATCCAGAACTGTAGTTGTTTCCTTTAAAGAATACATACATAAATTTATTGAAGTCTATTTTGATGATTGGACAGTTTTTGGTCTCATAAAGGATCACATAGAAAGTCTTAGAATGATGTTGGAACGACGTTGTTAGTAACAAATTGCCCTCAATTTGAGGAAGTGTATTTTTTGTGTGCTTTTCAGGGCTCTGTTAGGCCATGTGGTCTGTCATGATGGGATTTTGGTTGATTCAGCTAAAATCAACATCATCTTGGACTTACCACCACCTACCACCGTTAAAAAATTACGAGCAACACTAGGGCATACAAGATACTACAGAAATTTCATCAAAGGATATGCACAAGTGACTTCCACGATGGAGAAATTGTTCAAAAAATATACTAAGTTCCAGTGGGAAAATGAATGCCAAGAGAGTCTGGATAAGTTGAAAAGAAAAATGGCCACTGCACCTGGTCTTGGAAGTTTGGGCAAACTCAACATTAAGGGTCTGCACAGATGGTTTAAGAGCATAAGCCCTGGAAAAAACCTTAGGGCAAAAGGTGGCTCATTTTGAACCTACGTTATCATTAAAATACTAGTCTTTAGGGTTTATGTGGTCCACAATCAATTTGAATGCATTAGTGTAGGGGAGTATAGCAGGCTTGGAAGCAATGGCTTGTAGCCCATAATCCCTAATTTATTGATAAGCCGACTGGTCATTTTGAATATTAGAGAAGTCATCATTGTCAAAGATTGAGTAGAATTTGGACCATTCAATTTGATAAATCTCAGTAATCCTACCACTGGTGTCTAAGAAGACACTGAAGTTTGGGTCCTTGCTCAGCATGTCTTTATGTGTGTTCTTGCAGTGAGTAATTCGTGACATTCTAGGAGACTGAATAACTCTATTTAAATGCATAAACTATAACTCAAGAAAAATTGAAAAACAGAGTAATAGCAAATGACAAACCATAAAACTGACAGAAAATACCAACCTAAATCGACTAAAGCTATGAAAATGGTCTCTGGTAAAAGCTCGTAGTAAAACTCAGACAACAATGTAATCTTTGACAACGAAAATGGTAAAGAAAATGCAAAGAGCATGCATATTTATAGATTTTCCGTGGGTCGAATTCAGACTGTAGGATTAAAAGAAATAGATGGTGGAGATTAAATCTTGTAGGATGCAGGATCAAGTCGTGAGATTTAAATTTTATTAACCTTCCCGCAATCTGCATGAAATTCGGGCTTCAAGTTGCAAGTTTCGGAAAATCACCATGCCACACTTAATTCAAACTTCTTCCTGAAATTTGCATTTCGAAAATTTTGGGTTTCAGGATGACAAAATGAAATTATATAAAAAAAATGTTTCCACACTCTGCATCCCGATTTTTTATTTTCAGGTATGAAAAGTTGGAAACATGAAAACCAAGCTCCCACAACCCGAAATTTCAGGTTTCAGGTTGCGGGTTTTGGGAAAGACTTTTTTTTGGAAAATTCAGTTCTTTCTGAAATTCACAAAAACACACCAAAAGTGCATAAATTTAATTTTTTTTTAACTAAATCAAACCATGATAAATACATATAAACCACGATGAATTTCAATGGGGAACCCCTAGAAATGACCGAGGAACTTAAAACATTACCTTTGCATATAAAATTGGGGATCCCATGTTTTGGATACAAACATGGGATCTGTTGTGTCTACAACAAATGGCGAGTGGCTAGGAAGAACCAATTATCTCTGTATATAAGAATTTATTCACCAAGACAAACATGTTAGTAAACAAATAATTCATCCTGAATTTTTAAGAAATGTTTACTTAAGGATGTAACCAACAAGTAGAATTACAAAAATGATTTATACATTCCCATCCATGATCAATTGAAGATTATGCAAATATGATTAGGAAGTATGAAGACTAATAAGGATCCTTTACCTTCAGGAAATCATAGGAATACAGTTTAAGTTGAACCTGGGAGCAAACCTAGGACTTTACCAACATCCAATCATAGGTCACCTTGATTTATTTATTAGATTCTTCTCTTCTTGTTTTTTTAAATAAATACATGTAAGACATTATGGACATAAGACCACTGCCCCAATTCGGTAATCAATGCCATTCACAAACCTAATATGGAAACTGAACAAGACAGCTCGGTAAGGAGACCTCTTGTCTTCCAGATGTATTGTTGAAAGCAACTATCATGGCCTAGTAACCATCTAATAATAATTTCAGTCCAACATCAAACCTATGATCATGGTAGGGTTGGCTTGTGATAAGACCCCCCTATCCTTATGTACAACAATTTCCTTACAAGAACAAACCAGAATTTATTTGAGTTTGAATTAAAAGACACTACCATGGTTTGGTATCCAAATAAAGGTAGCGTTACTCACTGATGCTTTGCAAATCATGAATGAACCAACCTGTGATAGGATCTTTGATCTTTCAGTAGAAACTGAAATGCATCTCCCTAGTTTAATGGTGAAGATGGCATTCCACCAAGCATCTATGAACCTAATGGGCTAGTTTCTGATAAGACCCCCCATCTCGCAATCCACAAGTTCTAACAAAAATAATTTACAATGTGACTATGCTAGGATCCAGAGTATACAAGGATGACCAGGTTATAAAGGTATGCTGCATTGCACTAATGAAGACATGAGTTTAGAAAAACCAATTACCTCCACACCCCCATTACATAAATAAAGCATGTGTAAATATATTGACTGGGATGAGAATGTATAGATCCAAAATTCTACAATTATTGGTTTCCAGTTGTATATAAAACAAATCTTGACATAGGCTAAAAAAAATTGAAACCAACAATGTATTCAAAATGCATTCTTGAGATGAACTGATCAACCGCCATTACCAAATGTGCAGGTATTATTAAAACTCTTACCAATATCAGAAAGCAATCAATCCAAACAAAAGAAACATAAAAATGCACACACCAAACCTATATACACAAGGTATAAAAATGTTCAGACAAAATACTTTTTGAGCAAGGACACATTCACTAGGTAGTATCAGTGACTCCTTCCAGTGTCTGCAATTGAATAGTGTTGGGACCAATCTTTTATGTAACAATGAAAGGTCCTAGCCAAAGGCGTTGAAACTTGGTATATTCTTTATTGTCTTTATGTTGTTTATCCCATCTCAATACTAAATCCCCGAGTGAAAAGTATTTATCCGAACAAGATTTATCATCAAACCATCGGTTAACTAACTGTTGATGTTAATACAGTTTGTTTTGGAATTTTACCTTTGGGGTGATTCGGTCTACCCAAAGAGCATTCTAAAGTTGGGTATGCCAATCTTTATGATGAGAGGCCACTGTTTTATTCAAAATGTTTATCAGGTTCTTGTTGGAAGATTTAGCAAGCCCATTACCGTGAGGATAATAACTGGAAGAAAACTTAAGCTTGGTCCCTTTTTCAAGGGAATAGGATGCAAGATCAATGGATGTGAAGTAGGATGCATTATCAAAAATGAGATATTTAGGGGCACCAAACCTAGTGACTATTCGAATTTCAAGAAATGAAATCACTTGGTTTGTATTGCACTATCTAAGAGGAACTGCTTCAACCCACCTAGTAAAATAATCAGTGGCTGTCAAGATGTACTTGTGTTGGAGGGAAGAAACAGGGTTGATGGGTCCGACAAAATCTAATCATCACTGCTGAAATGGGAACTGGACTGCTACTAGCTATAAGGGGAAGGCATATTTTTTTACTTTTCCAGCACACTTTTGAAAAGGCTCACATTTTCTAATGTAAGCATGGGCATATCTAAACAAAGTAGGCCAGTAATATCCTGCACTTATGATCTTATGAGCTGTTGTCTCTCCTGATAAATGCCAACCTACAGGTCCTGCATGAAATTGGAAAAGAATATCATTAGTTTGATCCTTCTCTAAACATCTGAGGAAAACTCCATCGTAGTTTTTTCTAGACAGAATATTGTCAATAAATTGATATGGGGCTCATTTTAACCTTAAATATCTACTTTTTTAGAGTCAATATTTTCAGGGGCAAACCCATGATTTAGAAAAAACTTAATATGATCGTACCATTCAGACGTCATAGTTTTAATTGCATTAATAGAACATGTGGGTACAAATTCCTCCTGCTCCCATTTAATTTGCTAATCTTTAGGGTCGTTCGATTGAGAGGTGAGCAGACATAGACCTTTACCTTTGAAAATATTTGTTGGCTTGATCTCCAAGTCATATTCTTGCAACGTCATCATCGAGTGAGCCCTCTTCTCGCCTAATTCCTTCTGAATGAGGACATTTCGAATGGCCGCATAAGGGACAATCACCTTAGTCCTCGACTTTAATAGGTACGGTCTATAATGTTTTATTGATTTGTAAACCATGTAAGCATGTTTATCGATCTGAGGATAGTTAATTTCGGCTCCTTTAAACATTGAACTCATAAAAGAAATGGGAATTTCATCATCATCATGATTTTTCTGTGCTAGGACAGCCACATAGGAAAAGTCGGTAGAAAAGGTGTATAGTATAAAATCTCTGTTGAAATCAGGAGACATCAGAGTAGGAGCTTCTGTAATGGCTCTCCTAATTTCAACAAATGCATTTCTTTGTTCATTGAACCATTTAAACTGTACATCTTTCTTAACTAACTGTTGCACTGGTTTAACGATCTGAGCAAAATTTGGTACAAACCAGCGAACAAAATTGATCTTACCCAAGAATGGCTGCATGGCTTTCTGTGAACCTAGGAGATCGATATTTGAAATGGCTTCAGTGTGATTCGTATCGATAATCATGCCTTCCTTAGAAACAATGAAACCTAAGAGCTTACCTTCTATGACTGCAAAGATATGCTTCTTGGGGTTGAGTGAAATCCTGTACCTTCTGCAGCATTCAAATACCTGTTTCAAAGCAGAAAAATGTTCATGTCATTTTTTAGAATAGATGGTTACATCATCTAAGTATACCATGGAAAAATTGTGTATTAAACCCCTGAAATCTATACCCATAGCTCTCTGGAATGTGGCTCCTGCATTTATCATCCCGAAAGGAATTCTTCTATAAGAAAAGTTTCCCCAAGGGATCCTAAAAGTTGTTTTTAACTGATCATTAGGGGAAACTAGGACTTGGTTGTATCCTGAAAACCCATCAAGGAGTGAAAACATCTTAGACCCAACCACCTTCTGCAGAATCTACTCCATGGGAGGAATAGGGTAATTATCTTTTTCGGAGTCTTTGTTTAAGTTTCTAAAATTGACATAGAGCCTGATTTCCCCATTCTTCTTTCAAACAGGTACCAAGTTGGAAATCCACTGCGTATGCCTAACAGGGAATATGATTCATGCTATCAGTAGCTTATCAAGTTCTTTCTTTATAGAGGGTTTGAATCTGGGATGCATCTTCCTTAACTTTTGTTGGTAAGGTCTTATCTCTGGTTTCATTGGGATATTATAGTGCATGATGCTAGTGTCAAAGGTTTTCAGTTCATTGTATGTCCATGCAAAGACGTCTTTGAATTCTTTTCACAACTTGGTAAAATGTCTCCTTTCTTCACCAAAGAAATCAAATCCAAGGTTGATGAAGCAAGGATTCTGTTCGGTGCCTAAGCCTGACAGGTTCATAATTGAGAGATGAAGTCTAGGTCTTACAGTTGGTCATTCATTTGAACTTGTCTTGTAGGTCGTAAAAAATTTAAAAGTTGATAACTGATTTCGAGGTAATATTGGAAATATCAAACAAGGATTTATCATGTTCAGCCTCATCAATAGCCATACCTTTAAAGGTGTCATCGGCTGAAAGAAAGTCCAATATTTGTTAGCCATCGTCAAATACTTCCAATTTGTGACATTGTCCAGGATGGAAGGCCTATACATCAAATCAATTAAAAACATTTATGGAGACAAAACTTCATGTGGGATAAACCTATATGCAGTATTGGCCAGAAGATCAACGTAAAAATTATGTGATCTAGGCATTGAATTTGATGTTGAATGTTGAAAAAGAGTTAGTAAGATCCTTGATCAACTTCTGATAGTTAATTAAACGAGGATACATGCAATGTATCTGGTTTGTCACCTGTTTCACTATGATTTCGGAATATCCAATGCATTCAATTACCTTTGCACCCATGTCAATGGATTTCCCGAGTCTTTGGACCAGTGCCTCGTACCCAGCTACATTATTGGTGCACTCAAACTCCAATCTGCATGCAATCATATTTTTGGTCCCTTTTGGATCAATGAGGACACAACCTGTACTAGCTCCATCGACTTTAGACCTTGATCCATCAAAAACAAAGTCCATGCAATAGGATCAATCCTAAAATTAGTATTTACATTATATACATTATGTACAATGGTTCCAGAGAATGGTACTGAAGTAAAATGGGAAATTGGTGACTCATTCTGTACATTCTCCATTGGTGAAGCATTAGCAGGAAAATATCCAAAGAATGAGTCGAATGTGAAGTGTTCAATATGAGTGCTAAATTAGGAGACAGATTCATTGGAATAATCAAGATCAATAACTGTTGCTTCATAAAGGGTTCTCTAATCACCTTAAGTTTGTTGGGTTGTCCATTGAGAGGTAGCCATAGGTGGGACCAATCAATGGTGAAGTAACCTTTCATATTTTCAGACCAATCTCTACTTAGCTACATCCCATAAGTTTTTGGGATGTCAGTAACCAAAATGTCTATTGTCTGGTGGATTCTTGGATCAGTAGACAATCTCAATAGAACATTTCTCAATCTTCCCACTACTTTAACTTTAGATCTGTCAAGATGGAAAATTTGAATAAGGCAAGGTTCCCAAGTAGCATTTAATTTCTTATAGATAGAGAGAGGCATCACATTTGATGAGGCTCCTAAAACTATCATGCAATTGTGCACATTCCTGTTGAAAATCTCAATTGTAAGCAAGAAAGGAGGAATTCCCTTGCTTCCACGTTTCTGATTATTTGGTTTAGCATAAGAGTTAAGGTTATTGTTTTGAGTTTTCCTTGGTTGTTTGATTATCATACTTTTAGGAAGGGAATATCTTATAGAAGGGATTTTAAGAAGATCAAATAATGATATATTAGCTTTGACTCTTTTTAAATCTTTAGCCAAATTGTATTCAAGTTCAGGAATGATAGTATCCTTTTGCGGGGGAGCTTTACCTTTATTGGGAACTAATTTTGAAGGTGGTTGTTCCTGAAAGGGTGGCCCTTTAGATCTGGTGTTATGAGTATGTTGTAAATTGAAGTCTGTGTTAGGTTGTTCTTCTTCTTCTCCAGAAAAGAAACTTACAGCACTGACCTTGTGGTCTTCTTCTTCTTCTTCTTGTGGTGGTTGTGACTCTGGGTTTGTTCAATCATTAGAGGATTCGGAGGCATCATGTTTTCCTAATGCCAATGATTTCAAAACAGAGAAAATTTCTTCTGAGGTGAATCCTTCACTGAGATTGGGAGGTGGTGGATTTTGAGTAGGTTGATTAGGTCACATGAAAGGTGGCCTTGTAAAATCCCCTTTTATTAGTTTGATTTTGATTAGTATTTTTCTTCAAATGAACCATCTCATTTGACATTTTTTGGAAAAGCTTCTTCATATCAGTCATATTGAAAGGATCTGAGTTTGTAGCGGTGGTTTTGGGATCATTTTCAATTCTCCTGTGGGAGGTGGATGCCTACTCAGCTGATGTGTTGGGATTTTATTTTAGGCAAAACATATCCTTCTCCACTTGGATGGATTCATAGAAAGCCTCATGTAGGGTTTCTTTGCGATCCCTTTTAACTCACATAGCTATTTGAGTCAGAAGACCCTTAATGTAATATGGCACCAATGATTCTTCCACAAGGAGAACGGTGGAAGGAATTCTATATTTTAGATATGAAAACCTCTGGTTGTAGTTTTTTACTCTTTCTTTCCCTTTGGTATTCATTGAGGAAATTTCTATAACTAAATATTCTGGGGTCTTGTCATCCCCAAATGTTTGAGTAAAGAGTTTTACGAATACATCCCATGATGGGATAGATCCATCTTCCAAAGCGAAATACCACGTGGAAGCTTTACCCTCAAAAGTATAAGGGAATAACCTACATACTACATGTTCATATATCACATTTTTGAGTCTGATTGCCTGCATAAAGGTTTTAATGTGGTCTTCCACCAGGATCTTATCATTAGGGGTATACTTCGGAAGCCACTTTTTGGGATTCTTAGGCAATCTATGTTGATCACCCAATATAGACACGACATCTCCATATAACCAAGGCCTATTGGTGTTAACACCCAAAAATC
>LPNX010073312.1:772632-808841 GCA_001517045.1 Pseudotsuga menziesii | reverse complement strand
GGAGAAAGAGAAGAAGCAGCTTGAAGCTCGGAGCCACCGACTCAGATCACCGCAAAGGGATTCACCAACCTTCACATTGGAGGTCAAATTAATACAAAATTACTATTTACTTTTTACTGTTTTGCTTCATGAACGTGTTTAATTTTAGTTTTTTTATTTTAGTTATAGATTTTAATTCACATATCATTGAACTGCTAGTAAGGAATCCATTGTCCTTAGTAGGTACTCATTTGTACAAGCTAAGGGTAAAACCCTAGCAACAGTTTTGGCGACTCCGCTGGCTTTTCAATTTATTTTATTTTCCGTTTTGTCTTTTCGGCTGTCGTTTTCGGCTGCCGTAAACCGCCGTTTTTCCTTCACAGTCGCGTTCCGACCGCGTCTTTCCAGTCCGTAGCTGCGACCCGACCACGCCTTTCCAGCTCTTAGCTGTGACTCGGCCGCGTATTTTTCCCTGTTAGCTGCGCTCCGACCGCGCCTGTTAGCTTTTTAACTCGCGACCAGACCGCACCTGTTTTCTTCAAACCCGCGGTCCGCCCGTGTCTGCCAACCAGAAACCCGCGACCAGACCGCACCTGTTTTCTTCAAACCCGTGGTTCGCCCGCGTCTGCCAACCAGAAACCCGCGACCAGACCGCACCTGTTTTCTTCAAACCCGCGGTCTGCCCGCGTCTGCCGACCCAAAACCCGTGACCTGACCGCACCTATTTGCTTCAAACCTGCGGTCCGCACGCATCTGCCGACCCGAAACCCGCGACCTGACCGCACCTGTTTGCTTCAAACCCACAGTCCACCCATGTGTGACTTTCAGAAACCCACGGCTTGACCACGACTATTTCCTTCAAACCCGCGGTCAAACCCGCGGTCCAACCGTGCGACTTCGCCCCAGACCCATGATCTGGATTTTTTGCACTTGTTTTGCTTTTTGAACCCAGCCCCTTTGCTGCCATATTTTCTGCACCTGCACAACCACCTATTCTACCTGCAGCCCTACAGCCCTTTTTTACAACCGCACCTTTGTCACCCTTTACAGAATTTTGTAAAATTTTTAGCATTGTTTATTCAGATAATCTTGCATGGTAAAAATTTTTAATACATTATTATTGATATTTACGAAGTCACCCTGGCACTTCTTTTCTGGGTTCATAACCTCACAAGCACACAATCTGTCACCTAATTCAAGTGAGACTTAAAAACTACTTAACTCAACCAACATTCTAACCCCACTTGGGGAACATAAAGAACTTTTGTAGTTAGGTAGGATCGGGGGGATAGGATTCCAATAACACCCCTCGGTTATTTACACTTGAGACATAGTTGTTGTCCATTAGGGAACCAAAATCCCTTAGTATTTTTTGACACGGTCACAACCGGTTTATCAGAGGGCCTCTCCCTTAGGAGGGTTGAAGTCGTGAGATTGGTTCCAGAAGTCTGAGTGGAATATTGAACTCCATTCAGTAACTGAAGGGATACCTTTCGCAGTTCTCGGGATATCCCTGTATAGGGGTATTGCGGTTAAAGGACCAAGCGATAGATTTACCTTTCTGGACGTGTCATGAACGGGGTATCTTAGTTACCATTCTTCTAGGATTTGACTACCCGGTGTCCCTCCCAGTAGGGGGATACCTTAGCCACTTGGCTTCCCTATTCATATTGTCTGACTTGGATTTCATCACCTTGCAGAGGATATGTCTAGTTAAGTCATAATACTTTTAGTTAGGTGTTTGCATGCTCCCTTACCTCCTTTTGGTTTAGTGAGTCCACCATTTTTATTTATTTATAGGCAACTTGCTTTTTTTTTGTACTCTGACCATTTCTGTTGATACTCCACCTATTGTAGCACGCAGTTACAGTGGGTGTTTTGAGTTGTTGTTGGCCTGAGCGCCCCATTTTTTGAGCTCTCCTTCTGCACGCTCGGTTGCATTAGAGTTTTTGAGCCATTTTGTACCTACCTCAACCCACACAGCTTTGACACCATTTGTCACCATTGATTCCCTGAGACATTCTCGGCGCCTTAGAGGGGAGCCCCCACAACACGGTTCACTTGACACCACTCGTCATCGACATAGATCTCGAGCCTTGTCACTTGACTCCACTCGTCAGCAGCATAGGACTCCGTCACCAGATACTGATGCCCCTTATTTTACCTCTGATTCTGAGCCAGAGTCTAAGAACCCCCTTTACACTGCTCCTACTAGCCCCATGGTTGGCGTGACTCCCATCTTGGTAGGGACCGTTGGTGGCACATCCACCACGACATCCGTTACCACACCTACTTTGGGTATGCCCTCCACGGGGGCCCCCTCTATTGTTCCCCTCACAGTACCGATTCCCGCAGCGGGAATACCTATCCCCACTCCATTAGTGACTCATACCACCCATGGTGGTGCAGGTCCGTCCTATACCACCTTAGTTCCCCCACTTGGGGGAAACCTCCCACATATTACCCCTCCACTTGGGGGCATCGGCCCCAACTTGGTCCAACCCACTACTGTGTCACATCCTTCATCCATTTTTCCATTCATGGCTAGCCTCAACCTACCTGATCTAGCCAGATTAACCAATGACCCCATCCAACACAACCCTGCGTGGCCTCACATGCCCACCAAGCTCCCCTCCGACATCCCTAAGTTCGAGGGTAAGGCAGGTGAAGACCCGCAAAACCATATCATGTATTTTCATCTATGGTGTTCCTCCAACTCCATAGTAGATGACTCTATTCGCCTCCGTTTATTACATCGCACTTTCACTGGCTCTGCTGCCAAGTGGTATATCGAACAACCTCACGGAACCCATGCCACCTTTACTTCCCTGGCCTCGACCTACCTCCAGTTCTTCCAGTTACCTGTCCGCTATGACGCAGGTGTCGAAATCCTACTATCATACAGACAGAACATGGCTACCCACATCATGGACCACATTCATGAATGGCGTCGACGCCGTAGCCTATGCAAAATCAAGTTAGATGACCGGATCTTCCTAGATTGGTTCCTTAAATCCCTCCTTCCTATCATTGTGAAGGATGTTGCATCCGAAAGACCCCAGTCTGAGGAAGAGGCTATCCTTAAAGCCCAACAGTTCGATCTCATTTACGCCCAGTCGGGTTACCTTTATACCATCATACCTGACGCCCCTCGCGACAATTCCTCCCAGCACGATGCACCGGGGGCATCCCATGCTGCCGACGGCATCATTTGTCGCGTCTCTTCGCAACCTCAGCCATTTTCCATAGCCCGTCCTACCCCTGGCCCTGACCCTTCGCGGGTCACCTCACAGTCTGTAGAAACCAACCAGTATGCTCCCGTGACACCTCACCACCATACCCATGGACCCTCATGTCCACCATAGTGTTTCGGTAATATGACTCCCACTTACGCCCCTCCGGTCGTACCTCAACCCTACTATCACCAGCAGGCTGCACCAGCTCCTGCGCCATCACAAGCCCAACCTCATTATTACCCGCCGTAGGCAGCCCATGCGGCAAACCCACAACCCGCTCCACATCAGTATCAGCAATCCCCTCAGGTTGCTACCCCTGCGCAGCCTCCACCTACATATCATCCACCGTAGCCTGCTCTAGCCCCTGCGCAACCTCAGAATCCACCTACTATCCAAGGGCAAGTTTACGCTCAACAAAACCCGCAGCAAAACCAGAACAACCAACGCAACCAGGGCCAACAAAACCGCGGCAGAGGCCGAAATCATGGGAACAACCAACTGACCGAGCAAGATGGTCAACACCCTAATCCCCCCGCTAGTAATAATGTGGCCCCTGCTAACCAAAACCCTGATCACCCGCCTAAGCAGGCTAAAAACCCCAATTTGCGAACCAACTACCCTTGTTCTGTTTGCGGGGTCTATGGCCACTACACACATTTTTGCCCACATATGGAGCGGGTTCGGCAACTTTGGGCTGCTGAGGTACAACGCCTAGGGCAGGCATCTCCTCAAGCACCACCCAACCTGCCACCACCTCAGCAGCCACCTTTGGTCTTGCAAAACCCCTTACCAACCCAAGGCATAGTGAATACTGAACCATTGCCTCCTCCTCAAGCTACCGCACCACCCCAACAAATCACTTATGCTGCTCCTGATCAACCCATTTTTGACTCAGGAACCCACCATTTGTTGATGATGTCCTCCGATGAGGTCAACCTCCAAACTCGGCAGAACCAATATGGATCCACCCCTGAAGCTTGCCCCACCGATAAACCCACTAACGCTCATCCCACTGATCAGGCATTACGTATAACTCCACCTCCACTAGAAGGTGCCCCCAAAGCACCTCGTTTCCCACTTCGTTGTATCAACAAAAACCCCAATATGCGGGCTGCGTCAAACTACAACATTGTCTATGACTTAGCCCAATCCCCCGCAGCCATGTCTGTGTTAGAAGTCTTAAAAAACTGCCCTTCGCAGCGCAAGACTTTACTCTCAGCCATTGGGGCTATCGATCCAAATGATTCGCAGTTAATGACATTTGATTTAGACCAATCCGAACCCCGCCTGCCTTCCACTTTGGCGTTCCAAGTTTCTGTTTCCATTCGGAATTTTGTTGTCCATCGATGCATTATTGATGAAGGTGCCTCTACATGTGTCATGCCCATCTCCATCTGGCAGCAAATGGGATCCCCCCCTCTCCAGCAGTCCTCTGATGCGTTACGAGCCTATGAAGGCCGTTCAACTCAACCACATGGCCTATTAACTAACGTCCCTGTCCAGCTGGCCGGAAAACTCGTTCACATAAACATTGAGGTTATCAATGCACAGCTTGATTACAACCTTTTACTTGGCCGCAGCTACATGTATGCCATGCGGGCAGTTGCTTCTACTGTTTTTCATACCATGATGTTCCCCCATGAAGGACGCGTGGTCAAGGGTGACCAACTCACTTACCATGATCCCAATGCCCCCGCGGCACCCGAAAATGTTCTCCCCATGGTTGAACAACCTATTTCGAGTGCCACCACCTCATTCGTTTCTTCTATGGGACCCGGAGTTTACTCCGATGCACCAATGACCTCGACCTTCCCATCTATTCCACCCCCGTCACCTACCATAGTTAAACCATCTGTTTCGAATGTCACCACCTCATTTGTTTCCTCAGACGCGCCAATATCCTCGACCTTCGAACCTATTCCACCCCCGTCACCTTCCGCTGAAGTGTCCGACCTATGTACCCTGTCCCATAGCACGCGAACTCCTACTAATCAACCGCCCTTGTTGCCTCAACCCCCTTTGGTACCTAGTCACATTGGTGCTACACCCATCCATACCATTCCTTTCCTCTTCCCTCCCTCAGGAGTAGTTAGCACCCCGGTCATGGCCACCCTCAGCCTTCATGGGTTAACCTTAGGATTACCCGTTTGGTATCTTTCGCCCCCCGTTCGTCCGTCGACACGAGATATCATCCTGCAACCGGTGCAACCCATTGTCACTACTACTCAACCACCTCCCGGTGTCGCTAGCCCGTCAGCCTCCACGAAACCCCCCCTCTTCTTCCCAAACCCACTGGGGGAAGAGGCCCCCAACCTTACACTGCTGTCCCACCTCCTAAGACAGTAAAAACTCCCCCTGTGTTTCGTGCTCCTCCCAAATGCGCGCTGTGCGATGAGTTGGGCCATGCGACTCACCTTTGTCCTCAGTTACCGGCATTACAGGAATACATGAAAATGATTGACGACGACCCCACTATCCCAGTTGTCCATCTAGAATAAACCCCTAAGCCTCCAGACAAATCCCTGCGTACTAACCACTCCTGTGCCTTATGCGGTGTCTACGGGAATTACTCACATCACTGTCCCGATATCCCCGAGTACAGAATAGCTCTCTTTGAAATGAACAATCTGGATCTTGAGACGGCACCACCCACCATTGTGGAAATCCATTCCCCGGTCTCTTCCCCTTCCGGAGAGGTCAATACCACTCTTTTTGAGATGAACAATCTAGATCTTGAGATAGCCCCACCCACCACTGTGGAGATCCACCCCCCGGAATATTCCTCTTCCGAAGAGGTTAATACCATTTATATGATCTCTTCCACCACCACTCCTTCGTCAACCGATTTGACGACACAAATTTTTCGTACGGATGAGGAGATTCTCGAGGCTCTCACTGACCCGGACTATCCATGGGATGACATGCACCATCGTTCCTACTTCCTCTCGGATGAATCTTCCTCTACCACTGCTACCCAATTTGCAGTAGAATCCAAAGACTTCCTTCCCCCCAAGGTCGACTGGTTCAAAGACCCTATTCCTGCTCCTAACGCCTTCGAAGAGGGTAACATGGCCAACATCTCACCTATCATCCAAATTGATATCGCTGCCCCCGGAGGCACCCCCGAACTCATCACTTTAGGAGCCTCTTGCAGTAAGCAAGAAATTGAGGAATACAACAAACTCTTCAGAGAATTCCGTGATGTCTTTGCCTGGTCTTATACCGAAATGCCCGGTCTTGACCCTGCCATTAAAGAGCACCACATTGACACATGGCCTAATGTACCCCCTGTTCGTCAGAAACAGCGTCCCATTCATCTCTAGCTACAGTTTTGGAATCAGCACGACGAGACCATCACGATGGTCATCTCGTTGCATTATTTTTTGCTACATCATTTTTGCCTATTTTTTCGATACCAATAGTCACCTCGGTTTGCACGCCACTTCAGCCGCTCTCCATTTTTAACACTTTTCACATCGCCGGATTCATTTTTCCGAGCTCGTGATGATGCTTGAGATCATTTCTCTCTTTCACTTGGTACAATTTCAACAGTGCATCCCTACACCTTGCCGCACCAATTTGCGTGCCACATCGGCCATCATCAGATTATTTCACACTTTTTACATGAGCCATCCACTCCTGTCATACTGCAAATGTTTCGTTATTTTTCCACCATTCATTCACCCCGCAAGGTGGCCCACCAGTGTTCCCCCCCACCCTCAGTCCTGGTCATCATAAGTATTCCTTGATTGAACACTTCCTCCTTGCCTGACCATTGATTCAGAGTCTTCTTATTTGCTTTCAGACTCCTTAAAATTGAAAGCAACCACGAGCATGAACTGTCATGGGCTCGTAAAATCCACATGACAGTACCATTCCATCAAGTCAGAGTCTTCTTATTTGCTTTCAGACTCCTTAAAATTGAAAGCAACCGCGAGCATGAACTGTCATGGGCTCATAAAATCCACATGACAGTACCATTCCATCATTTCAGAGTCTTCTTATTTGCTTTCAGACTCCTTAAAATTGAAAGCAACCACGAGCATGAACTGTCATGGGCTCGTAAAATCCACATGACAGTACCATTTTATATCCACACTTCTTCTAGTTCCATAAACCCATGAAGAAGTCCCCCCGCGCCTCTTGGCGCTATGATCGATCCTCTCGGCAGCACCCCCAATCAGGTCACCTTTGTTCAGAGTATTCTACAATCTCCTACCATTTTACCACAGCTTGAATCTCCCTCAGCCCATTCACCCTCAGATCCTATACCGCTATGATCCCTTTTCACCAGTCAGTCTCATCTGCTGCCCGATCATCCCCGCCATCATACTCTGAACAAAGGAAGTTTGAGTCCACCCACTCTGCTTGCCCAGTTATTCCCCCCAGTTTATCACTCCTGCCATCAGTACTATCACAGTTTGGTTTTTCACCTCGTGCTCCTGTCAAGGAAACATCATTGCCTTGATAGTTGCAGGTCTCCCTCTATAGACTACAGCCCCTCTATTCCAGATGATAGACCCAGAGGCCCTTGCGCCTTGGACCCATCACCATCTGTGATGAGTGCCTACAGACAATTTTGGGAGGAGTCATCATTGCCTCTCCGAATAGTTGCTTCTCACATGCTCGAATTCAGCACCTTAATCGCACCGTTGAGAATCGCGCAGGATGTATATCCTTTCCATTACATGTCGAAGACCCCGGATTTCCCCCGACTCTAGCACATTGGTGAGTCACTTTGGAATGCCCAGTGATATGTTCCCGTGGATGTCCGGGCTGCGTTGGAGATTGTATTCGGAAGCTATCCAGTTCCATGCTTCCTTGAGTACCCAGTTCAGTTCCAGATCAGTGTACCATTGCAAGTATGACCGTTGTCACTTTGATCCAGCAGCTCATCAGTTCCTTTGGAACCACATCCAGTAGCACTGCTGTCATTCCAGTGCATCAGTTGTTCAGCTCATACATGGTCAGCCCAGCAGTATGTTCCAGATTTGTGTCCCCTCTGGACACTTATGATATACACAGTGGTTTCCTATGTATCCTACAGGACCCTCTTTTTGGGCCTCACAGTTATTTTTTATGTATCTTGATACGAGCATGGGAATGCCCGCCTCGTCCATATGATCAGATGATTCCTCATCCATTATTGAGGTTATGTACTTTTCATTCCTTGCAGTTGGTTTGAGATCGTTGTTCCGGGCTTCAGTTGGTTCCTTCTCTTCTCCACACCCCAGCAAAAAATGAATATGACTCATGATGTCCATCGGCCATACGATGAGCTCTTGCCCTCGCACATCAGGGGGCAATCTGTTAACACCCAAAAAAGGTTCAATACCTCATCTACCCCATCACATGGCTCATTTGTCCATTTTCATACCATATTTCCATCAAAAACCCATAAAACCATCTGAAAAGCCTCCAAAAGGCTTAAAATGCCTCCAAAAGGCCATAAAACCCTCTTTTCCTCCAAAAAATATCCAAAATTCCTCCAAAAAGCAAAAATATCCAAAAAGGAAGAAAAAATATGAAATAATGAGGAAATGAGGAAAAAACCCTAAATAGCCGAAACCCTAACCCTAAAACCGCATGGTTTTCAACTATAAAAAAGGGGTGGAAACCCCTTATTCCATATCTACAATCACAAGTATCCTGCCTCTGCCAAAATTACTCTTGAAATCCCAGCTCACCATTGAGTTGCTTTCACCATGAGAGCCCCTTTTGGCCCATTTCCACCATTGGAGAAAGAGAAGAAGCAGCTTGAAGCTTGGAGCCACTGACTCGGATCACCGCAAAGGGCTTCACCGACCTTCACATTGGAGGTCAGATTAATACAAAATTACTATTTACTTTTTACTGTTTTGCTTCATGAACGTGTTTAATTTTAGTTTTTTTATTTCAGTTATAGCTTTTAATTCACATATCATTGAACTGCTACTAAGGAATCCATTGTCCTTAGTAGGTACTCATTCGTACAAGCTAGGGGTAAAACCCTAGCAACAATTGGGTCATTCATCAGCCATTGGGATGTCTTCTTCTGATGATCTGGAAGATTCTGAATCCGATGACTCATCTAAGGAGGATGAAGAAGAAGGTGTTGAAGGTGGAGGCCCACCTATTACTATGTTGCATTGAGACCTGCATTGTTCTAGAAATAAAGAGTCAAGATTTAATATATGGATCGATGTAGAACTAGAAGAATTGTTACCTTCTTCTGTGTTTCGGTTGTCTGGATTATGATTATCTCGACTATTGGCCTGGGGATTGTAGGTTCGAAGACACCCCTCAACAAACATCTGTCAAACCCTGGAAATTTTATCGGAATTACCTTTTAGTAATTGTTTGACTGTAATGGGCCCTAAAGTAGGTGATATAAGGATGTACCTACCCCCTAAAGTTCTATGTTCAGTAATGGGAGTAGTAGGGATGACGTCAGAATCTTGGACTGGTTGTTCAATGGATGAAGATGCTTGTGTGTGACTACGGGTAACAATTGGATCTTTTTCTAGAGGGGGATTTTCTACATTCTAATTAGGAATGATTTAGTTTAGGCCCTCCTTCTAGCACCATTTTTTGAGGCCTCGGTTAAGTTGGATGCTAGAATGTGTTCAAAGGCTCATAATAGAGGATGGAAACCTAGCCAAAGGATTCAAGAAATCCTGCACAAGTATTACCCTATCCTCGAGTTGGTTGGTGTGGTTAACACCCATGGATATTCGGCCTTTGCCAGCACTCTTTGAGTTGATGATTTTTGACCCTGAAAGGATATGTCTTCCCATAGAAGGAAAAAGTGTCTTAAGTCTAAAACAATCTACCTAGAAAATGAAATATAATCTAAGCTAGAGCTACCTTAAGAAGGATGTCGTTTGATGTACAGGTTGAATTGATATGAAAATAGATAAGTATGTTCATCAATTTAACATAAATGTGAAAGATATTTAATTACTTATCAACTCAAGGTACTATCAATCAATCAAAATTGGCTGATGGTAAGTTAAATATTTAGAAACATTCAATATTAACCTGTGATTAACTTGTTAATTAAAAAATTAACATAGATTATAACTTTCTATGAATCATTTGCATAAATAGATAAAAGTTTTAATTGAATAAACCCTTTTAAAACCTTAATCATGCATAGATAATGAGCAAAGATAAATCAAAACTATAGATAAATGTACTTATGAATTGCAGAAGATTAACAGTGTCTGATAAGCAATTTGAAGTAAGAAAAATCAATATTATCAAGGAAAATTGACCAATAACTATCCCAACTGTTTCAACCACCCCAACCTTTGAAATCACTCTATTTCCCAAAGTATAAATAGAGGCCTTGGGGAGGGTATTAATTAATAAAGATTGGAGAGAAAAGTTATGCTGGTGGTATATTTTTAGAAGTCTCGAAGCAGCAGAACTCAGAGTCCTTTGGTTGCAGAGGAGTCCTTGTCTCAGAAGTTGGGTTGTACTCTTATCTCATTCAATGATTATTAATAAAGAGAATTCTTCTTCCAACATTGTGTTGAGTCCATTTCATGTATTGTGGTTAATGAATCTATTTGATTATATATTTGATATATTGTTTATCTAACCTCTTATATATACATGCATGAGATATTACTTGGAGAATTTACTCTTTACAAATGAAAGAGGTGCATCCCTGGAAGCTTTGGAGAGAAGAGGAGCAGGAGAAGATCAATCCTGGATCAAACATCAGTAATTGGGTAGGTCAAGACTTTCTTCCTATTCCCTTTCTATTCTCTGGTAAAGCTGATTGTCTGCAAGGTTAGTAGTAAGTTGGTAACCCCAGACCCTAGGTTACAAGGGTGCTTAATCCTGAACAACAACGGCACTAGGACTAGGGGTCACCAAATACCTTGATTCCTCCCAAGCATGATATATAAGATGGATGAGCTAGGGCTTCAGCCTGTCATCAAATCTAGGCAGTGCCCTAGAGTTTCAGACCTGTGAAATGTTGTTCTCAGTTCTTGTCGTTTCAGACTTAGAGTTTTGATTCTTGGAGTTTCGTACTTGGATTTGTAGACCTTGCACATAGAATCCAGCAATAGCACACCTCAACACTAACATGCCTTGGCATATCTTGTGTACAGAATCCAACACAAGCACGCCTTGACGATGACTTTGGGAGGAGAAGGCGACCAGGAGGCTGAATGGGAGGCCCTCTTCCAAAAAGAGGCTCTTACACTAATTCACAAATCAATTGCAGCCATGGAGGAAGAAATCTATGGTGAATTCAAGCTTAGACTGGGGCATGATATCACCATATCCAACTACTAGATGCTGAAGTTCATTCTATCCAGATCCATGAGTTAACGAGAAAGCTTTGGAGAATTCGTGAACCTCATGGTCAACACCTTCAAAGAAGATGTTGAAAAATGGAATATTCACATAAAAAAACCTTATGTGTCTCTCTGAGGCCCCCCTCAGCAGAGCTAATAAGGATGATAAGGATTATAAGCAACCCCTCTTGTAGGTTGAGGTTGAATCCTCCAGGAGGTTCTAATTGCTCTACTTTGTTTTGTCTTTTCATGCACCCCACAAGTCTCTCCTTCTCTTATGGTAACTTCTTAAGTTGTATTGTGTTGTAAACCTTCAAACAGTTGGAAACAATATTTATGTTTAGATGCTCGGTATGGACCATTTTGCATAGCTTTCTCAGGTGGTTCCATAGTCATGGATTGACTCCCTGTTTCATCAATGAGCCCAAATATGTAATTCTTTTTTTTAATATGCAATAGAAGGATCGTCTCTCTTGCTGACAAAAAAAAAGATTGATATTATGGCATTTCCTTGATCAATTGATGGTTCCTCCATCTGCAAACATTACTTGAAATTCTCGTGTTGGATATACAAAGAAATTGAGACCTTTGGCTACTTTATAGTGAATGAAATTATGAGTAGTACCTGAATCAATCCACACTATTACCTTTTTATTTTTTATATATCCTTCGATATTGAGAGTTTGAGGAGGGTTAATTCCAGCTAAAGCATGGAAAGAGACGGTGGGAGTAATCACTTCTAGTTCATCCCCTTGTGGTGGTTCCTATTCTTATTGTTCTTTCACTTCACATTCTATGTAGAAGAGATTCTTTTCTCCACACTTATGTACCTTACTGTACTTTCTATCACA
Source organism: Pseudotsuga menziesii (assembly GCA_001517045.1). Lineage (NCBI taxonomy): Eukaryota > Viridiplantae > Streptophyta > Pinopsida > Pinales > Pinaceae > Pseudotsuga > Pseudotsuga menziesii. The sequence continues at coordinate 796,481 of LPNX010073312.1, read as the reverse complement.
ATTAAAGCATAGACCTTTCTCTCTTCTTTCATCTTGTTGTTGAGATGTCAACCTCTGATGTTGGTTAGAAGGAACATCATTCTCTTCATGTGTGTTGGAAGTGGTATTTCTAGTAGTCATCGCCATATTTTTTTTTCAACCTTCCTTTCCAACATGAAGGCCTTTTCTAGGCATGATGGTTTAAAGAGATGCACCTCACGTTGAATGTTATCCTTCAATTTCCATTAAAGAGATCTAACCAATTATATTTAGAAATATTCTTCACTTTGATATTTAGCTGCAGAAATTGAGTGATGTTCTCTATAACTAGATCTTTTTGCTTGATATTTACCAACTAGATAAAGAAGGTGTTTTTAGTTATGTCCCCATAATCTGTAATCAATTCTTATGTGAATATATACCAAGTGTTGATGAAATTGTCATTGATGCCAACATGGACTTGCAGTGGCCCCATGGGATGTCATTGATGCCACCAAGTCCCACCTGCAGTGCCTTGATCCCTTATAGAATGGGTTTGTGCCTTGAAGCACCTTGTACCTAGTTGACAAGGTCCCTATACCCACACGCTTGGATTTTGATGCCACCACTTTGATGAAGATGTTGAAGACCCAGCTGATGATGCTGAAGACCCTAGAGATGGTCTTGAAGCCCTGGTAGATGTTGGAGAATCCCATGAAGTTTTGGAATCCCTGATGAAGACCATGATGCCCTTGCAAAGGTCATGGAGCCCACTTATATGGTGGCATGATGGTGCTTTGATGAAGTCCTTGATGTTGAAGATCCTAGTGCTTGCACTTGATCCCCTTGTGTCATTCGGTGAAAAGGTGATGGAACCCTTGCATGTATTATGATGGTGATGACCTTATATGGTCTCTGGCATGTGGTGGATGCCCTTGTCTTGAAGTGGAAGCCCTTGTATTGATAGAATCAATGAAAGAGACCTTGAAAATTCCTTAAAGAAGTCGGCTCCAAAGTCAGAATTAAAATTTGTATGCATGTTGGCCCAGAATATTTTTAAAAAAAAATTGTTATTTGTGAAGTCGGCCCAGAATTAAAAAATAAAATTTAAATGCAAGTCGGCTCAGCAAAATATGGTGAAAAGTTAGTATAAATATCAGCTCAAATCTTCACTTTTGTAAGGTGAAATTTCGGTGGAGCTCTGAGGAAATTCGCAGCAGCTAGGAGCAGTCATTTTTAGCAATGTCTGAGGAAATTCATGGAGGAGATTAAGATCTCTGATTTTTGGGTATACTGTAGCAGCCATAAAATTGAAGTGAAATTTTAGTGGAATGTTTTTTTGGTGTCTGTGAATTTTAGGAGGCAGCTTTATTGAGGAAAAACTCTGGTGATTTTACTAGGAGTAATTACTAAGGAAAATTCGTTGGAGTTGCTTTGAGGTTTTTCATTACTGTTGACTATCGAACTTCATTGTTTAGGAGCAGTATAGGAGCAGTAACGAAGGGTTGTAAACTCTCAATGGAGATAGAGCAATTTTTTTTTAAGCTCAAAATAGTATGTCTCGGTGGCAGCAATAAAGAAAAGGCCCTAATTTTGCAGCAGACCTTCTTATAACACCTCCACAGTACAAACTCTTGATAGCAGCAACAAAAGAGGATCTGAATGTGGAAAAAGTCTACAAAGGAGTAGTAGTCAAAGGCAGCAGAGATAGCAGCAGCATTGAAGAAGTAATTTTCGTAGATTTTGCACAAATTTCAAACAATTTTTTTGGGGTTTGAAACAATGTTATGACAGACCTGAGGTTATGACACAGTGATACCTACAGTGGGTTATGACAGTCCCGATTTGGTGGTTGATGACAGTCTATTTTTAGGATATTGACTGCTTCATCAAACAATCCTAATTTGTCTTGAACAATCTGAGTTTTGTGCTTGAACAATCCACATTTTGGGTCCTTGATAGAGATTGGATTGATGGTCTTTTTCACAACCCTTTTGAGGACAAGACTAAGCCTCTACATCTGATATATCTTGGGTTTTATCAACAGTCTAAATTTGGAGTTATCCGCAGTCTTGAAGTTGATAAAGTTGACTTCTCCTCAGCATACAGTTTTGTCATCTTTTTGAAGTAGACATACACAGTCAAGGTATGAGAACTTGACATGCATTACTTGCTAAGGTAAGATCATTGTGTACTCTATGATATAATGTATGTTGGATGACATTACTATGATGATGATATAATGATGTTGCAAACCCTATGGTGATAATGCATACTCTATGTTGATACACATGATGTATGATGATGCATGCACACTATGATGATATGATGCATACTAGATGCATTCTCCTTGATTGAGGTTTTACACAGTTGTTCACACAGTTCAAGATTGCTTTTGACTGGGACTTGCACTGAGATGAGTGATAAGACTTGCTGAGGAGTATGAAGCTTCACACAGGTATGTTAATGTGTGAACAATGATATACAATGGCATCTATGTTTTACAGTCTCTATTTTGAAGAATGTGATCAGCTTCAGGGTCAAAAACAGTTTGGCAAATGTACAGTCCTCATCCGCAGTGGCAGCCTGATACTCAGTTAGTGATGATGCCCTAGCATGATGATGTCTGAACTGATACTTTGCACAGTCAATGCATGAAGGGTTTTTGATGGATTGACTATTTTTGGTAAGGCAGCGATTTGAGGTTTGATTAAGACATTGTCTTGACGGTGGTAGATGAACTGTGTTTCAGACAGCAAAATAATTTATTCAGTAGTGGGATGTAAGCAATGAAGTATACGGTGATGTATACAACAGTGATGTATTCAGGGTTTGAACTTTGAAGTACATAGTATATACACAGTTGAGTATTGACTTGAAGTTTTCTCCCTGTTTCTACATAGTCCTAGTGTGGACATTGTTTGGGGTATTTCTCAACACATTTATCATCTAAGAACACCCACAGTGGCAGCTTGATACACAATCTAAGGTTTGACAAATTGTTGGGGTTTTCTACAGAAGACTAACACAGCACAAGTAAGAGTTTTGACATACTTTGATTGTATAAGTAGATGGAAGTCTTGAGTTTACAAGAGAAGACACAGTCCTGAGTTGACTGTGTGCAAGCTAATACACAGGCTAGCATGAAGATGATCATCATCCAAGTTTGAAGTGTTTGAAGTTTCTTACAAGAGAAGATGACTGCCCATTAGATACACAGACCACAGTCATCATCTATAGCTTGAAGTCTACACAGTTTAAAGACATACAAAGTCATCCCAGTAACCTTTGTGATACATCTACAGCAGTATGGAATGTACTCTAAGAAGAAGACATGTTGACATGTGGCATCTTAAATAGTAGTGATGAGTAGATTGACCAGATAGTGATGAGCAGATTGACCAGAGATTGATGAGTAGATAAACCTGAGATGATGAGCAGTGATGAGAATACTTTGGTGACTTGGCAGTATTGAAGAGCAGGTGTTGATGAATTGCAAAGATTGAGAAGTGTGTTGCAGCAGTATTGATGAGAGTGTTGAGAAGATGATCAGCAATATTGACAAGCAACAGAATAGATTGAAGAAACAGATGAGTTGATGTGACAGTGAGCTTTAACTATAAAGGCAAGCTTGTCTTTCTTTTGAGGTTAGGATACCTCAAACCCTTCTTAGCAAGGTCTAAGAAAACCAAGCAGGGTCCTGGATGAAGAGTAGGTGCTCTATGTATCAGTAGGTGTTGATTATACCTAACGGTTGTAGCCGGACCAAAACTAATACAAAAAGATTACAAAATTATATGGTGTTGTGTTCTTTTGTGTTATGGTTCTTGATGATTTAAATGCTATGATATGTGAATGATGAAGTTTATGAAATGATTATGAGATTGGTAGAATAATGGATTGATGAATTGGTAGTTAAGTGTGACAGGTCAAGAAAAGTTGTAATATTGCTTTACACTGATTCCCCCCCCCCCTCTCAGTGTCTAACACCAAGAGATAATAGAGTCCTTTTTATTGTCACAAATCCATTGGTACCATACTAATTGATCAGGTTCTAAATATAAGGAGGCAATAGTTACCTTTTGCAAAGTGGGAACCTAGTGTAAATCAAAGAATTGTTCCATCTGAAAAATCCATGTGATTCGATCCTTGCCATCAAACTTTCTTATGTCAATATTAGGGATAAAGTAGTTCCTTGGACCTGAATTGAATCCATGATGTTATAGTAAATAATCAACTTTTGAGGAATATAACTTCTTACTCTCCAACTGTTTTTCAATTTTCTCCATACGTGATTGGAATAAGTCATGTTTTTCCTTCTTATCATCTTCTTGAGTATATACATGAGGAATAACGCTATGTTTTATATCCTTCATCAATTATTTCAAGTCTTGAACATCTTATTTTCTAACCATCCATTTGAGATTCTCTTTACTAGCCATACTTTTGAGATCCTATTTACTCGCCATCCCTTTGAGATCCTCTTTAGTAGCCATCCCTTTGAGAAACTCTTTACTAGCCATCTTATTTTCCAATTTAACTAAGTCATAAATTTTCACATTTCCTTTAGTCATATCTTCCAGCTTGGACACTCTAAAAGATATGTATTCCATTTCATCGTATTTCGGGGATGAATCCTATGCGGGTTTCAGTAGAGTGTAATTCTTTACACTTCCTTTTGGTGAAATTTTTAACAATAAATATATATCACACCCTAGGGTTTACCAAAAGTACTGCTATGTTGGCCATGCCAAGGCCTGAGCCTGCTGCGGTGGCGCAGGTTGTGCATAGGAAGTTGTTGCTCCAGAATAGGACATCATTCTAGCACAGTACAGAGTTTGGTTTTGGTAGGCAACACTAGCAGTGTTGCTTGGTTGTGGTGGAACTACAGGTGGTGTTGGATGGTGTTGTGGCTGTTAAGAGACCGAGCCTATGATGCCGTCTGCAGCATGAGATGCCCCAGGTGCATCCCAATAGGAGGTACCCAGATTGGGAATGTCTGGAATGACGATGTAAAGGTATCCAGACTGCGCATAGATTAGGTCAAACTATTGGGCTTTCAGTATGGCCTCCTCTTCAGATTGGGGACGTTCAGATTCGGCGTCCTTTTCTATGGGCGAGAGCAAGGTTTTGAGAAACCAATCCAAGAAGATCTTGTCATCAAGTTGGATTTTGCACAAACTATGATGTCGTCGCCACTCATGGATGTGGTTGGTTATATGTGTCGCAGTGCTCTGGTGGTAGAATAACATGATCTCCACCCCTTTGTCATATCTGACGGGGATTTGGAAATACTACAAGAACATGAAAGCTAAGGAGTTGAAATTTGGGTACTTGGCTTGCGGTAGCTCAATGTACCATTTGGCTGTAGCACCTGTGAGGGTGCATTGGAACAATCTTAGCCTGATTGAATCATCTATAATGCTGTTTAACAAGCACCATAGATGAAATGGCATGATGTGGTTTTGGGGACACTCCCCTGTCTTTCCTTCAAACTTGGGAATGTCTGAGGGAAGTTTGGTTGGCATGTGAGGCCAGAAGGTTTGATGGTGGATGGGGTCATTTGTCAATCAAGCCAAATCATGCAAGTTAAGGTGAGCCATGAAAAGTAGATTTGACCCCAGGTTGATGTGAGATGGGGAAGATATGGTGGTGGGGTTTGCAAGTGCAATGTTCCTGCATAACTGGGGGTGCTGGTGGTGCCATTGTATATGGGCCAATGCCCCCAAGTGTGGTGTGAGGGACTATGTGGATGGAAGGGCCACTGCCCCCATATGTGACAGGAGGGGTAGTGTATGTGGAGGGTCCACTACGCCTAATTGTTACAGGTGGGCCAGCTTGAGTGGTTACTATGGGTGGTGACAGCTAACTAATGACAGTTTGCATGACCATGTTGGGGCCACCTACAGGGTTGTTGGTGATAATTTGGGGTGTGAACATGGGTCCACTGGATATTTCTATGCTAGAAAATGGATTCGAGTTTGCACCAGCCATGGGGCTTGATGGTGTTGTGTGCAAGTCTGGTTTAGATAGATATGGGTCTGAATCTAAATCAGAGGCTGTGTGGCCTTCTAATGGTGTGAGAGGTCGTTGAGAATGGGCTCGATGGTGTCGGTTCAATGACCTGAATTGTGGTGGTTTGCCTCTTAGGCGTGAGGAAGAGCGTGAGGGATCAATTGTGTTAGATTTGTATATCAAACTAGTGGGAATGATATTTTGGAGCCCAGTTTCAATGGCTTCCTATTGGCTATAGGTGGTCACTCAACCAACAAGACTGCCAGAAGACAACACTTGGATTTTTCCTCATGGGAATTCTACTCAATCGGTGGGGGTCGTTGCCCATTTCGCTTGGCAATTCCTCTCAGTGGCCAGCTACTTTGGGGTTCCCGTGGTACTCATCACAATGAATTTTTGGGCTGAGCCCAAGTACTTCCCATGGTTAAGGCAGTTAGGGACTTATGTTCTCAAAGCCTACAAATTTTTGAACTTAGTGTAAATTAATCAATTTTAGTGGCTCTCTCAACGTCATGAACTGAGTGGGGTTGATTACATGGTATGGTGTATATGTCTTGCTATTTTTCTGTTACCAGGTGGCTGGAAGTGGTTTATGAATATGTCGTAAAGTTTATATCATTATGAATACAAGCAATAAATAAACATAAATTGTGTAGACAGTACCATTTTTTACCCTGAATTGTGATAGCCTAACTAGGTAACTACCTTACACCTATATTCTTCTTCAACCAAGAGAAGGTGCTAGGCTCTCAACATAATGGGACTAAGCCCATCCGTAGATCCACAGATCACCTCCCAGATGCAAGGTTGGTTAGTAGGGAGGACGCTTAGCGTCGTGAGAAGCCCTCGTTCTCTACCCCCTCTACCTTCCAGGTCATCCATTTTTAATGGTTTTGAATAATATTAGGTGAAGGGCTTATTACTACACGAGTTGTTCCCTTCATCGTATCCCAGAATACCTCGAAGGGTGATGACTAGGTAGAGGAGGAAGGGTAAGTAAGACTGTTAATTTTATGTCAGTTTTAGTTAGGCTATGTTGATTAACCAATTAAATTTTTTTTGAATTTACACTTTGTTTGTACATGAAATTGCAGTAAACTAGAATAGAAACAAAAATGGGACTATTGTGCTGGACAGAGGAAGCTGAGTCGCATTGACAGTCCTTAGTAAACTGAAAATTAACTTCTGAGTGATAGACCACACATTTCAGGTCAAATGTGGCGAGGGGGTCACCAAATTTTTCCTGAAATAGGCGAGGGGGTCGCACATATTTTACAGACAGAAGCGGTCTATCCTTCTGAGGGAAGTCGCACCTTTCGGGGAAAAAGGGTGACATGGTCGCACCTATGAGGCCTAAATGAGTGACCTGGTCCCCGGTTTAGGCCTGATAAGTGTGACCTACTTTAGATTTGGGGTTTTTCTGATCATGAGTCAGATTCGGCCAACAGTAACCTGTATTATGGCCAAACAGACTTGGATTTGCCTTGTAGAGGCTTCGGCAACAACAAAAACTGAAAATAAACAGGATTTAAACTAGATTTGAAAAGAAATTTTAAAACTAGGGCATAAACTAAAATGAACTTGAAATTTTAAAAAACTGGACCAAGGATCTTGTGGGATCGACCTGGTATGGTCGCTAGTTCTGTAGCTGGGATTTCTCCTTGTTATAGGGGTAGGAATGGATCTCTTCTGTCTATAGGATGGAAGGGTAGGTTCCTATGTGAAACTGCATAAAAGAAAAACCAAAAGGAAACTAGACAGAGATGAAAGCAAAGAATAGAAACAAATGGCCTTGAGCCCCTCTGCAAACAAGGGTAGAGATCCACTCCTAATAACCTGCAAACAACTATTACAAAGAGCAATAAACCTACAAAACAAATTAATAAACAAACCTGCAAGCAAATACGGGTTAGAAAACAACTAAGCTACTGAAATAAAAGCATGAACAAACAATGGTATACCTCTTCTTTGGTGCAATGGGCCACCATGCCCCAACTAGGAGAAGCACCACTCTATCTCACTCAACAATAAAGGAGCTATGGCTTAATGGGGAAGATGAGTTGATGAGAGGGGGATGTGGGTGGCTTGAGAGACAAAGGGTTTGCAAGGCATCCATGGACAGCATAACAGTATGAAAGGGAAGAGTTGTTTGAGAGTGACCCCCACCCCTCCTTTTATAGTTTTTTTGGGGATTTTTAGGGTTTTAAGCCCTTTGTCAAGGCTTTAGCCCATTTTTTGGGCTTTTAGCCCCTTCCGCCCTAACTATAGCTCCTTGGAGGGGTTTTAGCCCCTTTTTGGAGGCTTTATCCCCTAGGAGAGTTATTTAGGCTACGTTTTGGGGTTTTTAAGCCCTTTTACTCATTTTTAAGCCTTTTTGAGGGTGTGGGGGTCTAATGGGGTGATACGAAGGTTGTGCATGGGTGTCCTTGGGTGGTGTAGGCCATGTAGAGCTGAGAGAGGGATTTTTTGGGTTAACACCTCCAATGGATCAATGGGTGACTCTACCCTCATCTCATTATCCTCAAATGAGAGTATCCTTTCCTTGAAATTGATAATGGTCTGGTTATCTATGGCCCAATGTATCCCAAAAGCACGGGTACGGGTTCGTGTCATCAACAATGTTAATGACCTCAAAGTATGCAAATGTGCACAACCCTTCAATGTCAATAGGGACTTGACTCAACCTACCAATTGGTAGGACCTTTTCTTGGTTTTCAAGTTGCAGCTGGACATGAGACTAGTCTAAGCGTGGATTTCCCATACTTTCCCAAATTTGTCATGTCAAAATATTGAGGTCTAAGCCTAGGTCTAATATAATGGAATCCATGTCATAGTCTCCTATCTATGCAATCATTCTCAACTCGTGTCCAGTTTTGAATTTCTTTCTGACATGGTTAACTATTCTTTCTGGTTGCAACTTGTCTAGGGTTTCTTCTATCAGTGCTTGTATTTATACAATGGCATATTTATCTTGAATGAACATTAAGCAACTCAACAAAAATGACTTGATCTTACTAACCTTTTGTGGTACCTTCTTCTAGAGTAACTACTGGAACCTTTTAGGAATCTTCCTGACTTCTGCTAATATCAATGGTTCTTGATCCATAAACTCTGGTCTCACATCTAAGAATACTTGCTTCTTCTTTTAGATGTCAAATGACACTTTCTTCTATACTGCGGGTCACACCTATGGATGCAGTTTTTCTTGCGGTACATTCTGATCAGCTCCGGTCGTAGCACCTCCTTGTGTTATGACAACAATGCTCAGTTATCTTGGCTCAGCAACAATCATCTGGACGTTCAAATTAGGATTTGGATTTGGGTTCGGATTTTGTGCAATGTTAGGACCTGTGATGGTCCTAGATTTCCACTTTGCAATCAACTGAGGACATTTCTCCACGTTATGGTCCTGCACTTTACAATATGAGCATGTCTTTGAAGGATCTTGGAAATATCTAGTGTAATGACCTAATTTTACATAGTTGTAGCATGTATCCTGACCTCTTCCTCTACCTATTCCTCCTCCTCCTCTTCCTTTGAAGTTTCCACCCCTCGTCCCTATGGGTGTGGTTGTTGCGGTGGGTACTGGTTCTGTAGGTATTGTGGCTGATATTTATTCTATGGCGCATATTGATTCTGAGGTGCATAATGAGGCTAATACTGGTTCTAGGGGAATGACATAGGATGGTAGTGCACTTGTTCCTGTTCTTCCTGAACTGGTCCTTTGTTCTTCATCAAGTAAGTATCCATTGTCTTTTCCTTCAAGAGTTGATATACTCTACAATCCTTCTCTTCATGCCCTACTTATTTACAAAATTTGTAGAAAAGGTTTGTTGGGGTACTTACAATCTTTTGTAAGTAGAGGCACCCCTTGTTATGATGTCCTCTAGTTTGGAATATGTGGCACCAAGTTAATCTGTGTGCACTCAGTGGGTTTGGCACACCCACTGCAATGTAGTTTCTATAGGTCAAACAATTATCCTTAGTGTGTCCATCTTCTCTACATTTCATGCACCATAAATCATCTTGTACTTCCTTTCCCTTCTTGATGTCCTAAAGCTGTATCATCATATTATCCACCTATGACTGAATTTGTACCATGCCTACGACACCATCGTCGATTGGCGAGGCTTTCAAATTCATTGTCAACTGTAGCGCTTTGGTCTGGGAATCAATATTTTGTTGCATTAATGGGCCTCAAATGTGTGGTAATAGAGAAAAAATAAACCACTCTTTATGCCATACATCCAACATTTGGAAACTTAATTTGGACATCAATATTTTAAATTGCTGGTCAAAATCCCATACGGACTCTACCAATGTGACTTAGACTTCAGTTTCCTGAACTCAAAGCATCACGAGACGTATCTCTTCAAGGGTTTTCTATGGTGTTTCTGGAGGTGCTACACAGAAATTCATAAACCAATCTAGCACATGAACCCTCAGAGTTGTGCTCATCTGTGCTTTCTTCAGGTCTACATTGTTAACTAGGAGAACCATCCAAACAGCTTCACAGATGAACCAATGTTATTCCAAGTCTTCTGATCCATTCCCATTTAATGTGGGTAGTCTAATATCTGCTCCAACCATTGAGTTGGTATCGGGGTTATCTGGTGAACAATTTAATGCAGGTGTACCCTCTTGCGTGATATTCAAAGTACTAGCACTATCAATATTAACAAATCTCTCAAGATATGAGGCTCTAGATCTTACTTCTGGTGATACTTCAAGTGTGATATAGTTGCTACCTGATCTGGGTGTTTCTATAGATTCTTTGGATTCCTCTGCTCCTTCATAAATCAGGCTATATTCCTCCTCTTCATCGCAATACCCTTTGTCCAACTGCTATTGAAGTTCATGTTCACTCTCTTTGAACAAACTACAAGTTCGTCGGCCTTCCTATGTATTTTTTCTTTTCCCTGATTTGAATCTCCTTTTGCCTCTTAGGATTCCAAATTCTAGTTTATGTTTTGTACTTCCTAGGAACATCTCAACTCACCATTTCCCATTTTCCATATATGTCATCCATAATATATCCTTCCTTCTTGGTATGTGATTCAACTACTCAACTACAATATACCCTTCTCATAGACAAGCATCTTTATCCATTTACTTATCGAAAACAAATACCTTTCTCAGGGTCCTTGAAAAAGTTTTCTTTTAGCCTCAATTTATGAGGTTATAGTTTCTACTGTAAACTTAGTAATATAACCTTTGAAAAATACTGTCAAACCAAAAGTCAACAGCTCTAGAGCTGGTGTTACTTACATTGGTTATCTCGTGAACCAACTGATAACTCCACTCAACCGCTTCTCTTCTCTGGAAATTTGTCTACCGAGTTTCCAACCTTGAGAACCACTCATGCAAGACAATAGGAAAATCTACAAAGAATACTTGTAAATATCAGAATATATGTACTCATCCACCCAGTTGTCTACACTCAACTATGATCCTGTGCTCTCTTCTTGTGCGAATGCTAGTGTCTTAGACTCCAGCCAATCCTCTATATTGTTCTTTGTCGGATGCCACAACATTTCCCTCGAATCAAATGATTAGGGTCTCGATAAAAGAAACATTTGTTGGCCTCTTTTAGCTTCTTGTCTTGACCCATGGTTCAACAACAACAAAATACCAACAAGACACCAAAGACATCAGCCCAACAGAGCAAGCTCAGTCGAAAACGTTTGCAAGGCAGGAAAATTCTCACACGAGACATCTTAATGTGTAACTTCCAGAACCCAGTTTCTGTAGTTGGTGAGGGATTGTAGTCCCTTGGTGCGTAGCCAAGGTGCTCGACAAAGATGGTGGGATGGAGTCTTGCACTCTGCAACTGAGGTACAACTGTGTACCATAGTGTGCATGCAACACAACCTTATCCCACAGACTTAACAATTGACACAACTGTGCGACGCATCTGATTCCTTATACTTGATCGACATAGTGTGACTTATATTATAACTTAGCAGTTTAACCATGAAATCATACATATCGTTTCGACAATTCTTTAACCATTCATTCATTCATTTACTGATTGATCATACTACGATATACATTCAATAATAACTGTAACTGTAATCAATATAAGTAAGCAAAAATTCACATAAGCAAACAAATCATTCAACAATATCCATTCATTCGACATAGGAAATTAACATGGAAACCCATCTGGGAAAAACCACCAAGGTGCTCTTCATCTGGCATGAGAAATGGGTATAGAACCTTCCAGTCTGTGACCTGCAGACTGTTCTCAAGATATGTCTATTTGACTCAATCTCTTATTTCTCTCATGCTCTGGTTTATTCTCCTATCTACTCCTACTGATCTGCACACAGCCTGGATCGAATCTTCTACTTTACTAGCGGTATGCGCACTTAGCTGCAAGATCCGCTGCTCAACAACCTATTCCTTCTACTAGACTCCTCTCTGAGTAAACTAATGAACTACTGAGCAAACAACCAAAATTGAAGCTAACTACAAGTTGATGCTTCTGTCTAACTAGATCTAACTAGATCTAACCCTTATATAGAGCGAGTTCGTCCTATTTATAGCATTTACAAGACCACGCAGGGTCAACTGAGTACAACTCAATTATTACAGATGCAAGTAGCTAAAAAATATCATGGTTACATTATTTCCATCCCATACTTAGCCGGGAAAGTCCCGCAAGACATTAACCACATCCATAACTTGCCGCAGAAACATCTTTCAACCTATCTGCACAAGTCATAACTAGCTACAAAACTGTCCTTGAGTCTTCTACTAGTTTGTCTATCTGCAGTCTTCCTTGACTTTCACCTATTTCGCTTTAACTATTCTACTCGACTCTGGATGTGATTTTCCTCATCGCAGCTATCCTCTACTCTACACTTCCTGTCCATCCTTATCCTGCTTTTCCTCTATTGCGTGCCGGCTTTTCCTCTTGCTCTTGCATAGCAGATTCTTCCTTGTGCACTTTTCCTAGCCTAACAATGCCCTCTTCCTTAAGCCCCAATAGAAGGATCTCTCAATCTTCAACTGGAGCAATGGATGCAAAGGGGCACAAAAACCAAGACTCTAATATGCATAGATATCTCAATATGAATTCTAAAAGGACCAAAATATGTCAATGGGTGCACTCAACCTCCGTTTATTGATCACAATTGGATTTTTTTCCTTCCTTCTAGTGCTTGCTTCTTAGGAAATTCAAATCATAGGTGTGTGGATGTTTGCTTGGAAAGTTTCTTTTTCCTTGGAGTCACTAGCCTTCATGAGTGTGCCCTCACTGGATAAAATTACCCCATTATGTATTTTCTAAAGAATTCTGGCTGCTTTCTACTTTTACTATTCCTTCATGAGTGTAGAAATTATGAAACTTCTGACTTTCTCCTTTGTGCTACTTTTCCTACTGTTCTTTGTTTTGGTTGTTGTGTTTTTTTTTTTCCTGCTTTCTTTCCAGATTTTTCTAGAGGGTGACAACTCACATGCCTTATCTCTTCCTCTACTCCCTATTTAGCCACCTAAGCCATTTATAAATCATAAAATAAATATTAGATAATTAAATATTCAAAATTGTGGTCCACCATAATTTATTTAATTACATAAGTAACTTTGGCCAAAATTTAACTCCCTTTAGGCTTTAATTTAATTTTTATACTACGACCTGCGGGAAATGAACGGGTTAGTGGTTTCTTCGTGCTTCTACCAAAATGGGGAAATGGCAGTCCTCCCTCCGAAAATTGCTTTTCCTTAAGCAATAAGCCAATTCCAACCATACATGAAGCCAACCAATGACTTCACTCCTCAATATATGCTATGTCCCCATCCAAATAAGACTATTTGCAAATAATGTTTCACCAACCTATTAGTTCCCTAGGATGAGGTGGATACATAAATTTGGTAATAAGGGATATATAGGACCCAAAAGGACCTTGGTTTACCATATTCACATTAAAACATGTTACATAAATAATAAATGTTAAGAAAATAAGGTGGCATTAGTTCATGGAGACAATTGGAAGCTTGTGGAGTCTTTGGGTGACTAGATTCCCCCACACACTTTGCATGACCTTCATACAAATTAGAACTAATGAGGAATATGTGGTGTTGCATTTCCTATCAAGAGACAATTATTTTGAGTTAGGATAAGAGAGTAACTCCCATGGAAGAGGAAGAGACTAAGAAGACAATGTGTGTCGCTTGGAAGGAGATTCCATGCACTCTGTGACAAGTAATGATGAAAGATTATATAAAAAATATGAAAGATTATTACCTGATTTCAAACCTATGATAATATGACATGAAAGTACTAAAAATAGTCACCAAAATGGGGCATTTGGTATTTATAGGCATCCATTCAAACTGGGGAAAGAATTGGGGCATGAAGGAGAAGAAAAGTGTCATAGGAGTTACTAAATCACTAAGACGAGTTGGAGGAATCCCATGGAGGGAAATTAGAAATTAGGAGGCCTCATTAATTTAATTAAAGGATTTCATGGGCATGATAATATATTTGTATCATTTTTTAATTGCCCTTTGGAATTTTGGAGAGCTTTTGCTTGTCCATTGCACGATGGGTGTTTACTCTCCCTGCTTGAACCAATTTTGAGGGAGTTGGTTTCCTTTATAGTTTGGTTGATGGAGGGGCCATTAATAACTATGAATGGATATAATTTATGGTGTTTATTTGTATTTTTAATGTCTATACAAGGTGATTTCTTATCTATCTCCCTATTCTCTCATCCCTTCTTCTCCATTCCTCCATACTCTCATGTTGATGGTGCACTTGTTGGAGTGATGCTTGCTATTTGATGCGTCCATTTTATTCCTAATTTGGGTATATGATGTATGGATTTTTAATTTTATTTCCATATTATTTGTAACTAAAAATCCAATAAATTCATATGTAAAAATCTTTCTTTCTCATGCCATTAAATTACTAGTTTTCATGAATTTGGCTTCCATCTTGAAAGAGTTTTATATCAGATTTTTATGAGGGTTATTATATGAGTTTGATGATTTTGGGGAATAAAAATTATTTATGACTCTTTAATTTCATGAATTTATTCTCTTTATCTCAAAATCCAAGAAACTCATGTGTGAAAAGCTTGCATTCTCATGCCATTGCATCACTAGTTTTAATGAATTTGGGTTCAATCTTGAAGGAGTTTTATATCAGTTTTTTATGAGGGTTATTATATGAGTTTTATGATTTTTTTAAATCCATTTTTATTATATATATTATCATTATATTTTATTTTACTTTCATAATGACCTATTCTACTTTTCACGTGTCAAATTTGATCTAGTAATGCAATTTCCCCTTAAGCAATTCCCATGAAAGTTACCATACAAATGTTTCAAATAATAATCAGTTTTTAGATATTAGTAACCATGATTAACTATATAAATTTATGTATTATATTTATCCCATACTATTTTATTATATTTAATAGGGTTTTACTTGAGTTGGAGATCCAAATAGGCCTCCACCCCTAGGGGGATTTGACCTCAATTTCCTAGGAAATTTGCACTTTCTCTCCTTAGCCACTAACCAAGTTGTATACATTTAATTTAAAATTAAAATTATTAATAGGTCATATTTTTATGTTCTAAGACTCATCCTACACTTTCATTTCAATTTCGATACCATTTGGAGTCAGTTGGAACCCCTTACAGTCTTGACTAGTAAAGCTCAAAAATTGCACAAATTGCACTTTTTTCCAAAATTCCAACTGGGGACATTACAATGATATAACATCATGGTATTGGAACTTGGTTAATTTCTCTATTAATTTTTCTTTATGATTATCTCCCTCCATTAGAGACTGAAACTGAAGACATTGTCAATGGAAGTGAAGAAGGTGTAGAAGTCAATTATGCTTTAGTGGTGTTTAGGGATACAATAGGAGTAGAATTTATGGATGATAAGGAGGAATTTAATACATTCATAAAGTAATATTTTGATGATATGAACAAGCATATTATTCAAGGTTTTGAATTGATAGATAGCCAACTTGGGGGTAAGTTGGAAGCAAGGGGGTAGTACTAGTTCCCATTAAGAGGAGAAGAATACATATTGGGAAACTATTTTCTAGAGGATTGGACATCACAATCAACCTCATGAATTCAAGAATCAGACCATACCTGCAAATCCTAAGTTTATAGAGTCTAAATATAACTTTGACACTCCTTATGGGATGAAGGAAGCAATATATGAGTGGAAGAAACTAAGTGAAGATGTATGTTCCAAACCACCACGAGCTAATCCTATGAATGATTTAGAAATATTAAGAGCAACATGTAAAAATTTTCCCCAAAAATATCAAGCATATATTTATTTAATTGGAGATACACATAAGAATGTTCTTTTTGAATACTTTATTGATTGGGTTTTTGGATATAGGCCTAATAGTGCATATGTGAACTCATTAAGGAACTATCAACAATCCACAAGTATGGATGAGACCAAGGAGACACCTAGTTCTGTGGGTGGTGAATTAGAATAAGCATTACATCAAGAGGATCAAAATTCACTCCCAAGTGACTCAGGAAAAAGATGAGGAAACATCACATGAGAGTGAAGAAAAGTCCCTTGAAACTATTGAATATCATTCTGAGAAACATATTACTGTCGACATGGACCAAAGAGCATATATTGATAGATGCTTGAACGGTGAAGGATTACCTATTCATGGGTGATCACACCTCTATGTTGGTGACATAGAGAAAATTTTTGAAGATGTTTTTCCATGACACTGTTCTCCTGAGCATGAAGATGAATACCTTGTAGAAAACAATGAAGAACCAATATCGACTTCCTAATCACCACTTGAGCTTCAAGAAACTGATCAAATCAAGAAGAAAGAAGAAGAGGAGGTTCCTCAATAAGAGCATTTTTTTCTTGAAGGGTCATTCAAGAGGCCATAAAGAATCTCCATGGCACACATGCTTTGGTCTCAAAAATTTGTTGGAGGATGGAGGAGAAATATTCCATGAAGGACATCGAGAAAATTCAGAACGAAATATCCAACATTAAAGGTAGTCTTTTGAATTTGATTTATGAGAGATATTATTTAATTGAGATTTTTGGTTTGTATCATGAACTAACCTTGAATAATGTATAAGATAATGACAATCTCTCAAATGATTTCTATTCCACCCAAAATTCACTCCAAATATCTATGGTGCAGATTGAGCAACTTCAAAAGAGGTTGCAAGGGTCCTTTACACCCTCCTACATATCAAACAATAATTCAATGGCTGAAATCATTTATGTTAAAAAGGAGAAACCTAATGTGATGGTGGAATATGAGGTACATGTTGATATGTAGGTTCTTGAAGAGGCTACATTCAAACAAGAAGCAAAGCAAGCACTTGTTCTTGTTCAAGGGGATTATGAGTTGCCTCGGTGAGAGTTACAGAGAATTGGAGGAAGCACATGATATCAAAACAATTGGACCAACCAATTATGGAGAATATGAATTCAAAATTTTTATGGGTAAGAGTTGCAAAGAGGTAAAGGCTGGTTCACAATTCTTCACTCCCTACTTCATTTTCAACTACATCAAATGGGGATGAAAATTGGGTGAAAGGTTTCTTTTTGATGCTTCCACATGAGGAGTATGAAAATTATATCTCTCCTTTTGATGATGGAATTATTAGAGCACCAACTTCTTTAAATTTCCAGCAACATCCTTTGTTACATTATGATTATACACATCTACATGGGTGCACCTATGATGTTCACTTGAGTCACTTGAAGACTCATGATTTTCCTTGCTCCTTGCTTAGTCCATTTAATGTTTGAGGAAATTCATCCAAAACGTGGGTGAATAGGTATATGATTGAAGCACATTATTATTGGAAACAAACTCCTTTGTTCATTCTTGATGATATACATATTCATGGGTGTATTGATAAGACTTCTTTGAGCCACTTGAAGTCTCCTTGTTTTCTTGGCTCCTTGTTTGGTTTAGATTTTGGTGGAGGTTATTCATTCACTTCTTGGATGAAAGAACACACGGATGATGATATTGATGTGTTTTACATTATTTGGGAGAAACTTTATAGGACATGGTATCTTCAATATTTCATTGGAGTAGATTTGATATAATACCTGGTGCTTGTGTGTATGGGTCACATGACGATCTACTTACTTGTGTGTACAAGCACTTTAATTTTTCTTTTATGAGGTACCTTCTTTATGCACATTTTTATGATGTTGTTATGTAATTTAATAATCTATTTTTTGTACTAATGATGTTTGGAAGGGTGCAATACAAGCAATGGGATCCTGGTATTGCTTGGTTTCAATTTTGGGGGAAACAAGCAGTATGGGAGATTGGGTCACCACTTGAGAAGGTGATTGTAATTAGAGTAGTGTAGAAACAAGTATGATGATTCCTATTTCAAACTTTCTGGAAATATTGAACACTCAAAGTTTGGAAACTTAGTTGCAACTTCAAATAATTATATAGTGAGAAAAAAAGGGTTGAATGTTCATAAAAGGTTTCAAAAATATGGAGGTAAAGACTATTTGTACAATTTTTTATGGAATTAAGTACTCTTTTGGTGTTTAGTGGCGATGTCACATGAGATATCAATATGTAAAATCCACATCTCTTTAATTTTTGAAACAAAAAATTGCAGCACATGAGTGCCACTACTCAAATGGAAGTTAAATAAAATTAAGGAGCATAAACATAAGAGATTGCTTGCTGCAATGGAAGGAGTTTCCAAGTGAGGATGCCACTTGGGAATATGAATAAATTTTGCAGCATTGAAACTTGGCATTTCTTAAGGAAAAACAATCTTGGGCGGGGAAGACTACCATTTTCCCATCCAAATAAGACTACTTGCAAATAATATTTCACCAACCTACTAGTTCCCTAGGTTGAGGTGGAGACATAAATTTGGCAATAAGGAAGATATAGGACCAAAAATGAACTTGATTTACCATATTCACATTAAAATGGGTCACATAAATAATAAATGTTAAGAAAATAATATGGCATTGGTTCATGGAGACAATTGGAAGTTTGTGGAGTCTTTGGGTGACTTGATTCCTCCACACACTTGGCATGACCTCATCCAAATTCGGACCCATGAGGGATATAATGTTCTTGGAGGGTGATGTGGTGTCACATATCCCATCACAAGCCAAGGAATTAAAATTAGGAGAGGAGAGTAACTGCCATGGAATAGGAAGAGACTAAGAAGACAATGTGTGTTGCTTGGAAGGAGATTCCATGCACTCTATGACAACTAATGATGAAAGATTCTATGAAAAATATGGAAAATTCAGACCTGATTGTAGACCTATACAAAATATGACATGAAAGGGATAAAAATATCCACCAATAGGGTGCATTTTGGAGTTAGAGGCAACCTTTCGAATTGGGGAAATATTTGGAGCATGAAGGAGAAGACAAGTGTCATAACTATTACTAAACCACTAAGATGAGTTGGAGAAGAAAATGGAGGGAAATTAAACCTTAGGAGGCCTCATAAATTTAATAAAATGATTTCATGATGAAGGATAATCTATTTGGATCATTTATTAATTTTCCTTTGGAATTTTGGAGAGCTTTTGCTTGTTCATTGCATGGTGGGTGTTTACTTTCCCTACTTGAACCAATTTCTAGGGACTTGGATTCATTTCCAAGTTGGTTGATGGAGATTCTGTTAAATCCTCTAAATGGAGCTTATTTATGGTGTTTATTTTCAGGTTTAATTTACATTCAACTCTATTTCTCATCTATCTTCCTATTCGCTCATCCCTTCTTCTCCATTTCCCCATACTCTCATGTTGATGGCGCACTTGTTATAGTAGTGCTTCCTATTTCTGTGTCCATTTGATGCCCAAGATGAATTATATGATTTATTTATCTGTAAATTTATCTCCATATTCTCTGTAAATTAAAATACAATAAATTCATAAGTAAAAAGGTTGCATTCTCATGCCATTAAATAACTAGTTTTCATGAATTTGGATTCCATCTTGAAAGAATCTTTTATCATATTTGTATGAGGGTTCTTATATGATTTTGATGATGTTATGGAAGCCATAAAATATTTATGACTCTGTAATTCCATTACCATATTCTCTGTATCTCTAAATCCAAAAAAATCCCATGTGAAAAGCTTGCATTCTCATGCAATTGCATCACTAGCTTTCATGAATTTGGGTTCAATCTTGAAGGATTTTTATATCAGATTTGTATGAGGGTTATTATCTGAGTTTTATGATTTTGGGACAGACATTTGTATTTTGTATATTATCACTATATTTCATGTTAGTTTCAGAGCCATCTATTCTACTTTTTATGTGTCAAATTTGAGCTAGTAATGCAATTTACCTTTAAGCAATTTCCATGAAAGTTACCATACAAATGTTGCACATCATAATAAATTTGTAGAGATTAATAACAATTATTAAAGATATCCATTTATTTATTATATTTATCCCCATAATTTTTTCTTAAATTCGGGAGGGCTGTACTTGAGTTGGAGAGCCAAATTGGCCTCCACCCCTGGGGCATTTGACCTCAAATTCCTAGGAAATTTGCACTTTCTCTCTTTATTCCAAAAAAAAGTTGTAGAATATTAAAGTAAAATACAAAGTATTAATATATAATATTGGTATGTTTTAAGAGTAATCCTACCATTTCATTTCAAATTTAGGACCATTTGGAGTCAGTTGGAACCCCCTACAGTCTTGACAAGTAAAGCTCAAAAATTGCCCAAATTGCACTTTTTTCCTAAATTCCATGTAGGGACATTACTGTATGTTTCCAATGGAATTTAATTAGAATTATAAATCCAAATATAAGTACCAAAGGTACATCATGCTTCTACTACACCATTCTGATTAAAACTAATTCTCCAATGACTAACTCTTCTTCCTCTGCAGCAAAATTTTCAACCTAGTTAAGACAGCTAAGAAGAATACTTGGATACCATATGAGTCTAACAATTGTGAGGTGTATAAGGAATCCAATCTTTCACTGTGTGGAATCCACATAAGGATTTACTTGAAAAATCCAAAACCAACAAACATGAGAATGATATGTCCATCCAATGTAAGGTTTCTAATGAAGGAAACTAGAACTCAGCTACTCATAGAAAAACTATTAGAAATAATGATTGGATAGCACTATAGTTCTATCTTCTAAACTAATACACCAAACAATTGTAGGATCCCATTCCTTGTGCTATTCTCCTCAATACATCAATGGGAACTTAAATAATCCATCAAGTATTGAATCCCATGATCTTTATTGCATACCACTCATCAACATTGCTACTTGTGACAATATGTCACTCCATAGTATGCCAAGATCCATACACCACATTAGAATTTTATCACTCCCAATGCAAGACAACAAATCTATGATCCTCTCCATCTGAAACTCCTCAAGTTAAAACATGATTCTAGTCCCATTGCTCAGACTCTATTCGAGGAAGGAGTTTTGGCTAGTAATTTGGGGTTCTGATTTGTGCCATATGTGTCATAACATCTTCATCATTGTTGTCATATAGCTAGGGAATCTAGTCCAAGTGTCTCACTAGATCCAAAATGCCTCTTCCTCTTCCATGGGAGTTACTCTTCCACTCTAATTATACCTTAATTGATTCATGCAAAGTATATTGACCTTCCAACTCATCCCAAGACCCTTGGGCTTCTTATGGATTCAAAATGACAAGAGGAGAATGGAATGTGGCATGGAAAATCTAGCTTGTGTGGGTCCCACATTCTCCATGTGTCCTTATGATAAATTTCCACTTTGATTTTCCCTTGTATGGATTTATTTATCTCATTTATTAAATATTTATGCCATTTTAATGATCAACCATCATTTATTGTCCGCCTTATTCCAAATCCCAAAGCTTCCACTCTGAACCTAGGAAACTAGTAATTTTCCTCCTCAACAATTATTTGACCCTTAGAATCAATTTGACAAAATATCATGAATATGGAAAATGTGATTAGGCCATTGTGACCCAATGCAAAATTTGGGACATAAAAATCCTCCCTTCCCAATATTTCCTATCCTCAAGCAATTTCAAACATGGGTGTTGAAGAACCTTCTTTCTGTATGATTCTTTTGAAGTTGCCAAACTTTGAGTCTTTGAGATTCCATGAAGATTTTAGAGAGGAACCAGCATGCTTGATGCTGCACTACTCTGATTAAAATTACTTTATTAAGTGGGGAATCCATCCCCCATTCTGCTTGTTTCCAAAAGAAATTGAAATCCATGGGACTAAAAACTGTCCTAGGGTCCCATTGCTTGTATTGCACTCCAACAATTAAGAGTGCTCTCCAACCCATACCATTAGGAAAGAGAATTCTTGGATTCCATTTTCTTGTATGCATTCTTCCAAACATCACAAGTACATAATACATATCATCAAAGTACATAACAACATAATAAAAATGTATATCAAGGAGGTGCCTCAACAAAAAATCATGAAATTGCTTATACCTCCAAGTAAGTAGACCACCATTTTCCAAGTGCATACAATCTTAAAGTGACCAATAAAATCCACTCCAATGTCATAGGTGAGGATCCCATGTCCTATAATGCTGCTCCAAAAGGATGTGATATGCATCAAAATATTAAGCCATGTATTTTTTCATCCAAGAAGTGAATGAAGAATATCCATTCAAATATGAACCAAATAATGAGAAAAGGAAACAAGGATACTTCAAATAACTCAAAGAAGTATCACCCATACATATATGAATATTAGAATCATAAAGATATAACAAAGTATGTTTCTAGTAACAAGAAATTTCTCCAATCATAAATCTTTTCACCCCACTGTGGGATGAAGTTCCTCCAACATCAAATGAACCAAGTGTTGAGAAACAAAAACCACGAGTCTTCAAGTGACTCAAATGCATATAATAGGTGCATCCATGTAGATGTGCATCATCATAAAATAACAAAGGATGCTGCTGCAAATGTGAATAAGAATGTGCTCAAACCATGTCATCATAAAAAGTAAATCTAGGAGTTCCATACTCCTCATGTGGCACCATAAAAAATAACCCTTTCACACATACTTCATTGAGACTAATGCTGCAAAACATGGAATTGTAGGATGTAGGGGAATGAATTAACTCACCCATATGATCAAAAAGTGCATAATTTTCATCATGGGAAGGATCCATGTGGGTAGTATCATGCAAATCCTTCAAAAGTGTGAAACCTTTGTCATAGATGGGTTCCAATGTAGAGGAATCATGCTCTTCTTTAAAAATTGCATAACATTCATAAAGAAACAATTCAAGTTCCTCTTCCACCACATCAAGTGTTTGGATCTCTTCAAGTTCATATTCAAACACATCAAGCACATTCAAATTTCCACATTTCTCGTGATCCACCATGTCATGAGAATCCTCCAAACAATCTACCATTTGACAACATGAAACATAGGAGGAAAAACAAGTATCTTGCAGCTTTTGAAGAATTTGCTCATTTTTAATTGTGAGCTTATGATTACCCTCATTATTATTCAAGTATGCATCACATAAACATTCATTAAGCTCAACCAAATTGTTTCTATCAAAAAGCAATGATATGAAATTACCTTCAATGTTGCATATTTCTCTTTGAATCTTCTCCATGTCTTCAAGGAAGGATGGATCCTGCAATGAAGAAATTTTCCAACAAGAATTTGACACCAATGATTTAGTGTTATTTATTATTATAAGGGCCTCTTGGATCTTATTTCCATTCATATTTAAGGACCCTTCAAGAAAATGAGGCTCTTGGAAATCAACCTCCTCATATTTTTCCTTATTGGTTGGACTTGTTGCCGCCTTTCACACACCTGGGTCACATGGCAGAAATATTCAAGCCACTCGGTGTGTTCTTGGGGGTAAGTCTTG
>LPNX010073312.1:741343-772449 GCA_001517045.1 Pseudotsuga menziesii | reverse complement strand
AAATCAATGTACTTGCATGTGCTTGGAGTGAATGTTTTGCAATTGCCTCTTGGTACATTTTAAGTTAATGTGAAATATGAGTTGATTAAAATTAGGTGATGGGGTGGACTCCATATATACCCGAGAGTACTTGGAGTATGCCCAAAACTAAACCTTCATGGCTACTCGCAAGGAATATGTGGGATGAATGGATTCTCTGGCGCTATTGTTCATAACGCACCCGTTAGGCTGTGATAGAGATCGGTGCCTTGAGATCACTTTTCAGAAGTTCCCACTTCCTTTGGGTATTTTGCCACCGCAATGGTTTGATCTAGGTGTTGGATTTTCACCTGATGGTTTGTCAATTTGGGATAGTGAATCCTAATTATACTAGTCACTCAAGTTCTTTTGATATAGCTTGACTAATCAGAAGAACCACATCCAAGTGTAGAGCATACACACCAGAGTCTTGTCAATTTTAGTAAAGTTTGAGATGGATGTTCTTGTTAAAAAGAAAACCCTCCAGAAACCTCTTTCAGTCCAAGTGAACCTCAATCAGGGAATCAAGGAGGGGTTGATTTAATTATGGTTACTAAAACAAAGGATGATAGCAAATGAAACATAAAAATATAAGCAAACCACAATTTTCTAATTAGACTACCACGAACCTTTCTTCACCTTTCAGCTCAAAAGCAGGCTCGTGGGGTAAGTATTAAAGTTACTTTGAAACTAGTAGAAATGGAATACAGAAATGATTTTAAATCAAAGTATACTACCCTGAATATTAGTACCATGCTATATTGAAAAAAGATGAACGAAAAGAAAAAAATGACACGAACGCAAATCCCCCCAGGAGGGGTGGGGAATGGGCTCGAAAGAGCCTATTCAGAATTATTTTTATTACCAGTGGTTACAATATTAGAAAAATGATATGATTCCTCTTGATTCTTATACATAATGAAACCAACAGCTTACAAAGTGCAAAAACTATAGATTTCAGTCAAAAAGGGAGACCCCTGGGGGAATTGAGAAGGCCCAAAAGTCACTTTCGAACTACAGATCCTCCTCTTTTATGTTATACCTGCTAAAAACCAGAAATATTATTAGATTGAAATATGCCCAAAACCACTCTGAAAGTACCTTTGGGTTAGCTTACTTTTAACCCAAAAAAACTAAGTTAAAACTAGTTAAAAAAAGGTAAAAAGGGAACCAAGGAAAGCAAGCTTTCTTTGGGATCTTGGCTTGCCTTTTAGGAAGAAAATATGATGTGAACTGATTTCTATATTTATATTTTATAACAGAAAACAGAAATCTAATGCATGCAAGCTACAAATTCTCTTTAAAATTCCATGCAAAAAGGACGATTTCCCTAAAGCTAGATCTATAATGCTTATGAAACCTTTTAAGAACAAGATCTAGATTATGGGATTTGAGGAGATAGATATATGTTAAATTTAATTTAAGATAATAGATCTAAACAATATCAAAGCTATGAACAAAGTAACTAGGTAAAAAAAAATTGATTTTGAAGGAGGAAAAGGAGAAGAGAAGTGCTTGTTGCTAAAGCAGATCTGCAATGGAAACTTGTTAGTGGAATACAGAGGGGCAATGTCTTCACAAAGCTTTTGGATGTACAGTGGAGTCAAACTAGATCCACAACTCATCCAATCCTTGCTACCTAAAAGCTAAACACACAATCCTGCCCGAAACCTCATTAGATCTGGATATATATATGAAAAAGAGACAAGAATTACATGCAAATAAACTTATTAAACATGTATAATATAGATCTTCTAATCATATATGCCATGAGATATAAGAAAAACAAGTAACCTTACTTTCCCAACTATACTCCTATTGATTCAGCTGAATTCTTCAAGCCAGACAAGGTTCAGATGTAGAATTTGAGAGAAAAGCCAGCAACATCAATAGCCGTAAGACAATGCTCAATCCGCACATATGAGAGAATTACACCATTTGGCCTCCAAAGATTCTTTATTTCAACAATAAAAAGATTACAATGGTATTAAAATAGCAAGCCCTTCAATCCAACTCTAACTAGCTTGGAAGAGGAGGCTTATGCTTTGATCTATACAAAAACTAGGAGATCCATCCCAGGGGGGGCACAAATCCCAAGGAGATAGATCAAATTAGCTGATGGAGAGTCAATCAATGCAGATTTGAAGCTGAAGTGAGCCTACTTGTCAACCAGGGGGTTGATTGAGCTGACACATCAACCCATAAACTGATCAGTCCACAGAGCATCCAGGAGAGTCCACACGTGTGGAGGAGAGAGAGAGGGCGCAATTCCCCATAAATACTGCTGAAGATCAACTCTGGATATGATTTGATCACCTCCTTCAGTCAAGGATTTGTCAGATCCAGTCAATTTGGTTCAGATTTGACTGATCTCAATCAAATCGGCTAAGAATCCACTGATCTATGATTTTGGATTTGCTCCATTATTCATCAATTTATTAATTAAGATAATCAATAATTGATTTTTGGGGCTTTCTGACCCGAGTGATGAAAAATCACTCAAAACTAGGAAATAGTGGGTCCATGGGTTTACATGGTACTCTTAGCTTGAAAATGAGCACCTACATGACTGAAACTGATTATTTTGCCCACTTTTATTACAAAATCAAATTTTCCAGTTAAACTATTAAAAAATAGCCTAAGTTTTGGAAAAATTAAATTTTTAATAAAAAACATTAAAAATACTAAAAAATTGAAAAATTGAAAAAACCTAGGGGGACTTAGACATGTTCATATGACTTGACCATGATGTCTAGTATGTTTATACATTGACACATAGACTCTAATAACCTCAATAGGCCTAAATGCCAAGCCAACCACCCCAACTTTAGAGGTATGGAGTGAAAAAATCAGAAATTATCAGTCGTTTATTCAACAACCAATAATGACCAAGGGAAAAAAAACCTGGGCTGATCGGATTGACAAATAAAGTCTAAGAGACCGAGTCTTTTATAGACACTATCATGCTAGAACATTTATTACAATTCCCCCATGGGGTATGAACATGTGATATAGTACAACAAGCACTTCCCAAAAGTACTTCCAAAGGTCTTTTGAAGTCTGAACAAGTTGTCCTTGTCTGGTTCACCAGGCTCACTTGATAAAAAACCACTAAGTACAACTTAGGTGGTAACATTCTGGCTCCATCTAGGGACACATTCTATGACTGATCTTCTGTTCAAAGGAGAGGATGTGAGAACTCTGGAATCTCTGGGTCTTGCATAGCAATTAGAGTTTGTCAGTAACATGTATATAAAAAAAATTAACTATAAAAGCAAACTAATGTACATAATTAGTATATGATGTGCAAAAAGGAATATTTTACAAAACTAATATACAAAGGAAAATTTTCGAACATGGTACAAAATAACTATAATACAAAAATATCTATGATACAACAACATGATATATAAAATTTAGAAATAGATGTAGGGCAAGGTTTAGAAATTGGCCCTGAAACCACCGATGCTAATAAAGGCATCAAACTCTCTTAGCGAAAAAACAACTTGAGGAGGAAACCATTCACTAGTAGGCTCAACCTTTCTCCTTCTAGGTCATTTAGATAGAAGGAGTTCGTTCCTGCTATTTCATCGGTGATGTATGGTCCCAACCATAAGTTTTCTAGCTTTCCATGTTTCCCAGGTTTCTCCCGTCGTTTGTCCCAACGCAAAACTGTGTCACCTACTTGGAAGGATCCTGCCCGCGTAGACTTATGAAAGGTTCTCTTGACCTTGTCTGAATTTCTAATACTCTGGTCAAGAGAATTTCTTCTACTCTCATCTAGCTCAATCAACTAGTTTATTTTGTTTCTAATGGCCTCTTGATCTGAGCTGAAGGTCTGGAGAAGCTGATAAACTGGAAGCTTTAAATGGACTGGTAAGGTGACATCTAGTCCATAGACTAGTTCGAAAGGGCTCCTCCCGGTTGAACTTTTCTTGGTGATTCTGTTAGCCCATAACGCTAATTTGATCTTGCTATCCCAAGCCTTCTTATTGTCACCCACAATTTTTTTGATAATGGTCATTAAGTTCTTGTTACTTGATTCATCTAGACCATTTCATTGGGGATAGTAATTGGATGAGTGGGATAGGACAATGCTGTACTTGAAACAGAAAGATGACATCTCGGAGGAAACAAAGCATGGGCCATTATCCGTGATGATTCTAGCTGGCACACCGAATCTTGTGATAATCTTATCTTCTAAGAAATCCATGACTATGGCATCGGTTTCCTTCTTCGTGGGTATCGACTCTATACACTTGGTAAAATAATCAGTGGCGGTAAGAATCCAAGACTAACCATTACTCGAGTTATCTTTGAACTTACCGATGAAATCAAGCCCCCACTGCTGGAAAGGGGCTTGGACTACTATTGGATTTAAAGGCAAGGCTTTCATTTGTTGCTTTCCAGTGAATAACTAACACTGGGGACAAACTCTGACAGCTTTGTGCACATCTGAAAATAGGTTCATCCAATAGTAGCCTGCTCTAAGGATTTTGTGGGTGGTTGTTTTTGCTGCAAAATGTCCACCAAAAAATCCTAAATGGAACTCAACCATGAGTTTCTTGGACTCAGGTTCATCGACACATCTAAGTATTAAACCATCGGGGTTTCTCCAACCAAAACCATCTTTTGTCAAACAATACTTAGTTGCCTTTAACCTTAATGATCTTCTTTTATGACCAAGTAAGTGATCCGGGCATGTAAGATTGCGGAGGAAAAATATGATGTCGGTGTACCAAGGGTGCTGCTCTAATCTTTGAAGCTCATCTGACACACTTTGTTCTAAATCACTGTTCTGGAAGATTATTCCTAAGGCCTTTTCATTTCTATGGGTCAACATCTTTGCAAGACCTTGTCCCTTAATTAACTTAGTAGGTTTTATCTCCAAGTCATATTCTCGAATATTTGAAACCCACTTACCCCTGATTCCTAGACAATCCTATTGAGACATGATATCCTTGACAGCTGCATGGGGTACATATCCAATGATTTTGGAGTAACCTATATAAGTTCTGAAATGCTTAAGGGACTTGACAAGAGCATAGGCCTATTTCTCCATCGTGGTATACTTCAACTCTGAATTTTTCAAGGCTCTACTCATAAAGGCTATAGGTTTCTCTTGTCCCTCCTTATTCTTTTGAAGCAAAACACCGGCAATCGTGTCTTCTAAGGCAAAGGAAAAAATATGGAATTCCTTGGAATAATATGGACTAATCAAGACCAGGGACATGGATATGGCATTCTTGATAGACTTGAATGCAACTTTTCCTTCATCCGTCCACTCAAACTTAGCATCTTTCTTTAATAATTTTTGTAGAGGTTTCATTAATTCTGCTAAATTTGGGATGAATCTTCTTATGAAATTGATCTGACCATGAAAAGACTAGAAATATTTTAGATTCTGAGGCAAGGGGACTTTCTTAATGGCTTCAACTCTCTTAGGATCAACCTTGACACCATCGTTAGAAATGATGTGCCTTAACAACTTGCCTTCATCAACTCCAAAGATTGACTTGGCGGGGTTCAAGGAAATACCATATTTCTGACATCTTATAAAAACCTACCTAAGATGACTTATGTGGTCAGGTCTTTCCTTTGAAAAAACAGTTAAGTAATCTTGATATATTTCGATTATTTTTCCTATAAGTTCTTTGAAGGCAAAATCCATGGCTCTTTGGAAGGTGGCACCAACATTCAATAAGCCAAAAGGAATTCTTAAAAATTTATAGGGTCCCCAAGGTGTGGTGAATGTAGTCTTATGTTGATCCTCCTTATTTACCAACACCTAATTATAACTAGAAAATCCATCCAACATGGACATCATTCTTGATCCTCTTTACCCTCCTGCTAATAACTGATCTTGCAACCTTCAAACTCTTGTAGATTGTGGATGAATCTCAAGAGTTTCTCATCATCTTTGAACACCTGCTAGTGATCTATATTATCTGGAATTGAAGGTCTAAAATTAATTTCCATCTTTCCATTCCCATTAATCATTTCATCCGATGGCTGGAGGGTGGATGCTACTACTGCTAATTTATCTGCTAAACCATTCATTTCCCTATGGACCTTTTGAATGTTAAGTGCATCAAACCATTCCATAGTGTCCCATGTGGAATTTCTATACTTTCTTAGTCTATCATTTTTGCATTGATATTGATTCTTAATCTAGAGGACAACTAAATCTGAATCACCTTTTATGTTCAACATGTTTATCCCCATATCTTTAGTAGTTTCTAACCCTAGGAGCAATGCCTCATACTCGGCTACATTGTTTGATGCTCCAAACTCTAAACTGAACACAAAGTTATAGATTTTATCTGAAGGAGAGATGATCACGATGCCCGCACCTTTTCCGGTTTTTGAATAAGCCCCGTCAAAGTACATTTTCCAAACTTCATCGATCTTTTCATTTTTAATGTTTTCCTTAATAGGGGCCATGAAATTTGACAAAATAGCATAGTTTCCAAAGTTATCAGTGAAATGAAGAAATTCATTTCCAGGCTTTCTAGGGTTTTCTACATGTCGTTTCCTTAGATTTTCTCTATGGAGAATCACCCTAGTGTTCTCTGATGCAGGTATAGTAGCATATGTCCAATCCATTTGAATGTTCCCACCAAGAGTTGCGGCCCATTTTCTAGACAGCAACATCCCCCAATTATCTGGAACATCTATCACCACCACATCCATTGACATGTTGATATCAGGATATTTGGCCAACCTAACCTGTAAATTTAATATTATCCCTACCACTTCAACTTCTCTTGCATCCATGGCACAAACATTGTGGTAGGGTCGGGTGACCCTTAGATTTAGCGGTTCCATTACTTTTCTTGTCATGACATTTGATGAAGCACCTGAATCTAACATGCAGTTATGGAGGAGAATGTTATCAACTAAAAGGGAGACATAAAAAGGCAGGTGGTCTTCTCTTCTCGGATCAACACTATTGAGGACTATAGGCATATCTATAGGTTCAATATGTTCAACTTCAAATATAGCATTGTTGTTAGGAAGAGGATCCTCTTTGACAATATTATGAGCTTTACTTTGACTATCCTCTAAGGCCTTCAACAACTTTTATTTTTTACCAGGAATTTTAAGGACATCAGTTGCATAAACATGAATCTTAGCACTACTTATCCATTCTCCCATATCAATATTTGATTCAGGGACAATAGGAGGATCTGGGAGGGGAGGAGCGGTTACCTTTGGCTTGTACTGTTTATATGGTGATGGCTTCTCCTTTCTTTGATACACTACTCCCTTGAATATAGCCTCCTTCATTTCCTCAATTGATTCTGGAGAAGGCATTACACCATAAAAGTTGGAAAGGAGATCCTTCTCGTAACTGTAATTTATGGCCTGCTGCCAATGCTGGTTTGATAAAGGATAGGTTCAACCTACCATGTACACATGATTAGACTCGCCTGATGTTGTTTCCTGATTACTGACCTTGGCCATTCCATGTTCTATAACTTGGTTTGCTATATAGAAAGTGCTTTCTTGGTGGAATTGATCACAAGGTCTACACCATGGAATGACTTCTTCTACCAGGTTAGTTGAGTCTAACTAGTTTGGAATCCTAGGTTCTTGTTGAGGATCTTTCTTCTGATACACCTGATTCTGTTTAGGATGAAAGTTCCTAGGTCCATTATTTCTTTCCATTGTGATTATTCTATTCTGAATATTGTTCAATTGTACAGATTGATTTGCCATGATTTGGTTCTGACTAGTAACCAATTCTTTTATCATGTTAGTTACCTTTTCCATGGGGTCTTTAGAGGTTCCCTTTTCCTCTAATTCAACAGATTTTCCCTTCTCTTTGTTGTATGAAGTGTTTCCCCTAGTGTAACCTGGAATGTTGGATTTGCCTGAAGACTGCATATTCTTTTCTATTTTCTTGGTCAATTCCTAAGCAGTTTTTAGATCGACCGTCTCTTTGTCCCTTAACTGGTACCTCAAATCACCAGTGAAAGCTTCAATGTAAGATATGAGGATGGAGGCATCCCTTGGCTTGATTTCTCTAGGGAGGTCTGCAACCACATGTCTGAACTTAGTATTAAATTCATCAATGGTTTCATTCTCCATCTTCTTTATGTTATGGAGGGCAGCAAGCAGATGTCTTGGTTCTTTCTTTTCCCCCCATTTCTTCTAAAAACCCTCTAAGAATTCATTAAGAGTTTTATATGAATCATCACCAAGGTCAGAGTACCATTCCGCAGCATCATCCTCTAAGGATAAAGCAAAGAGCTTCATTTTGACATCTTCATGGTTATGGGAAGCATCATTACAGTAACTGACTAGGTGCTTATCAAAATTTCAAATGTGAGACTTGGCAGTGATGGCATTATTTCCCTCAAATATGGGGAGCTTCTTGATAGCATCATTCGGAATGTCATGAGGACTACCTACTATCTAAGAAAAGTCAAGGGGTTTGGAAAATTCCATCATTTATTGAGATTGGAAGGTATGACTCTCTACAAATATGTGATGGATATCTGAGAGGGATTGGTATCCTAAATTTTCAAGGTTTCTATGAGAAGTCTTCCTATTCAATCTTTCCCTAATAAACCTTTTGGGATAAGGGAGAGGATTGAATAATTGTCGACGATTTCTTCGAGTAGAAATTCTTGAAGGGATGTTAGATAGTGGAGTCGCCAGATGGATCGAGTTTTAATTTTTATGTTTTTAAAGACTAGATCAATCAAAAGTTTTTATCTTTTTAGTTGTTTAAAAAAAAGTTAAGCTAAGTCATACTCGGGAATAAAAAGATTTATCCCCGGCAACGGTGCCAAAAAAGTGTTGCCGCCTTTCACACACCTGAGTCATGTTGTAGAAATCTTCAAGTCACTCAGTGTGTCCTTGGGGGGAAGTCTTGAGTCAAGGATGTCACCTTATTCTTGAATCCTCCATTTAGGCTCAAATCCTAATGAAGCCAAGGGGGGTATACCCTATTAAGTTACTAAGGCTAATTACTTAGTATGGTGATGTTAAACTGAATGAGTTACTTAGGAGTTTGAAATTTAACCATAAATGATCAAAGATGACAAGATACAAAAATGAGCGCATGAAAGCACAATGATGAGACACTATATATATATAGCAAGAAAATAACCAGTGCCTTAGAATGGAGTCAAAATAAAATCAATGTACTTGCATGTGCTTGGAGTGAATGTTTTGCAATTGCCTCTTGGTACGTTTTAAGTTAATGTGAGGTGTGAGTTGATTAAAATTAGGCGAAGGGGTGGACTCCAGATATACTCGAGAGTACTTGGAGTATGTCCAAAACTAAACCTTCACGGCTATCCGCAAGGAATATGTGGGCTGAATGGAGTCTCTGGGGCTATTGTTCATAACGCACCCATTAGGGTGTGATAGAGATCGGCGCCCCGAGGTCACTTTTCAGAAGTTCCCACTTCCTTTGTGTATTTTTCCACCATAATGGCTTGATCTAGGTGTTGGATTTTCACCTGATGGTTTTTCAATTTGGGAGAGAATCCTAATTATACTAGTCACTCAAATGCTTTTAATACAGCTTGACTAATCGAATGAACCGCAGCCAAGTGCAGAGAATACACATCGAAGTCTTGTCAATTTTAGTAAATTTTGAGATGGATGTTCTTGTTAAAAAGAAAACCCTCCAGGAACCTCTTTTGGTCCAAGTGGACCTCAATCGGGGAATCAAGGAGGGGTTGATTTTATTATGGTTACTGAAACAAATAATGATAGCAAATGAAACATAAAAAGACAAGCAAACCATAATTTTCTAATTAGACTACCACGAATTTTTCTTCACCTTTCGACTCAAAAGGAGGATCGTGGGGTAAGTATCAAAGTTACTTTGAAACTAATAGAAATGGAATATGGAAATTATTTTAAATCAAAGTATACTACCCTGAATATTAGTACTACGCTAGATTGAAAAAATATGAACGAAAAGCAAAAAATGACACAGACGCAAATCGACCAGGGGGGGTGGGGAATGGGCTCGAAAGAGCTTATCATTAGAGGAAATTTCAACTCAAAATGGGCCTCCTAAAAAAATTAATAAAATAATAGTTAAAATAATAAAATAATATTTATTAATTTTGGAGGAAGAAAAGAAAAAAACTACTTTTTGGTTTGTATTTTCGACATATCTCCCCGTGTTTTTACTCAAATTTCGATCGGGAGAGCTCGTTGGATGCATAATTAAATTTTTCATCCAACGAGTACCCACTCGACATACTTTTGATGGACCCCGTTACCCCAAAAATAGGAAATACCTGAAAAAATGTGATGATGACATCATCATCATGTTTTTTCAGGTATTTCTTGTTTTTGGGGTAGTGGGGTCCGTCAAAAGTTTGTCGAGTGGGTACTTGTTGAATGATAAATTTAATTCCACATCCAATGAGATCTCCCAATCGAAATTTGAGTAAAAACACGGGGAGATATGTCGAAAATACAAACAAAAAAAGTAGTTTTTTTATGATACCTATCCCCAAATTTATATTAAAAAAGTGTTTAAGACCTATACGGTATTTCAAATTTAAAGCAATTTCATTGGATAACACATGATGACATGGAATTTGAGTTAAAGTTAAAAGGCCCATTTTGAGTTGAAATTTCCTCTAATGTCAGAATTATTTTTATTACCAGTGGTTACAATATCAGCAAACTGATATGATGCCTCTTGATTCTTATACAGAATGAAACCAATATCTTACAAAGTGCAAAAACTAAAGATTTCGGTAAAAAAGGGAGACCCCTGGGGGGATTCAAAAGGCCCAAAAGTCACTTTCGAACTACAACTCCTCCTCTTTTCTGTTATACCTGCTAAAATCCAGCAATATTATTAGACTGAAATATTCCTAAAAGCACTCTGAAAGTACCTTTGGGTGAGCTTAATTTTAACCAAAAAAAACTAAGTTAAAACTAATTAAAAAAAGGTAAAAAGGGAATCAAGGAAAGCAAGCTTTCCTTGGGATCTTGGCTTGCCTTTTAGGCAGCCAATATGATGTGCATTGATTGCTAGATTTATCTTTTATAACAGAAAACATAAATCTAATGCTTGCAAGCTACAAATTCTCTTTAAAATTCCATGCAAAAAGGACGATTTCCCTAAAGCTAGATCTAGAATGCTTATGAAACCTTTTAAGAACAAGATCTATATTATGGGCTTTGAGGAGATAGATCTATGTGAAATTTACTTTAATATAATAGATCTAAACAATATCAAAGCTGTGAACAAAGTAACCAGGTAAAAAAAAATTGATTTTGAAGGAGGAAAAGGAGAAGAGAAGTGCTTGTTGCTGAAGCAGATTTACAATGGAAACTTGTTAGTGTAATACAGAGGGACAATGTCTTCACAAAGCTTTTGGATGTACAGTGGATTCAAACTAGATCCACAACTCATCCAATCCTTGCTACATGAAATCTAAACACACAATCCTGCATGAAACCTCATGAGATCTGGATATATATATGAAAAAGAGACAAGAATTACATGAAAATAAACTTATTAAACATGTATAATCTAGATATTCTAATCATATATTCTATGAGATATAATAAAAACAAGTAACCTTACTTGCCCAACTATACTCCTATTGATTTAGCTGAATCGTTCAAGCCAGATAGGGTTCAGATGCAGAATTTGAGAGAAAAGCCCACAACATCAATAGCTGTAAGACAATGCTTAATCCACACATATGAGAGCCTTACACCATTTGGCCTCCAAATCTTCTTTATGTCAACAATCAAAATATTGCAATAGTATTACAATAGCAAGCCCTTCAATCCAACTCTAACTAGCTTGGAAGAGGAGGCTTATGCTTTGATTTATACAAAAACCAGGAGATCTAGCCCAGGGGGCCGCAAATCCCAAGGAGATAGATCAAATCAGCTGATGGAGAGTCAATCAATGCAGATCTGAAGTTGAACTGAGCCTACTTGCCAATCAAGGGGCTGATTGAGCTGACACATCAACCCATAAACCAACACATCAATCCACAGAGCATCCAGGAGAGTCCACACGTGTGGAGGAGAGAGAGAGGGCACAATTCCCCATAAAGACTGCTGAAGATCAACTCTGGATCTGAATTGATCACCTCCTTCAGTCAAGGATTTGTCAGATCCAGTCAATCTGGTTCATATCTAACTGATTTCAATCAAATTGGCCGAGAATACACTGATCTATGATTTTGAATTTGCTCCATTATTCATCAATTTATTAATTAAAATAATCAATAATTGATTTTTTGGGCTTTCTGACCTGAGTGATGGAAAATTACTCAAAACTAGTAAATAGTGGGTCCATGGGTTTACATGGTGCTCTTAGCTTG
Source organism: Pseudotsuga menziesii (assembly GCA_001517045.1). Taxonomy (NCBI): domain Eukaryota; kingdom Viridiplantae; phylum Streptophyta; class Pinopsida; order Pinales; family Pinaceae; genus Pseudotsuga; species Pseudotsuga menziesii. The sequence goes on along the minus strand of LPNX010073312.1, from coordinate 760,099 downwards.
AAAATGAGCACCTACATGACTGAAACTGATTATTTGGCCCATTTTTATTACAAAATCAATTTTTCCAATTAAACTATTAAAAAATAGCCTAAGTTTTGGAAAAATTAAATTTTTAATAAAAAACACTGAAAAAACTAAAAAATTGAAAAAACCTAGGGGGGACTTAGACATGTTCACATGACTCGACCATGATGTCTAGCATGTTTATACATTGACACATAGACTCTAATAACCTCAATGGGCCTAAATTCCAAGCCGACCACCCCAACTTTGGAGGTATGGAGTGAAAAACTCAGAAATTATCAGTCGTTTATTCAACAACCAATAATGACCAAGGGAAAAAACACCCTGGGCTGATCGGATTGACAAATAAAGTCTAAGAGACTGAGTCTTTTACAGACACTATCATGCTAGAACATTTATTACAATTCCCCCATGGGGTATGAACATGTGATATAGTACAACAAGCACTTCCCAGAAGTACCTCCAAAGGTCTTCTTAAGTTCGAACAAGTTGTCCTTGTCCGGTTCACCAAGATCACTTGATAAAAAACCACCAAGTACAACTTAGTTGGTAACATGACTAACTTCATGAAGCTCAAGTGGTGATGGGGAAGTTGAGGTTGTTTCTTCTTGAACTGCTACAAGGTCTTCATTTTCATGTTTACTAGAAATTTGGATTGCAGCAACATTTTTAAATCTGATCTCTATGTCACCAACATAGATTTGTGAGCACCCATCCATAGGTAGTCCTTCATAGTTCAAGCAGCCATTAGTAGTTTCTCTTTGTTTCATTTCCAAGGTAGAATGTGTCTCGAAATTATCTTCAGTATTTTCAATAGAAAATTATTCATACTCATGTGATGTGTCTTCATATTTTCAAAGTCACTTGGGAGTGAATTTCGATCCTCTTCATCTACTACTTCTACTTCACCTATTTCAGAACAAGGTGGTTCATGGATCTCCTCTGTTTGCTCTTCAAGCAAGCTGATGCATTTTTCCCCTTGGTTTTCTTAATATCAACATATGTTCTCCAAAATTGGATGGAAAATAATTCAAATCCTTTCATAATATTCTTGATTGTTTCTTCAAAAATGTTTCCATAATTTTTATATGCTCCTTTCCATCATATGAGGTTCCCTTTTCATCCCTAGTCATAGTTTCCTCTTCAACAAAGCAGTTTTGGGTATACAATGGTGGTCCCTAAATTCTTATCCTCATAAATATCAGACCACATCAGGTGCCAATATCATGCATTGATACCACTGTAATGTCCCTTTTTCAAAATTTTATTACAATGACCAATTTTTCACGTTTTTTCCGAATTTCGACCTTTGACTTGTTTTGGCGTCTAGGTCTCCGAATTGGTCCAAATGATCCCAAATATTCACAGAAGGTATATGTATTATATTAAGGTTTGAATATGATTTTTAGGGAATCTTTATGACCCTCTAAAGGCTTCTGCAAACTTTTTTAATATTATGGTCGAGGTAGGAGTTTTGACTAGTAATTTGGGGTTCTAATTCCCCCACAATGAATACTGAAAATGACTTCCCAAATGCACTCGATACAACTCAAATTTCTGAATGGGATCAGGGGAAATTAAAATTAAATCTATATGAACTCATATTCATCACCATTCAACTTTTAATGTTTTCTATAACTCCCTTAAATTAGATGCAAAGTTTCAACCTTGGGGGGAATGATAAGAAAACTTCTCCAAATGCTATGAAACTCAACAAAATAACTCCAAATGCTTATGTACTGAAATTAAACTAAAATAATCCATAAATAACATTCCATTCATCCATAAACCATCATTATTTTACTTATCCATTTGAATCTATCAACATTATATTGGTTCACAACAAGGTAATGGGGAAATCGCACCGTTTCTTCATTGTTTAACAATTATAAATGAAATATTTTGGGTATTTCGACCTGAGATTATTATTAACCTTTAAATACAGAAATTAAATTCCATTCATCCATAAACCATCAGTATTTTTCTTATCCATTTGAATCCATCAACATTACATTGGTTCACAACAAGATAGTGGGGAAATGGCACTATTTCTTCATTGATTAACATTTTTACATGGAATATTTCCATATTTCGACCTGAGAGTATTTTGAAATTGAAATAAATATAATTTACATCATAACATAAAATAATGGGGCATTAGAAGCTTCCCCAAAGAGATCAATAGCTCACCCAAAGCGCAATCCCTCCATGAGCAAGAATATGCCATAAAAACTGAAAATGGTTGAGAAAAAGTGATGCAATAGAAGGAAACCCGATATTACCTGTATATTACACCTACAAATAAAAATTCATTAAATCTCCATTCAATACCTGAGTGGCCTCTCTGAACACCAACTTGTATGGGAATCTTTCATCCTCGAAATTGGCCAAGGCAATAAAACTAGTCATCTGCTAGCTCTCACAATTAACAAATGACAATTTCTCAAATGAACAAAATACCTTATATTGTTTGGATTCTGTATTTTATAAACATACTTATCCTTTTAAAGTTACGAATCCATCCACAAACTCAATCCAATTCGAATTTGGGTGTTGGCTCAATATTTGCCATGTGTCCTCCATTTCCTAGCCTTCCATCTTCCCCCAATTTGAGTAGGAACCCATTGAGCTTCCCAAAATCATATGAGAGCCCTATTGGATGATATAATTTGACATGACATGTCATATGTCAGCTTTCATATCTGATTTGTGTCATAGGTGTCATAGTATCTTCATCATTGTTGTCATAGAGATAGGGTTCCTCTTCTACTCCAATTCAAAATTAATTGATTCATGCCAAGTATATTGACCTTCCAACTCATCCCAAGAACCTTGGGCTTCTTATGGATTCGAAATGACAAGAGGAGGATTCCATGTGAAATAGAAAATTTAGCTAGTGTGGGTCCCACATCCTCCATGTGTCTTCATGATCAATTGCCACTTTGATTTTACCTTGTATTTATTTATTTAGCTACTTTATTAAATATTTATGCCATTATAATGTTCAAAAATAATTTATTGTCATCCTTATTCCAAATCCCAAAGATTCCACTCCTAACCTAGGAAACTAATAATTTTCCTCCTTGGCAGTTATTTGACCCTTAGCATCAATTTGGAAAACTCATGAATATGGAAAATGTGATTAGGCCATTGTGACCCAATGCAAAATTTGGGACATGACACAAGGTCACTCCACATTTTCCATGTATCTTTCCACCCAATCCATGGATGGATGTGAAATGGAGGCATCATATTTCAACCATATGCATCTTTGTTGCTGCTTATAAGACAAGACAATGTGAGATGCATCAATCAAACCACAACTAACATTAAAAAAACTTTTACCTCCTGGAGATTTTATCTACAATGTATCTATTCACTCAATCTATGGATGTATATATCTCTTGGATGGTTTGTATGAAAGAAATGCATTTTGAAATCTTATTCATGATTGAGTTATCCTCACATAGATAAATCTCATGATCTCTTTGGAGCACAACTAGTGCTTGGAAATCCTTATGTGTATCAAATATTCCTTCAAGCATTTGCAAATATTAAAATTCCTCATGTTTACCTTGGACATGAGGTTGCTCCAAAATTCCATGCATGAAATCAGTCACACACATCCAATTGCATGCGGTTTTGGGGAATGGATGTGATCCTCTCAGTACCATGTGGAGTTTCTCTACATATTCTACCTTATCTTTTGAAAATTTGAGAGATAGATCTCTATCCATGAACAACTGTGAGTAATATCCTTTCATCTTTTCCAACTCTCTTTCGATTATGCTTAATTTAGAAGTAGGGACTCTTCATATAAATAATCCTTGCCCCTCACTAATATTTTCAATGAGTTTATGTGCATCATTATTTTGGGACAAGGAATGCAGTATCCTTTCTTTGGTGACTAAATTTTGTCTCTCCAAGTCACTCAATGGATTCTTAAGAACACTATGTATGCTTCTCTATGTGTGCTCATGCAACTATTGAGAGTCATGTGAACTCTCTTCAAACAATTCAACCTTATCAAAATTTTGAATCTCAACACCAAAAGGCTCTACCATGCCAATATTCTCATCAGAAGTGGCTACCATATCAAGATGAAAAAAAGGAATACAAAAATTATAATTATAATGATACGTTTTTGTCACCTTTGTCTTCTCATGTGGTGTAATTTTGATGGCATGTTTTACCACCAAACTTCTTGGTTCATTCTCAACTAGTGTGTGATTTTATTTTGCTCCATGATGAAATTATAAGGATTTTTAGAAGGATTATCTTTGCACTTCCTCCAAATATGCCCCACAAGTGGTTTTACCACCACCAATACCATCTTGCATCTCCCTCTTAGTGGTCTCAAACTCACTAACAAGGATACTTGGTTGTCCATGATTGGATTTGTTCCCCATAGTATCAACAACCTTTTGCATGGTAGCTTGGCCTTCCATATTGCAATGTTGTTTGGTCTCCTTAGTAGTGGACTCAATATGATGCTCATCATACTCCTTTGATTGGTGTACTTCATTAGGAAAAGTTAGGTGAATGTTTTCTAAGGGCTGCAATGTATTATCAAATTGCTTGTGGTGAGAATCCATATCGTCACATTCTTCCTTAACATCATAAATTTCCATGCTATCATTTTCATTGCAAGGATTGGGGACTTCCTCATGTTGAAATAATAAAACATTATCATTGCATAATCATATTTACTTTCATACCTTAGCCTGATGCTTTCTTCTTTCTACTTAGTGCACTCACTAGAGGAACCACATGTCTATTTTCTTGAAAAAATGTTTCTCTTCTCCTTTTATGGCTGATTGGTACTTTGCTCCTTCAATATAGATGATGCATCTTGCTCCTTAGTATCCTTAGGGTCAATATATTTATATTTTATCCTTTAATAAAATCCAAAGAGTCTCATGATGCCACTATATGAATATGGCTCCGATGAAGCTTCACATTTGGGCCTCTTTTCTTCTCCTTTACTTTGAGATGTGGAACTATTTAGTTTGCTTCTCTTGAATGATTCTTCATCTGCATCTTTGGGACAAAATCTATAGCTGTAACGAAAATAATATTTGAAGGATATTTCTTTATGAATCTCTTCCCTAAAAGAGAGATAGTATTGATAATGTTGTGACATCATTTTTCTTGCTACCATATTTGTTTCTAAATCTTCTTTTTATCTATATTTTGGTGGCTTGTGTTAAAGAAATGTAACTTCGGAATATATTCTATTTTATTTTTATTATATTATTATTATTCCTCCTTCGGGAGATGTCCTTGATGTAACTGGTCATGTTAATCCTTTGCTGATGGCACATTACCCTATATAGTGTGGCGCATTACTCCTTATATTGTGGTACATTACATATTATTTATGTTGTCTTGGATCTATTAGTTTTTATTGTACACCTTGTTCACCTATATATAGGAAGGATATATTCTCATTTTAGTCATCATAGTATCTTATCTTGTCTTGTGTACTCATTACATTGTGTTAGGAGGTTCATCCCTCGAAGAGGATTGATATTTATCTTTTTTCTTCATTGTTAAGGCATGAATTACTCTCTTATTTTCTATTTTTGATCTTTTTTTTGCTATTTTTGGGACTTGGTTGTATAACATTTTCTATTAGAGCTCTTTCCTTGGGATTGGCTTCTACAAAATGACTTCTACAAAACAAGTCATCTTGGAAATTTTGCTACAATTGTTTTTCTACAAGTGTTAAGAGATTGATGTTAAAAACCCACTTCTAAAACATGGCAAAATATATCCATTCAAACATTCATATCCCAATACATTACAGGTTCAAAGATAATTGTGGAGGAATATTGGGTTTTTTACTAGTCCTAAGCTTAGTTTAAAACAAGTGTTCTTGGGAAAAGATCATATTGGAAGCATCTGAGATCCAAATTGAGTGATATCATTTTCATATAGAAGAAAAAGGACCAGGGTATCGGTGGTAGAAGTTTCAACTACAGAAACAAAATATTGGACACATGGAATACAATACAAGTGCTTTCTTTTGGATAGGCCAAAAATAAGAAGCTTTGGGATATTTGCAATAAAATTTTGTTGGCACATCCAAATTAGGTCAGATCGATGGAATTGGAAAGAGGATAGATCAGGGCACCACATGCTAAAGTTTTAGACCCATAGGAGTTGGAATTCAAATTGTAACTCAATTAAGGGTAGGAACTAAAACAATTTTCCAATCACTGTTTGAAAAATGTATGTCATTTTGCATTTGAATAGTTTTTAGTAGAAGGATATATTTGTGGTAATCCCTAGGGTGTGATTGTTGGGTGCCATAAATTCCCTTTCTATGGAGCGAACATAATCAGAACTCACAAAACTTGAATTAGCCACAATGAATAGTAATAATTGAATGATGGATTTTTACAATAAGAGAGAATACCTTTTATAGGTCTAAACACACCGTTTCAATGGAATGGGATGACCCTACGATTAGCTAAGTAATATTACATTTAATATTTAGAATAAGTGTTCTTAATAATTAGATATATAACATTTTTGTCATCTTTTAGAAAGGTTTTTCCTCAAAGCAAGGGTAAAGATGGATATTGTTAATGAAACTGTTCTGCCTCCCATAATGCGTCTTCATCTGGAAAATTATTCCACCTAGTGAGATATTCGTTGAGTGTTCTAGAATGAAGTATTCTTTATCTGGTTGCAATGATTTCCTCTGGTTCCAAAATTACCCTTCCTTTGTCATCTAACATAGGAAGTATTGTTTGCACCGTTTGATGTTTCCCTAACATTTTTTGGAGACATGATACATGGAAGACATTGTGGATATGCCTTTTATCAGGTGATTGTAATTTATAGGAAACTTGACTAATATTCTTGGTGATCTGGTATGGTCCATAGAAATTTTGGGCCAACTTGTTTTTTCCTCCTTGTTTAAGAGATACTTGTTTATAGGGTTGGAGTCTTACGAACACCCAATCTCCTACTCCAAATTCTCTTTTGGTTCTGGATTGATCTACTTGTTTCCTCATATGGTTTTGTCCTGTGACTAAGTTATCCTTGATTAATTCAATCATTTTTTGAGATTTCTATAGTTGGTTCCTTACTTATGGAACATTAGTATCGTTTACAACTAACTCCTTCCAATTCGTAGGTTCATACCCATATAAATCTTGGAAGGGGGTCATTTTTGCAGAGGTGTGGTACATTTAATTGTACCACCATTCTGCTAGGTGTAACCATTGAGACCAATGTTTTTTCTTATCTATTATGAAACAAAGTAGATAGGATTCTAAGAATTTATTTACGACTTCAGTCTGACCATCTGTTTGGGGGTGGTAAGCTGAGATCATATTGAGTGATGTGCCTACTTGTTTGAAAAATTCCCTCCAAAATTTTCCATTAAATTTTGCATCTCTGTCACTGACGATGACTTTTGGGAAGCCGTGTAATTTGTAGATATTCTTGAAAAATATACTTGCAATTTTTTTTGTCGTGTATATTTTTTTATTGCCATGAAGTGTGCAAATTTTGTTAATTGTTCAACCAAACAAATATTTTGTCCTTTCCTTCCAATGGAGGAAACCCATAGATGAAGTCCATTGATATCTCTTCCCATTTATGGTCTGGAAAGTGTAGGGGGTGGAGTAACCCTGGGGTTAAAATATTTTATCTTTTGTTCCTCTGGCATTTGTCACATTCTGCCACATATGATGGATATATTTTTGCATTCCCTTCCATAAAAATGACCTTCTTGCATTATAATAAGAGTTGAAGAATCCTGCATGTCCTGCCTGGTGAATCATGGGATTCCTTCATTACCTTAACCTTCAATTTAGAGTTTGAGTTTAAATAAATCCTCCCCTTATACCAAAGGATATCGTTTTCCCATTCAAACTTGGGGTCATGATTGAAATTGTTAATTATAGTGCTTGTTTCTGGGTCCTTGGCACATTCGCTTCGTATTTCATCTAACCATTCTGGAATTGCGACTGAAATGGAGTAAGAGGTAATATCCTCATCTTTTCTGAAGACTGCATCTGTGACTACATTTTCCTTCCCCTTTTTGTGTATTATTTCCATGTCGAAAGCAACGATTTTTTCTATCCATTTCTATTGTTCCGTGGACAATGTTTTATGTTGAAGTAGGTATTGAAGACTATTGTGGTTTGTGCAGATCATGAATTTGCTCCCTAGGAGGTATTTTCACCACTTTGTTAATTCCTGCACAATTGCCAACATTTCCTTATCACATGTATACTTCAATTTCTCTCGCTTGTTTAGTTTCCTTCTCTCAAAGGCTATCGGGTTTTCATATTGCATTAGTACTGCTCCCAACCTATAACCTGAAGCATCACATTCTATTACAAATGGTTTGGAGAAGTATGGGGTAGCTAGTACAAGTGTGGAGGACATAATTCCTTTCAAAGATTCAAAACACTTATCCACTTCTTCAATCCATTGGAATGCATTCTTTTTTATAAGGTTGGATAAGGGTGCAGTTATGTGCACATAATTTCAAATGAATCTTCTGTAGTTTCTCATTAGCCTGAGGAATACCCTTAACTTGGAGATGTTAGTGGGTTTGGGCCATTCTGTTATTTATTTGATTTTTTCTAGATATACCTTGACGCCTTCTTTAGTTTGTATGTGACCAAGATCAATCACTTCTTACTTACTAAACGTGCATTTGAACATCTTGGCGTAGAACTGATTTTCTTTTAAAATAGAGAGTACTTGTTCTAGATGTATGAGATGGTCCTTCCATGTCTTACTGTATATGAGGATGTCATAAAAAAAACTAGTAGAAACTTCCTTAGGAATGGATGAAATAAGTTATTCATGGTTGCTTGAAATGTCACTGGAGCGTCAGTTATCCCAAAAGGAATTATATTAAACTCATAATGTCCTTCATGGGTCCGGAAGGCTATATTCACCACATATTCTATCCTTACTCTGATTTGGTAATATCCTAACCTTAAGTCTAGTTTTGAAAATTACCTTGCACCATGAAGCTCGTCCAACAGTTCATCGATAAATGGAATGGGGAATTTGTCTTTAATAGTTATCTTGTTTAGTCCTCTATAGTCGATGCATAGCCTAAATGACCCATCCTTATTTTGTACCAGTACTACTGGTGCAACATAAGGAATCCAAATTTATGTAATCAATCCACACATTAGTAAATTGTGGATTAATATTTCAATATTTGTCTTATGATGGTGTGGATACCTATATGGTTTAACATTGATGGGGCTTGATCCAAACTTGATTTCGATGTCATGCTCAATATTTCTTTCTAGTGGTAACTCCATGAGATATTCAAATACCTTTTTGTACTTTTGGATTAGTCCTTGGATCTCTGGCTGACCTAGTTTAACCCTTTCTGATGTTAATAATTCCATCTCTTGGAATTGTATGACATATGTTGGTGCTCCCTTTCGAATTAGCTTGTCCATTTTGTGGGATGACACAATTTTTGTGCGAGGGGGCTGAAACCAATACAAGTTGTATTTTTCTCCTTTCCACTTACAATTTATAAATTTTTATTGGTGGTTTGATGAGTAGGTACCTAGTGTTTGTAGCCACTGTTCCTGATACTACATCAACTCCTCCTAAGGGCACTGTTTAAAATTTTGACTCAAGCTTATAGTTTTGTATTTGTAGCTTAAATTTGTGGCATTTTCCCACTTTTTCAATCTTCTTTCCTTCTATGCCATTACCTTCATGTTAGGTATTGGATATATGAAAAGGTTAATCCTCTTTGCAACACTTACACCAATGAAATTATGGGTACTTTCGGTGTCGAATAGGACAAAAACATTGTTATTTTTTATATGCCCTTTAAGTTTTAATATCTGTGGTTGGTGTATTCCTTTTATGGCTGCGATCGATATCTTGGGTGTTTCTTTACCTTCTGAAACTGACAAAGTATTTTGGATGTCACATGTTTCTTCTATGTCAGATTCCTCCCTGTCTGACTTTCCTTCCTCTTCTTATTCACATTGATATAGGTTCTTGGTGGTCTATTTTTACAAACATCTATGTCTTGGGTCCAACTTCTCTCTGCAATATTTACACTTTCCTTCTTTCATTTGTCAAAATTATAAGGTGGTTTTGTTGTCACTTCTTAGATGTGGTGGCTGGTATTTGGTGTCAATTTTGGTATTTTGGATGAACCTTCAATATTTATCATGGTTTCTTTTCCATGTATTTTTTATTTTTTCCTCAATGATTTTTTCCTTACATCTCGCCTTGTCCAAGGTTGAGACATTTATTAGCTATAGTTTATCCCTAATATAGGGTTTTAGTCCACACACATAATTTTGTAGGCGTTGACTGTCTGTGAGTTCCGACACACGTGTCACTAGGGATTCCCATTCATCGGTGTATTCATCGACGTCACCTTTCTGCTACAGTTTGGTGAGATTTGCGAAGAAGTATTTTTCTTTTAAATCTTCAAACCCCTTAAATAAGTCATTTTTTAACGTGTTCCAATTAAGCTTAGTTGTTTGTGTTGTAACCTTCCACCACATATACTAGTTGTATGCCCAATATTCTAGTTGCATCAAGGTATATTTTATCATTTCTTTGTCGGATGTGATATTGTGTATGGGGAAAAATTCTTCTACCTTGTTGATCCATGCCACTCTCCATTTTGTTTCGCCATTTAATTTTGACAATTCTAACATGGGTTTCATTTGATATCCACCTATTGGTGGCTTGGGAGGAGAGAGCAGTTGTTCAATATTTGGAGAATTATTGTGATCGATCTCTTCTTGTGGGATCTATCCTTGGTGAGGAATTGTCTTATGATGGTTTTAATTTATTGAACTTGAGGAGGGTTGGTCTTTCCCTGACACATTACCAACTATTGTGGTTATTTTTTCTTATAAATATTGCTTGATTTTTCTTAATCCAGTTTCAAACCCTAAGGATATCTCTCTTCTTACTCCCTCCATCTCCCATGATATAGCTTCAATGAATTCCTTTTTGATAGTTTTTGATAATCCTTTTTGGACTTTGTGTAGTTATGCTTCGATTTGGTCGAGCCTTGAGTGTAAACCTTCAAGATTTTTAGAATCATGGACTTGGTATTTTTCCAAAACCTCCATTTTATCCTTAATTTCCTTAATTTATGACATACTCCTTGTGCAAGGAGGAATTATTCTTTTTTTTGTTTACTAAAGATGGTGAGACTTTAAATATAATAATTAATTATTATATTAATAATAATATTTATTTTATTATTTTTTTTTAATAATAATAAAAATGAAATTTTGAAAAATTATAATACAATATTATAATATTTAATTTTTGGTTTTATGCAAGTTTACGGGGAGGTGGGAAAATGGAGGCAGTGCGAGGGTGTGGCGAGGTGGATGATGAGGGCACAATGAGGGGTAGGGAGAGGAGTGTGGTAGGCAGAAGGATGTGGAGTGGGTGTGTGTAGGTGGCTATGGAGAAGGGAGGACAACAGGAAGGAAAGCCATTGAGAGGATAAGGCAAAGGAAGGATGCCGACACGGTGTGAAGGAAGGTGGGCATGAGGGAAGATGCAAGTGGGCATGGAGTGGGGGGCTATGAGGGAATAAGAAGGTGGGCATGGAGCAGTGCATGAGGGGGAGATGAAGGTAGGAGTGAATATGGGAGTGGTGGTGTTCAGGAGGGACATGTGCAGGAGCTGCGAGGGAGAGGGAGGAAGGAGCTACGATTGGGGGAAGCGTGCAAGAGAAGTGGTGGAGGGAGATGGTGTGTAGTGGTTGAGTGAGGGAATATAGATGGAAATGGAGGAGTGGGAGGAAAAAGTGTGAAGTCAGAGAGGGGATACTAAAGGAATCAAGGAGCGTTAGCCTCCAATACCACTTGGAGCGAACGTAATCGAAACTCACAAAACTCGAATTAGCCACAATGAATAGTAAGAATTGAATGTTAGATATTTGCAATAAGAGATAAAGAACTTTCATAGGTATAAACAAAATGTTTCAATGGAATGGTATGAACCTACAATTAGCGAAGTAATATTACATTTAATATTTAAAATAATTGTTCTTAAATACTTAGATACATAACATTTTGCCTAATCTTATTTATCCCCTTTTTCCTGATTTTTCCTCTTATTTATAACCAAGTCCTTACCTTTTCCAAAGAAAAAGGATGGATTTCCAAGGTATAAATCATTATTGCTCTGTTTCATTAATGCTTGACTTTTCTTATGCTCCAAATGGATATCAGTGGCCACCCATATATTCCACTATCTCAAAACAATTGTCCATTGTGGCAGTTTCCTAGTTAGTTTCATACGGTGTTTTGGGTCCCAAACTTCTGGGGCCATTTTGAGGCCCTAAATGACATTCTTTGGTGATTCGAGGACCAAATGGATCTTCTTGTCATGCATTTGGCCTAGTAAATATATGTAAATATTGGATAGAACTTTCCAACAAGCTATTGAGCCCCCAAATCGGAGATCGTATGCAAAAGTTATGACCCAGAAAAGTTGACTGTTCAACTTACCACCTTGGGGCTGCAAAATTTATGACTGTTCATATTCTAGGGTTATGTTTTGGAATTTTGGTGTTATCACCCTAATTCTTATTTTATATAGGCCCATTTGGCATCATTTTGTATTGGTCTTGGTACAGATGAGTGTAGAAACAACGTCTCTTCTTAGAGATAGCTACCACCATTCTATCTTTTGTAATTACAGGCTATTCTATTTTCGTCATTTAATAGAATGTGTGTTTACTGTATCTCTATTATCTATGCAACATGGATTTGTTTATTAGCATCTACCTATTCTTTCATTCCATTCACACATAAATCTGGATCAGTGGTATTAGAGCAATATGCTCTTTGATTGTTTCTCAGTGCATGTCCCCATCTAGGTAAGGGTATAGAGAGTTTGGTCTCGAACTAGTTTCACTTGGGGACGATCACTCTCGTCACCCCAAATGACATCCCATGGCAGAAGAAAAGAGAGAATATGGAGTAGTATATCCTATCAATTCGTTGCTCGAGGAATCCCTCGCGCGATAGAGAAATGAGATGATGGATAGTTTTTCCCAAATCCTTTGACGAATACCGAAAATGGCAAGTGCATCTTCAATGAGCAATCATTTCAGGGATGCAACACCCTTTAAGGTACAAGTGAAATTTGTTATTCATTTATTTGAAGTCTAGATTTATGTTGATGCCCTAAATCAATGGTTGCATGTTCTAGAAGGAAATTTCTCTGTCCACAATATTTCCGACAGGGAAAAGATCACCTTTGCGCTCCTTAAGGCCGTTCCCCATGTCAAAAATTGGTGGGATACTTATTGTGAGAAAAATTTATCCGATGAGTCTAAACTATGTGAGACAGACCCCACTTGGGGCTCTTTTGTAGATACCATCAAGGAACAATATTTCCTTGTGGGAAACTTTGATTATTACCTTGTGGGAAACTATGATGACTATTACACCAAATGGACCATTTTGGGTCAAGAGAGGGACCAAAAGGTATTGCAATACACCAACAAATTTCATACCTTACGCACAAAGCTAGGTATCAAGAACTACGAGTGGCACCTGATTCAAAAATATAGCAGTGGTCTACATCAATACATCTGAACTGAGATGGACTTCCTTGACATCTCTTCACTTGGATCTACCTATTTGTATGCTACCAAATTGAGAAGAAATTTCGACAAAAGAACAAGCAAGAGTCTGGACCTATGAATCCACCATAGAAGCAAGGAAAGGGAAACCTTGGACCGTAGAAAACAGGACAAGGAAAGGAAAACCAGTCCTCAACACAAGCAAAGAATGGGAATGGAAAGAAAAAGAAGGAAAATTTACAGTCATCAACACATTTGGTCAAGTCTTCATTGCATCGTCATCAACACATTTGGTCAAGTATTCATTACATCATCATCATCACGAAGTCATAAAGTATTCATCATAGATTGTACCATCATCTTCTTATAATTTGATCATCATCCCATACTATCTGTCATCAGAAGTTTCTACAGTGCCAACCGTTTTTCATGCTGGATGTATGCCTAGTCCTGTGCTAGGTCTTCATCTACAGTGCTATCCCTTTTTCATGCTGGATATAGGCCTATTCCTCTGCCAAGTCTTCATCTACAGTGCCAACCCTTTTTCATGTTGGATTTAGGCCTAGTCATTTTCCAGGTATTCATATACAGTGGTAGGAATTTTTTTATTTTATTCTAGGACTGTAAAACCATAGTTATGCTTTTTTCTGAAAGCTGCCTTGCTTTATAGTAGTTTTAAGGAAAAAGGGTAAAGCTAGTCTAGGAGTAACTGCCTTGTTTTTTTCCTTCACCTCCATCCTTCCTTTTCTCCATCCAAACACATGGATATGATCTATTTCCATCACTTATCATCTGGCATATCATATTCATCCAATTCATGAGAATCTTCTTAGATTTGGAAAGTGTTTTTTTTGCACGTATGGGGGATTTGACTAGTTTTAGTAAGGATGCTCTTTGACCAATTCGAATAGCATCCTTATGATTTTGAATATCTGATGTAATTATATATTTGGAAAGCCTATTATTTATTAAGTTTGTCTGATTTAAAATCAATGCTATTCAGGATTGTCTTATGCTCCAATTTTAGTCTCCTTTTGTGTGAATTTTGCATGTTTGATTAGAAATTTTGTGAGTGTAATTGTTCTACTGCTTGGGATCAATTTCCACATGGTATCAAATACTTTTTATATTCATTTATCTCCTTCCATATTTTTATTTCAAGTTCTACATCATTGAATGGGGGCGCATTTTGCTGACTGGAGGGAACAATTACTGAGATATGGACCAATATCAGAGGATCATATTGACTCCATTAATTTTATTCGAATGGAAATATGAGATGAAGATATTGTTGAGATAAAAAGGTATATACAGGGATACCATCAAAATTAAGGCAGATCCCAATGCAGCTACAGAAAAAATTAAATGACACAATAGGAGGGATGAGTGTTACGGAGAGAAATTCCTATGGCTTGGGGTACCATAACAGACAGCTAGACTCTAGAAATCAATATTTCCCAATATGCAATAGAAATAAACTGTCTAACACTAAAGGATCGAACCTCGTACCTTATTCCAGACGGTTGAAGTAGATCCCCGTTGAGCTTTCCAATCTTCAGCTTGAATTGATATAATACTTCCTCAACAATAAGTAAACAATACAAGCATACTATATATCATGGTTTTAGATATATTATAGCATATATAATCAAATAATGTAAAAGCATTTGACATATTCCAATGGATACAATATTCATTCAAATACACATTACTGGACAGGAAAATATATTTCTATTAATATGAATCAGAGATTACAAGTGACAACCTCTAACAGCACGTCTGCGAACCGGAGAAACTGAATCCCCCACTTGGGCCTCCACCACCTCAATCCTCCATCACTCAGATAGCAAGCTCACTAGAAAAAGGCAATATTGGGAAGAACACAATAGTGCTCCAAGGGACAAAGGGATGCAGACTCAAGCATAAGTTCTGGAAACAATGGACTATAGTTTCGTTACTCTCAATTCTCTCTTATACTTTCAATGTCCCAAGAGGTTCCTTATATAGCTTTTCAAAGGGATACTGAAAGGTCAAATCCGTGCGATATCAAGGCATATGGAAGGCCAAGAGTCATATGAGTCGGATCCAAGTCAAGGAATGCTCCAAAAGGATTTGGATTATGTACACATCCCGATGTATGTGACTATAGGGGTAATATCCGCGTATGTATGCGGTTATCGGGGAAAAATCCGCGTCTATCACTTTTCTTATGTTTTTAGGGATGATCAAGGACACATCAAAAGACAAAAAGTAGTCCATAGGAGCTAATGATTTTGCAGCGGGACAGGGGAAGGCCATACAATGTGTGATTCACCTAGTGTGGTGAAATCCGCTATAACAGATGCCCCCTAATGTATGAGATCAGAGGGGTTATACGATGGCCGAAATACATTATAAGTCCATCCCAGAAGTGGAGTGATGAAGGTACCCAAATGGAAGACCAGCCACCCAATCAGCATAGTACAATAATACAACTCTGCATATAACTGTAAATACATATAGCAATCTCGGATACATAAGAGTACAATGGCCATGAATAGGCATGAAACATGATAACACATATGTGGTCATCGCCACGTACAATATACATAGATCAGAATCTCCATGATGAAGATATACAAAGGACCATGATCTCCACAAAGGCTAAAGATATACAATAGATCAAGATATCCATAGTGGCTGGAAATGTCTGACATATACTGGAACAAGTCACGAGAGCTGAAATCTCATGAACACTAGTACGATCAAGGAGGTAGCATATAATGGATGCCACCAATCTAGAAGGTCTTCTACACACACCGCTACGAGTACATGTCCTAATTTGCGAATAGAGGTGTCGAGGTCGAACATAGTAGTCCATCGTCTGATTACCGGTCATTGATGTATACCGTTAACAGACGTGAGATCACCCACCAATAATGAAAATGGGAATCAAAGTACTAGAGTGCAAACTAACAAGAGCGAATAAATGTGTTGAGGTCGAACACTTGAGAGAATCCATCGATCATGGGACATTGATGTATTCCCAAAACTGTCGATGGCGAGAGAACCTGCCACTGATGACTGCAAGTCTCAAGGCACTCAAAATGACTCTAGACTCCAATCCCAGAATAAATGATCTGAATTCGATGGGATGAAATCCGTTGGAAGGAGGGCATTAGGGAATCCCCCATCATCCAACACGAGGTACTCAACAAGGCTGTATAATGTGGAAGGACTCGATCATAAGGTGCACAAACCAGTAACTGTACCGGGAATGGCCGACATGCAAAGTAAAGATAACTGAGGAATGGCCGACTCAGGTTTCAACGTCCTTTGAACAAGAGCATAACGGCGTATGGTGATTGAATGAAGGCAGCATAGACTCGATATACAAAATGGGATATCTCTATGATGCAGGAGGCATCAATAGAGGCTCCATAGGGACTGGAAGCTTAACCAGACGGTGGAGATAAACTCAGATAAACGAGTACAGCTCCTAAAGTCAAACTATAACCCAACCAATGGATGTGATATACAGTGCTCTTTTCGAAGGCGACACGACTCAACAGCTACCAAAGATAATATCTTTTCTTGTCCGGCTTTTTGGTTTTTTGATTTTTTTGGTCTTTTTCAGTTATTTGAAAAGCTTGAAAAAAGAATAAACTAGCTTTATAGTTACAAACTAGGAGGAGACGAGTGTCATGAGGGCAAACAAACTAGTTCCAAGCAGGGGAACATACCTATGCTCAATGCAAGGATACATGTGTAGGATATTGACACTCGGGGGAAAATCCCCTCCCGGTAAAAAGGGAATCAAGCTGCGAAGGATATAAATAAAGGCTCTGCATGGCTAGACATGAGACAAGCTCTGGCTATATGGCTGAAACGCAATATCAGGGGAGCTAGCATAAAGCTCAATAAGATAGGAAAAGCTCATGATAATGCATCCACAACTTGATACAAGGGAGTCCGGGGGATCATGGCCAGCATAAGATCAAGAGGAGTATGAGGCTCTTGCTAAATGTCATGGCAATACTATACAAAGGACTCCCGCGCCCTAAAGGGAGAAACATCGGCATGGGCACCAAATGCAAATAAGGCACTAACTAGGGTACCCATGTAATGTGAGGCTCTACCACTCATATCATGCCACTTCTATAGAAGCAAGAAGGTTCTATGACATAATAGAGTGGGGTCATACCTAAGGATATAGTGACATGGTCATAAGGTCATGCAAAATGCAAACAGTGGTGAAATCCTAACCTATATACCAGTTCAGACATAATACCTGTGACAGGCACGAACGGGTCGAAACCTCAGAGAGAGTGTAGAAAATTGGATCCTACATGACAACCATATTAGACCAAAACAACCCAAAATATTCAATAAAGAATCCAAACTATAGGATATAGGGAGGAATAATCATGACAACAGCACCCAAAGGAAACAATGCGGTGAACGATGAGACATAAAAAGGAAACTAAGTTGTAGACCCAAAGTTCATGCATACACTACCACCCCAGTGAGGATGACCACTGGTGTAAAGACCGAGCGAAAAATAAATAAAAATCCTCCACACATGGAGTAGAGGATGGAAGATGACCACTCCCAAATCTATGAGCACGGTAAGGGGTTGTGATGCCCCCAAGTCTGACACCAAGGTCCGCACTAGGACCAAGGAAGAGTGATAGGATACCAGGCATGCCGAAAATAAAAGGACCCAAACTCAAGAGAGTATAAATATACTCAAGTAACCACGATCCCAAAGGCCAACTAGCGCACAAAGAGCACACTCCTAAGAAAATCTACAGCCAAAATACAAGCAAACCAAGGGGAGGATATGTGAGCTCCCGAATGCAGCAGGTATGTCTCGCTTGGGAGAGGCTCGAAACTCCCATACACTACAAGCGGAGGTGCGTAACCAATTATAGTGGCCCTTAGCTTCAACGCATATAGAGACTATGATGTCCGACCTCTACCTGGCCGGGACACCTGCAGAATAACCTCTACAAGTACCCCCTTGATATCCTAGGTAAGGTCACTAAGGTCACCTCAATATAATCAAAGCTTAGGCAGACAGTCGCAGGTGGGATTGACTGTATGGGCAGGGTAGCAAAGCCCGAAACTCTCGAAAGAGCCCCCAGATACGAATACAATACTGG